>JBBPBO010001985.1:68162768-68226871 GCA_037974295.1 Cicer cuneatum | reverse complement strand
CCCCCCCCCCCCCCTCTCTCTCTAAATTTCTGATCTACTACAGAAATATTCGAGGTTTGATTTGAATTTTTGTGTTCCCTCATCGCTCTCGTTCTCTTCGCATTTCTGATTGTTTGCGGTGTTTCTGCAATCGAAGGTAGCGTCGCCTTGTTCTTCTTCGTTATCGCCTTTGCTATTATTTTCTTCTTCGATTTTTTCGTCTTAGATTTATAGTGCGAGCTATCGTATATTACTTCTATGAGACTGTGTTTTAGTTCTTCTGCTTTTCAAACTGTGTTTTCTCTTTTCGACATTGCAATTTAATTTTCCGGTTTTAAGCTTTATGAGAATGTTTACACTTCTCATTTTCATTGTTGAAAGTTTCTTATTGAATGGGATAGGCCATACGATGTTTAATTAATTGAGATTTTTGTTGTTGAAAATTATGAATATGATATTTCTACACACTGTTTATACACAATGTACATGAAAAGCTAGTTACCATATAGTATTTTTGCAGCTGAACAGAAAATGGAAATGCCAACACATCGAACATGGATGTATAATAGGCTTCTTCGTGGTCGAAAAGGATACACAGTTGAATTTTTGCAAGGCGTCGAAGAGTTTATTGATTTTGCTTGTCAACAACCAAACTATTTGAATGAAGGTGTAATAAAGTGTCCATGTAAGCTATGTAAAAATGCGAGGAGCCTAACTCCGAATGAAGTAAATGTTCATATTCGTCAAAAAGGGTTTACACCTGGATATTGGTATTGGACATCCCATGGAGAGGAAGTCCCTGGAACTAATCTTGATGTTGATATGAACTCAGACTCAATGTTTGGTAGTAGTCAACAAAACATGGGGTTTGAGGATGCTGATATGGATGACCAACATTTTGAACCAAATAAAGAGGTACCTCCAAATGTTGAAGCAACGGAATATTATGATATGTTGGATTCAACTCAACAACAACCTTTGCGGCCAGGGTATAAAAATACATCAAATTTGTCTGCTGCTATTACAATGCTGAGTTTACAATCTAAACACAACATGTCACAAGCGTGTATCAATGACGTGGTAAAGTTTATGAGGGAATCAAGCCACGCTGAGAATGTACTTCCTTCAACTTTTAAGGAAACAAAGAGAGCTATGCAGCCAACTAAAATTTTAAGAAAAAAGAGATGTGTAGAAACACGTACACCATTGATAATCCCATCAGATACCCTTCAAGCTTATACCAACCAAACCACTCAACCTCCAACTCGAACTAAACCTCGAACTAAACTAAACCGACCTCGATCTCAACCTCAACCCATTCAACCTCTACCCCGACTTCAATTCCGACCTCAATCTCAACTCCGCCTGCAACCCCAACCTACTCAATCTCAATCTCAACTCACTTCGCCTCCACTTCGATCTCGACCTCAACCTACTCCGCCTCCACGTCGATCTCGACCTCAACCTACTCCGCCTCCAACTCGATCTCGATCTCGACCTCAACCTATTCCGTCTCCACCTCGATCGCGACCTCAACCTACTTTGCTTCCTCCTCAACCTCAACCTCAACCTACTCCGCCTCCACCTCGATCTCGGCCTCTATCCAACAAATCGCAAACCTTTCCTACCCAAGTCCTTAATTGGCGAGAATTTCCAATGGTCAACGAAATTCCGCCTTCTTCATCTAGCCATGTTAGTGGAGAAAGTAATGGGAACCAAATTCCTATTCTCCCAGAAGGGGATGGGTGAGTCCTTTTTAACATCTTATAATATGATTTGAATTTTGATTATTAAGATTTTTATTATTTTACACAGGTTTGATCAACACAGCTTGGTAGTTAAGGCAATTGCTTCAATCATACGTGCTAACTTGCAGGAGGGAAAACCATCATGGAAGCAATTATCTAAAAAGCAACGAGATTCGTGGTTTGATATATTTAAAGTAATCAAATTTCAAGCTTTGGCTGAATTGATTTAGTTGTTGTGGTATTGTTTAAAAAATGTGTCTAATGTAATCATTTTTTATTACTTCATCAAAATCAATGTAGTCAAAGTTTACTTGGCCTCCTCAGCATAAAGATATGGTGCGGTGTAACTTTGAGAAAAGGGGTTCAGCTAAAATGATTCAATTAATGCAAGAAGCACGGAAAAATTTAGATCAAAAACCAATTTGGATGGAAGAGAATGTGTGGGCTCAATTGAAGGCACATTGGGAGTCCTCAAAATACAAAAGAAAGTCTGAAATAAATAAAAGAAATTGTGAGTCTATGGCTGGTGCATGTCTTCACACTGGTGGATCAATTCCTCATCGTCTGCATTGGAAGCGAATGGTATTATTAATTTACTGTTATATTTTGTATTTTAGTTTTCAAAATTAATAACATTAAAATGTCCTTTTATCAATTACAGAAGGAGGCAAAAGGGACAGATCCATCATTGGAGGAGTTTTACCTTCGTACTCATCGAAAAAGGGATCAAAGTTGGGTTGGTCCTTGTCAAGAGTCTGCTTATGTAAGTCTCATCTTTTCATTTATTTTGTTTTTTAACATAGACATATTTGTTTTTTCATTAATAATAACTCTGAATTCTGGTACATGCATATGGGTTTTATATATTTGTTTGCTGGAATTGATATATGTTTTGTACAGTTTTATTTTGTTATCTCTGATTACTGCTATTGAAATGAAAAATAGTTTCACTTTACACTCTTTCGCTATTTTGATTTTTCTATTTACTTGGTGTTGAATTTTAGCTGGCTGGCTGGAAATTAACTAGCTCAGTTGTAATGTATCTCTGCTGGATGGAAATAAACTAGCTCAATTGTAATATATCTTTGAGAAGGATTACTTTTCATTTACACTTCCCTGGTTTCTCATGTGCTTCACTAATAGAAACCAAACCAATAAACATTCAACTCACAAACCACAAGAAAACTCTGTGACCCATCATTCTTGCTTGTGAACTTTGCTATCATTTCTTCTCTTTGCCATATTCCAATACAGACCTTTATTAGGTTCCAAAGCAGGCTGTGAAATCACCAAACCATACTTCAGCACCAGTTCTAAGTATCTGCAATTGGAATCATAGAGGCATATGAAACTTCCTAACAAAATCATATTAAAATATATCCAAGACTAATAATCACTCATCTGTATTAAAATGCTCAACCCCAGGTCTTCATCCCACTTGGATATATACTCGTATGGTGCCAAAGTGTGTGGATGCAGAAACCACTTGGCATACTAACTGACCACTCTGTTTGGTAAACAATATTAACAGAAAAATTAAAAAGTCGTCATCCAAAACTTATTGCCAAGCAGAGGATGAAAAACCATTTTGACCACTCAAACTCATCCCCCATTCAGTGATTCAACCATCATAATGAAAAAGAAGGATCGCGAAGCGCTTTAAAACAGGGAGAGAGGACTTTTTTGACAGCTGCATCAATAATTTGTCGCTCAATGACATGATCTGTAGTCAACCTGGGTAGTTGAATAGACAGGTGTATTATTAGTTCATATTACTATTATTCCCATTAATTATACTGTTGCAGTTTAGCATCTTCATCACATAAATAATCTTATGTAAGATAAACATTTGATTTCATTTCCATTACCGACGGTTAACTTCTTTTTTTAACAACAAATGTTAGTAGTTAGTGTGTTATGCTTATGGACAGTTGAATCCATGACCTCTTTATGACTTCAATGACCAATGGTTTGCTATGTGAAGGTCAAAGTGAATAATATTTCACGATACCACTAATTAGAAGAAATAGTCTTCAAAGCTTGCGTCTTGTACCTTAGAAAATCAACTTTTACTAGTAAAACGTTTTGTTTCAAGCAGTGCTATATGATTTTAGCACTCCATTATTTTTATTTTTGTCAATTTTCTATCAAAACTTTTGTTTCTGATACAAATCTCAATGCCTGATATTCTTTTTTCTGGTTTACCATATTTATTTAGCCCTTGTCCTTTTGTTGCATCTTTAATTAAATTGGCTTTACCTTTTCTAACAGTTATTTATTTTCTGATGTATTCAAATGTGACGCAGGATAAATTTGAACAAAAAAAATTAGAATTATGTTCTAAGTTTGTTTCCGGAGAGAATGGAGGTGATAGTCATCGATCCATAGATATGCCATCTGACTTGGATATATGGATAAACTCTGTTGGAGCAAAAAAAGGAAGGATTTTTGGTCTCGGGTCTGTAAACAAAACATTAATTACATCTTTGAGTCAACCTGCCAAACTTAATTCAGAAGATGTCAATGCTTTAAGAAGTCAGATTCATGCACTAAACAAGTCACTGCAAAGACAGGAGCAAGAGAAAATAGAGATGAGACAAGAGTTGGCCGAGACAAGAAAACAAGTAGTGACTTTAATGCAACATTTGGGATTCGCTGCCTCTTCTTCTCGTCCACATTCATCACCTCAACACAACAATGAAATTGATAATGGTGATGACGATACTGATGATGATCATATGGAGTAGGAATTTATCTGATTTATAGGACTTGAGAAATAGAACTTTTTTCCGGTAGAAACTAGAAATAGTACACTTGTTGAGTACAAAAAGGTTGAAAATATTTTGGTATGTTTTATGCATTTCTCGGATGCTTTACTGTGAAAATTAAAAGTATTATTATATAGACTCAGTTCATTGCAAATAAACTCAACTCACTTCAAAATTAAAATAATATAAACTCAATTTTATAAATCAAATTTGTAAAGATGTAAAATGGTTTTCTACGGGAACAAATTATGATGACATATCTAAATAGGTAGATTTGATTGGACGTTCTTGTAAAAAAAACTATTAATATATATAGTACAAATTAAACTCTTGCATAATACCATAGCCAAAAAATATTTATTAAAATTTAATCAAGCACAATATAGATGATTAAAGGTTCATTATTTATCCAAAATTATTCATTAATGACTTTCTAAATTCAATTTCAAAGGACTTAATCTCATTTGCATAGTAAAAATTGTGATGGCTAATTGTGTTAGAAATCATAGCGTTAATTTGAAGTTACAGCATGACTTGATTGGCATGATACCAAATTTGAATGTCAGCTATCTGTTCTTATCCAGGGAAGCTCACTTGCAGGTTCAATTGAAATTTGTAAGCAGCAAATTCTAGCATGATATGATTTTATGCACTTTGAGGGGTATAATGTTTCTTTATTCCATTTGATTCTGTTGTGAAAGAAATGGTTAATCATGCATAGCCATTATGTTTTCATTGCCCCCCCACTGAAAATGAACCTCACATTTAAATGGCTAGGAATGATTTTGATGTTTGTACCCAAAACAACCAGAAAAATGGATATATAGAGTCAACGAGTAATCATTAGCATGTTACATTTATGCTATGTCACATCTCCAATAAGCTTCCAACATCTCTGTCAGCTATTTTCACAGCTCTCTTTGAAAAAATAAGCTGAAAAAACTATATCAGAAATTATCTTTACGAGTTATTTAAAACAATTAAATGTGTTTGAACGAGTTTATTTAGGTTATTTGAGTTTATCTTATAGGATAAACACTTAAGTAGAATCTATTTAAATGGACTTATTTGAGATTATCTACTTACATAAATATTTGTATTTGTGAGACTTTTTGAGAGAGCACATGAAAACAACTTATAATATATCTATAAGCTGTTTTCAATTTTTTTTCTCCATAAATTCTTCATGATAGCTTAAAAAACAACTTATAATTTATATAAAAATAATTTGACTCTATTTCATCTTTTGTTATAAAAAATAGCTTATCCATAAACGCTTATATCAAGTGTTTAATAATAAGTTGTTTATTTAAACAAAATCTAAGTTTTTAGAAGAGTTTATAAGAAATAGCTTATAACAAGATGATATTTTATGCTAACACACCCTCTAAATAAGTTCTTTCAAAAGTTTATTATATATCACATCCTTCTAAAAATTGTATCCAGAAAAAAACAACTGAAAATGTTGATTATGTTTGCCATTAAGCAATAAATCTCTTGAGTTATTGCGTGCACTTCTGCTTTTGTTTGTTGGCCTTACATTTAGTCTTGATACATAATAATAAAACTTCAAGTTAACATTATCAGAAGATGTCAAACATTGTGATCTGGAAAGCATGTTAGCTTCACTGTGCAAATTCTAAAATGTCAACTTTATTGTTGAATCACATTATCAGAAGATGTATGTAATGTGTATTTCCTCTTGGTGTGGAACAAAGTTTGGTTGCTCGCTTAGCACAACTTATACGCAAAATCTAACTAACTTTCATCTTATTTAATGCTATTAGTCTTAAAATACACTTTGGGAGAGCTTTGCTCTCTAACATGCCTTCATTTGACTCGACTCATATTAGTTAGATTATAATGTAATTTTCAGATACCAAGGGTAGGCTAAAAAAAAAAACATTTGAAATATGGAATCGGCATCCATTTTAGATGATCAATTCCGGTATGTATTTTCATCAGTTTCACCGATCTACCAGCAATTACTTTATTGAAAATGATACACTGATAAAAATAGTACAAAATCAGCCTTTTTGTGGTTCAGGAGATATTACAAGAATGCAAAACAAGGTTGGCTCTAGGCCAAGCAGCCTAAGCTAGGGCTTTAAGACCTCAAAATTTTGGGTTATAAAAAGGCCTAAAAGATTTAAGTTTGGTTATAAATATATAATAATCACATATAATATTATTTATTAGTTACAGATTTTTTTAGGTCAACTTTATAGATATTCACCTAACTGAGCTGGTCAAGATAAGAGCCTCATATTCGTCTTGATCTAGATTCAAACTTGTATGCAACAAAAATTGATTCTTTTTTTATAAGACCTCGCTATAACATTTGCTTTGGACCTCTAAACATGTTGGCTGGGCCTTGATGGAAGTTAATTTGAGGATGAAATTTGTTACATCAGTTACCTTTTAGTTCAATAAAAATAATTTGTCAAGAAAAAAAAATAATTTGGTCTTGTGCTGGATGGTATGAGTCTGAGATATAAACACAAAATTCGGCATGTCTTTTCCTTTTGAAATTAAGCTATACATACTAACTATAATTAAAAAGGGATTCACATTTTGTAATGTGAATGGCAATAATAAAAGTCAGTAAGTTGTTGCATTGCTGTATTAAGATTGAGAGGTAAAACAAGAAGAACTGATAAAATGCTGTATTCTTAATCAGATGTAGTTATTAGAAGCTGATGAAATGTGAAGGAATAGTTTCTGCATAAGAAATGACACTAGTTTCTATAATACAAAGTTTTCTGCAGTTGAAAATGGATGACCACATAAATACAATTCACAAAATCTTTATCGCAATAGTCTTCTGACAGGGTGAGTCAACATATATAATTGGTAAAAATGACAATCTGTATTTATAAAAAAAGCAAAAACAAAAAAAGAATTTGCACAAGTATACATATCTACTGTCACAATTTTTTTGTTGAAGGACACAAATGTTCCTCTCTAGTCTTTATTTCTTTGTTGGTTGGTTGATCCAACATTCTTTAGCCATTCAACAACTTCTCTTATACTTGGTCTCTTGAAAGGATTCATGTTGACACACATGCATGCCACATCAAGTACTTGCAGCATCTCTCCTTCAAACCCTTTCCCTCTCAAAAGAGGGTCAAATACTTGATCATGTTTTCCTTCAATTTTCATCTGTTGAACCCAACTAACCAACTCCCTTGAAATTTTTGGTTTGCATACATCCATAGGCCTCCTTCCGGTGAGAAGCTCGAGCATAACAACCCCAAAGCTGTACACATCTCCTCTCAGAGTAGCCACCCATGCTTGTCCGTACTCTGGAGGAATGTAACCTAATGTACCTACAAGTTCTGTTGTAACATGAGTTTGATACGGAAGAATCAACCGCGACAACCCGAAATCGGCAACACGTGCCTCAAACTTCTCGTTAAGGAGTATGTTGCTTGACTTTATATCGCGGTGCACAATGTGCGGGTCGCATATCTGATGCAAATAGGCCAAACCACAACTTGCTCCTAGTGCGATCTTCAAACGAGTTGGCCAATCAAGTTGAGTCGCACCGTCCGCCTTTTCGTGCAACCAGTAATCCAGACTTCCATTCTCCATGTAATTATATATGAGTAGCCGATAACCATCGTGCACGCAGTAGCCTTGCAATGCTACAAGATTCTCGTGTTGTGCTGTTGACAAAGCCTCTACTTCTGCTTTAAATTCCCTTTCCATAAGGCCTAAATCTCCTGAAAGTTTCTTGATGGCTAATTTAGTTCCATTTGAAAATGTTGCTTTATAAACCAAACCAAAACCGCCACATCCTACTATATTTGCCTGACTGAAATTTTCAGTGGCTTTTATAATCTCAAATATGGAAAGATCCTTTGTTTCATTAGTTTTGTTGGGGAACAATACCACTAAGCTAGCTTCCCTGTCAACCTCAGGATGAACTCCACTATTCGAGTACGGAGAAATCGATTCGAGTTCAATCTTATCGTGATCTCCTCCGGGATTGACCCTTCTCTTTGAGAGTATCCACAGTGTCAACAATGTTATCATAGTAGCTATACCAAAACAGACTACAATAATAAGTATGACTATTACTTTTTTGTTTGAGCTGCCACTACCTGCACTAGTAGTATTTTGTTGAGAAGAAGAACAAGGTCGCTGAATAACCAAACCACACAATTGTGGGTTTCCTTCGAAGCTGGAGTTGGAAAAAGTATTGAACTGACTGCCAGTTGGTATCCTTCCTTGAAGATTATTGTATGCTACACTGAAAAAAGACAAGAAATGTAACTGATTGAGCGAATCAGGAATTTCGCCCGATAATTGGTTTTCCGAGAGGTCTAGTTTCTCTAAGTTAGCCAAGTCTGAAATTTGATCTGGTATATTGCCAGAGAAGTTGTTTTTCTTCAGGTCCAGCTGATGAAGGACTTTCAGTTTCCCGACCTCAATTGGAATGCTTCCATTAAGGCTATTGCTTTCGAGATATATCGCCGGTGGTAGGCTCGAAAGCTGATTATATTGCAGCAGGGAAACATTGTTGGCATTAGCAAAGACAGGTAACTCCAAGTAAGTCCTTTCTACTTTATCATTTGCCTGTTGCGACACTAGCGCCGGGAGTCTTGTAAGCTCTATCGGGAACACGCCCGTAAGAAGGTTAACAGACAAATCTATGTAGAAAAGCTGAGGAAGTGTACCTAACCAAGGAGGAATTGAGCCACTTAATTGATTAAAGGACAAATCCAAAGCCTCAAGCTTCTTCAAATTTTTAAGCCAAGTTGGTATTTCACCTGTGAAATTACAACCACCTAAGCCAAGAACTTGGATATTTTGAAAACCGTCAGAATCTATTATCATGTTCACATCATTTGGTATCATTTCATTGTAAAAATTCTTAGAGAGCATAAGGGTACTAAGCTTCTTGAGACCAGTAAGTATTCTAAGAGCACCGGTGATATTCGTCAGCTGGTTATTAGAAATTGACAAGAACGAAAGAGACTCAAGTCCAAGCATCTCAGATGAAATTTGTCCCTCAAGTTGATTAGATGCAAGCCTTAAAGCAGCAAGTGACTTACAATCATAAAGGGTTGGCGGTAAAAAACCTCTAAATCTATTGTTACCAAGGTCAAGTGTAACAAGTCTTACAAATCCAGAGAAATTGAATGCCGAGAGATTTCCTTCCAATTTATTGACCCTTAAATTCAACAGAACAAGATTGACACAATTCATCAAAGACGGTGGAATAGTACCTGTCAAATTGTTGACATGAAGAAGCAACTTTTCCAACTTGGAAAGTTTACCAATTTCCTTAGGAATAAAACCTGTTAAATGATTAGAATAAAGCTCCAAAACAGTGAGATTCTTAAGTTTAACAATGTCATCACCAATAGTTCCAGTGATTTTATTAAGTGGCAATGAAATTTCTTTTAAGGAAACAGCATCAAATATATCAATTGGTATAGTCCCTGATAGAAAATTAAAACCTGCTCTAAATCTCTCCAACTTAGAACATGCTCCTAAACCAGTCTCAATAAAACCGTCAAAATCATTGGAAGAATAATCCAAGAATCTTAAAGAAGCTGAATTATTATTATTATGTTCATCCATACAAAAGATTGAAGTGTGAATTTGACCTGAGAAGCTGTTATTACTAACATTGAAAGAAATCAAATTCCCTCCTTTTGCAAGATACTGAAGTAGTGAAATTGGTAATGTTCCATTGAATGAATTACTAGAAAAATCAACAACAGCAACAACACTAGTGCTATTTCTATTGCTAGGTAAAGATGGCAAATCACCAGATAAATGATTATAACTCAAATCAAGGATTAAGAGGTGATTAAGAAGTGAAAAAAACTGGGTTTGAAGATTACCATACAACTTATTATGTGAGAGATTAAGGTGAGAGAGTGATTCAAGGTTAAAAATTGAAGGTGAAAAGAAACCATAAAGACCTCTAGAAGGTAACAAAAGATGAGTAACATGGTTATTATTTTGATCACAAATAATACCTTCCCAATTGCAACAATCAAAAGAAGAAGACCAATTAAGAGGTGGGTGAGGTGAAGAAATTGAAATGTTTGAAGAGAAAGACAAGAGTGAATCTTTGTCAATTTTGTTACAAGAAGAAGAGACATGGACAAGAAACAAGAAGAGGAATAAGGGTATTGTTGTGAAAGAGACCATTAATTTGGAAAAAACCATGTAAGAGGTAAAGGGTTGTTGTTGTTGTTGTGATGTTGATTTCATGAGAAGACAAAGGGGGGTAATGTAGTAATAGTGGTGGTTGGAAGATAAAGGTGGAGTCTTTGGATTGAATTTGATAGTTGAAGTGAAGAAGAAGAATGAGGAAGAAGAAGAAGAAGAAGAAGAAGAGAAGAAAAGGGTATGATGAACCAATGGGGAATTAGATTTTTGGGGGTGGCATGGGGGGATGAGATGAGACCATGACCATCCATTGACTATCAATGAGAGAGAAAGGAAAGAGGAAGTGGGGGTGACGTTTTTTTTTTAATTGACTATTAAAAATTTATATACTAATGTCTATTAATCATGATTTTAATTATCTCTTCATCCAATTTCATATTAAAAGAATTAGAATTGGAGGGTTAAAAGACCAAGTGTGTGTGTTTGGAAAAAGTTGGTTATGTAGTGATAGTATTTGGGGTGAAATTCTACTCTATTTGTAATTAAGAGTTGGAAGTTAATTTTATAGTGCGTTTAAATGATCAAAGATTATGAGAATCATTTAAGATGTTTATTAAGTAGCAAAACATTATAGTTGTAGTGAATTAATAACAAACAAAAAAATATTATAAAGGATTTGAGAGACTTTATATATGTTTATATTCGATATAGTAATTGTTGATTGTTAGATCTAACGATTCTCTCAATGTAACATTAAATTAAATAATGTATATATAAAGTAAATTTTTATAAACAAATAATTAATTTTATAAAAAATTTATGTTGGAATCTGCATATTTTTTATCATTAGCAAAATTTAAATTAAAATTACAATTAAGACTAATGAAAAGTATATTAAATCTAAAATGGAGTGTGCTCTTGTAATCTAAATGATGATTGATAAAAAACAATGTCTAGTAGAAAAGTTGAATATATGGGTAATCCAATTATTTAATTGGAGTGAAGTTGACAAGTGGAGAACAAAACAATATTCAAAGGAGCAAATGGATGGTTCCTCGGTTGCCATTAAATTAATTTAATAGTAATTTTGCGTTTACTTTTGGGAAGGGGAAGGGCGGCCATTAGTGGAAGAGTGGAATTTCTCAACGATGATGATGATCATCTATGTCATCGTTAATTCACAAATATTTCCAATTAACATTATGACTAATTTTTATAGTATTTTATTTTTTTTATAATATTTTTAAAAATTAAATTTTAAATAAAAATTTAGTTTAAATAGTTTATCTTAAAATATTATTTTAAATATTTTTTATAATTTTTTGGATAATAAAATTTCAATAAATGATTAAAATGGAAAGTTATTTTTAAAAGCTCTTCATAAAAATTAATTTGAAAGATAACTTAAAAAAATATAATTTTTATCATGTTAAAATCGCTAATAATGAATATTTAACTTATTGAATGTTAAAATTATTTTTTTTAGTTAATAACATGATTTTGAAACAACTTTTACTATTTTTAAATAAATTCTCATAAAAATCACTTTTAAATTTTTTCAAACAAATAAACTCATATTATAGATAAATTTTAATATGGATTAAGTATATTATTAGATATGATAATTAGTTAGTTATATAAGTTTACTTTAATTTTATAATTTTTATCTAAAATTGTAATAAATATAAAAAGTTAGTGCTTAAAAAATATTTAAAACTCTAATAATTATAAATGTTGTGTTTTATAAATAAATATTAATGATTATTTTTATTTTTATGACTGAAATCATCTTAAATAATATTGATTCAATAAAATAATATAAAATAAATATATATTTTATATTAAATTAACACTAATCAAATTACTGACTTATCTCTGTAAAAATAAAAATAAATTATTACTTCTCAAAAGTATTTCTCACTCATCATTAAAATTTTAGACAATTTTTAAAGTGTGAACCACTTATAAAATTGGATTATAATAACATATAAACGTGTGGAGCTGAATTGACCATTGCAGAGAAATAAAAGATAATGGCACTTTGCTTTGCTAGCTGTTCTTCTAGTTTCTCCTCTATCATATCATGGTGCCACCAAACTGAAGCAACTACCGGTTGCTACTCCATTGGGTTAATTATTAATTTATCATTTTTCTACGAGAACCACTATAAATTTATTTGTATATTATTAGTTAGTAGTATATTTAACTCTAAAGTTGTGATAACTTAATAACTTAAAGATGAGGAATGTCGAAGTGTTTGTTTGATTTTTGCGGTAATAAAAATTAATTATAAATAAATTGATTTAGTTAAAAGTGAGTTATATATATTAGATATATTTACGTAAAAGTAAATTTAATAATAAAATTTGAATTAAAAATTATATTTCAAGTCAAAATATATAAATTGTAATTTTAAGTTATAATCAATTTGGAGACAAAATCAAATATACTCAATGACATTTAAACGTGTTAAAATACATTTTATACTTTTAAAATTAATTTTAGCTTAACCAAAAATGTTTATGGTGAGAAAATTGATTTTGATTTAAAATGAGTTCCAAATAAAATAATTTATGTTTAATACTTTCACATGAAAGTGTCTTAAATAATAAATATAAGTGTAAAAATCAATATTTTAAAACAAAAACTAAAAATCTTAATTAACTTCAAGTTTGAATCAATACTTGAGATGTCATCCATGATTGATAGAAATAAGAAAATTATCTTCAATTATATTAAAGATAGAGTTTGAGGAGAATCTCAACATAGAATAGCAAGACTTTTTCTCATGAGGTTCTTATTAAATTACTTGCTCATCCTATTCTCTCATATCATATAAGTCTTTTTTTACTTTCATCCTCAATCGAAGATGATATTGAAATACTAATGTTTAATTCTTTCAAATAGATGAATTCAATTGTTGAGTTGTGATAGACTCACAATGATAAAAGAGGGGGTTGACATGTGTTGAAATTGTAATTCATAACGGTGGTTTGAAGTTGTTATAAGGTGTTAGAGGTGGTTAGTAGTTAGTTATGATATTTACTATTGCAAGTGTTTGATATAAAAACAAGTGCAAGTAAAGTTACTTGTAATGCAAGCAATAACATAATTTTGATTCTCTTTACTCCTTTCTTCTTCCACTCTTAACTTAAATCAACTAAATCATAGAAAATCAAGTGTTCTAACAATTGGCATCAAAAGCTGGATTCGAATTCAAAGGGGAAACACGAGTGATAGTGAGATTCCTCAAGAACTTGGGAAACACGAGTGTGAGTTTAAAAACATAGAAGAATCATGAATGGATCACAAAGTTTTCCATCTAATTTGCAAATTCTTGATGGAAAAAATTGGGAAAGATGGTGTGCATCAATGAAGTCATTGCTTGGAGCTCAAGAAATGTATGAAGTGGTAAAAGATGGGCATGATCAGCTTGGTCCAAATTCAACATAGGTGCAACGAGCAACATTTAAAGATTCAAAGAAAAAAGATTACAAGGCTCTCTTCTACGTTCAGTAAAGTGTTGATTCAAACAACTTTGAAAGAATCTCAAAGGTCTCCACATCAAAGGAAGCTTGGGATATCTTGGTAAAGTATTACACTGGTGGGGAGAAGATCGAGAAAGAGAAGCTTCAAATGTTGAGGAGGCAATACGAGTTGCTGCAAATGGAAAAGGATGAGAGTGTAGCTGACAACTTCAATCGTGTGCAAACAACTACAAATCAAATGCAGACCAGTGGTGAAGTGATGATTGATGTGGTGATTATTGAAAAGATCTTGAGAACTCTAACACAGATATATGATCATATAGTGGTGGCCATAGAGGAATCAAAGGATCTTGAGACATTGAAGGTAGAAGACTTGCAAGGTTCACTAGAAGCTGATGAATTAAGGGTGAAAGAAATAAGTGCAACAAATACACCAATACAGGCTCTACAAGCTCAGGTCAGTAAGAAAGCCAATCAAGATGAAGGGAAATACAAGAAGGGAAAGGGAAAATCCAAGTGGCACAAGAAGCAAGATTCTGATGAAGGTGCTGGAAATTCAAAGAATCAAAATAGTGGTGACAATTATAGCAAGAAATCAAATGGAAATAAAAGAGGTAAAAAGAAATTCAATAACAAATAGATTCAATGTTATAACTGTCAGAATTAGAGACATTTTCTGATGAATGTAGAGCAAAGAAGGTTAAAAGAAAGGAGGATGATGCTCAGATGACACATGCAGAAGATTCAGACTCAGATGATGTGCTGCTGATGGCTGCTACTACTTCAGATGAAGAATGCCCTGAACTGTGGTACCTTGACACAGGCTGCTCCAACCACATGATATGCCATAAGGAGTGGTTTGTAAGTATTGATGAGAAGGTGAAGAGGGAAATCAAGTTTGCTAATAATAGCACAGTCACTACTGAATTTGTTGGCAAAGTATTGATTCAGAGAAGGGATGTCAAGCAATCATTCATATATGATGCTCTCTATGTTCCAAATATGAAGAATAATTTGACGAGTCTTGGACAATTACTGGAGAAGAGATATTTAATGAAGATGGAGCATGGCCAAATGTAGATGTTTGATAGCTCAGAGATACTAATTTTGAAGGTACCACTCTCAAAGAATAGAACATTCAAGATTGAGATTCAAATCAATGAAAATTAGTGTTTGGCTACTGAAGTCAAAAGTGCAAACTGGCTATGGCATCAAAGATTTAGTCACCTAAGTTTTAGAAGTCTTTAGATGTTGAAAGGCAGGGGACATGGTGCAAGGACTCCCTGAAATTAATATACCAAAGCAACAATGTGAATAATGCTATCACACCAAGCATCATAAGAACTTATTCAAATATGAAGTTCCAACTAGATCATGAAAGAAGTTGGAGGTAATTTTTTCTAATGTTTGTGGTCCATTTGAGGAGGTTTCACTAGGGAGAAACAACTATTTTTTATCATTCATTGATGAATTTACAAAAAAAACATGGATCTACCTAATTAAAAGAAAAAATAAAGTGTTGGATGTGTTTAAGAAGTTTAAACTGATGGTAGAAAAACAAAGTGGTTGTGGTCTTAAAGTGATTAGGACAGATGGAGGAGGAAAATACAAATCTCGTGAGTTTTGTGAAAAAGAAGGAATGATACACGAGTTCACTGCACCATACACACCACAACATAATGGTGCTGCATAAAGGAGAAATAAGACTATCTTGAACATGGCAAGGAACATGTTAAAGGGGAAGAAACTGTCTCATAAGTTCTGGGGAGAAGCTGTGTCAACTGCTGTCTATATCTTGAATAGATGCCCAACTAAGAGACTTGGTACTAAGACACCAGAAGAAGCTTGGTCTGATGAGAGGCCAAATGTGAGTCATCTAAGAGTATTTGGTTCATTGTGTTTTAGACATGTGCCTACTCAAAACAGAAGAAAGTTGGATGATAGAGCTAAGCAGATGGTGTTTTTAGGTTATGAATCAACCGGAGCTTACAAACTTTATGATCCAAACAAAGGAAGAGTGGTTATAAGCAGAGACATACTAGTGGATGAATCTAAAAGATGGAATTGGGAGAAAGGTGCCACAACCAGTTCAAGCAGTGTAGTGATAGTTAATCATGATGATGATCAGGCAAGAAGTCAAGTAGCACAGCCAGCTCTAGAACCAATGAGACGATCTAGTAGGACTAGACAACCTTTTGTAAGATTGCCCAACTTCAAAATAGCATCTGATTCAACAATCAATGCAGATGGAGAGTTGATACATTTTGCATTATTGGCTGAATCAAAACCAATTAGTCATGATGAGGCCCTACGTGATCAAAACTGGAAACTAGCAATGGAAGAGGAGCTTAATGCTATTGAAAGGAACAAAACCTGGAGCTGATGACATTACCTATGCACAGAAGACCAGTTGATGTGAAATGGATCTATAAAATCAAAATGAAGCCTAATGGTGAGATTGCAAAGTACAAAGTCAGACTTGTAGCAAAAGGGTTCCTACAAAGACCTAGATTGGACTATGATGAAGTGTATGCATTAGTGGCCAGGATTGAAACTGTAAGACTGGTAGTGTCAATGGCTAGCTACAAAGGCTGGTCCATACATCAACTAGATGTGAAGTCAACATTCCTCAATGGACCATTGGATGAAGAAGTCTATGTAAGACAACCACCAGGATATGAAAATAAATAGAAAGTAAGACAGTGTATACAGGCTAAGAAAAGCCTTGTATAGCCTGAAGCAAGTTCATAGGGCCTAGAACATAAGGATTGACATATTTCTCCTGGAACAACAGTTTGAAAAGTGTGTAAATGAGCATGGAGTCTATGTTAAAAGGTCATCATCCCTACCTACACTATTAATATATCTTTATGTTGTTGACTTATTAGTAACTGCATATGATGAAGCTGAGACAGACCAATTTATGACTAGAATGAAAAAAGAGTTTGAAATGTCAGACTTGGGAATATTGTCTTACTTCATTGGAATTGAGTTTGTCACCATGAAGAATGAAGTATTCATGCACCCCAAAAAGTATGCTAATGACGTATTGAAAATATTTAACATACAAGACTACAATAGCACAAGTATTCCTTCAAAAATAGGGCTGACAATATCAAAGGAAGGAGATGAAGAGCTGATTGATCCTACATTATTCAAGCAAGTGGTAGGATCATTGAGATACTTGTGTAATACAAGACCTGACATATCCTATAGTGTAGGGCTGATCAATAGATACATGGAAAAACTAAGAGTACCCCACTACTTGGTATTAAATAAGATATTGAGATACATCAAAGGAACTATTGAACATGGCGTGCTATATCCTAGAAGTTTAGATGAAAGTGAAGCTAAATTGATTGGATACACTGATGCTGATTGGTGTGGAGATAAGGATGATAGGAAAAGCACTACAGATTATGTGTTCACGGTGAATAAGACACTAGTTTCATGGTGCTCAAGGAAGCAAAGAATAATAGCTCTATCTTCATGTGAAGTTGAGTATGTGGATGCATCAATGGGAGCTTGCTAAGCTCTATGGATGAAAGAATTGATGGCTTAGATGAGACTGACGAATGAAGGACCATTGAGGATGTTGATTGAAAACAAATCTGCAATAGACTTAGCCAAACACCCCATTGCACATGGAAAAAGCAAACATATTGAAACACAATTTTATTTCTTGAGAAACCAAGTGATCAAAGACAAATTGAAGTTGGAGCATTGCAGCACAAGTGAGCAAAAGGCAGACATCTTTCAATGTCCTTAAAGAGATTGAAGTTTCACAAAATGAGAAGCAAGTTTAGAATAACATCTTTAACCATTTTTAATTAGGGAGAATGTTGAAATTGTAATTCATAATGGTAGTTAGAAGTTGTTAGAGGTGGTTAGTAGTTAGCTATAACCGTTACTATTGTAAGTGTTTGATATAAAAGCAAGTGCAAGTAAAGTTACTTGTAATGCAAGAAATAACATAATTTTGATTCTTTTTATTCCTTTCTTCTTCCACTCTTAACTCTCTCAACCTAAATAAACTAAATCATAGAAAATCAAATGTTCTAACAACATGGACTTTAGGCATATGCATGGCTTTAATCTTGATTATTGGAGAAGTAAGGTTGGGATTTCTTGACCAATCCTAATGTTATGGTAGATAATAATAATCTTCAAAGAAAATTATTTTTAGAATGAGAATTTTTTGGGATCGTCACTGGGACATAATCTTTGTTAAGTGTGGCGTAACATCTAGTCATTTCACATTATGCTAGAGGAAGGCTATAGGTGGAAGATTAGAAACAATGTTTCAATAAATATTTGTCATACTCATTGGCTTCATTGTGAAATTAATTTGCAAACTAGCACACCATCGTTTAGTTTTGATTTTACTCTATGTGTGAATGCCTTTATTGATGACCCACATGGATCTTGAAGAATAAAAGAGTTGATTGTTACTCAACTAGTTTTGTTTGCCATAATGCCATAGTCAACTTGACACATTTTGTTTGTGTGAATTAGGAGTGTTGATTGTTGGAGAAACGCCAACTTATGACATATCATAAAGTGTACTATGACATTTTGATTTTTTTCTTTCTTCAAAATTAAGTATTGAGTTATCATACAATTAATACAATTCTAAATGATAAAGAGTTTGTTTAGTAACTTGTAATTGAACGTAAAAAGCAATAAAAAACATTGAAAATTACACACACATACATCATATATATCAAAAGAGATACGTGGGAGATGAAAGTATGAAAAATAGATTTGAGATTTTTTCATTTTTCTTAATTTGAAAGATTATAGATTTAAATTTATGAGTTATGAATTTAAAGGTTATGAGTTTGAAGATATGAATTGTCTGGATTTTTAGGTTGAAGAAAATTATCAATTTTTAGATTTATGAGTTTAAAGATGATAAAACTTAATATTTTTTGTAAATAACTAACTTGACTAACGAAAGTATAGTTAAGAGATCAAAACAGAAAAAAAAATTAAAAGACTAAAATAAAACCAAAAAATAAGTTAAAGATTAAAAAACAATTTATCTAAAATGAGAATACAAAAACATGTATATGCTGTGAATAAATAGAATTTCATTTATCTCGACTCAATTTAATTAATGGGAACTTAAATACGACTTTCATATATTTAATCTGACAAATTGAACCTTCAATATTTCTTCCATCCAAAATGGGTTGGGCCTTATCTTGCATTTGTATATATGGTTTTGTTCGATTTTGTAACAATATGTAAAACTATCACAATCATACACACACATAGTTGTAACACACGAGATTAATGGACATTGTATTTAACTTTTTGAGACAAATTGATAAGTGTATAGTCGTGTGAGATCAATACTCCACCACCACCACTACTGAAGTTATACATGATACGTTACTATAAGTACGGCTTCAATTCACATGTTATTTAATGTTGAATTAACTTTGTGATATTGTAAAGTTTAATTTAAAATATCAATGGAATTGTGTCTAACGGAAGAGGTGACACTCTTACAATATGTTGAACTCAAATATCCGTTAAGAGAGATTATTAGATTTAGTGTTCGACGTACTTTAAATAGAATTATCTTAAAAAAGTGAAATTTAATTTAAAGTATCGTTATATCTCTTATTTGATCTTGAACTAGAAAAATATTTAATCTATCATATTAGTCCATTAACTATGTATCATTTTCTCTCATATTTTTAAAGCAATTGATCGGAGACTAACTTGATAGATTAATAATAATTTAGTGACTACTATTTTTATGTCTGTAGTTCGAATACTCAATAGGAAAGTCAATATTAGTTGAAGTATTAAATTGAAGATTTACTCGATATTTTTTGTTGCCGATAACATTTAGGTTTTTTTTATAATAGATAATATTCAAGTTCTAAATACTAATAATTTTAAAAAGAAAAATATTTGATGAACATTTATGGAGATGTATACACCTTAAGAGAAAAATAAATATATAAAAGTGATGTGTTATGTTAAAAATATGAGAGGAAGAGATATATAAATAAAATAATATATTGAACAGGTGTATGGAAATTTGTAATGCACATATATCATTGTTGTTTTAAAAAATAAGTAGGGGATGATTTAAGAATTAGCATAAGTAGGAAATTTGTAATGCACATACATCATTTAGAACTAGCATGATTAGTTAGAGATTGATGCTTATGAATATGAATGACGTCTCATTATAAAAGGGTTCATCGATGCCAATTAATGGATTTATTCATAATTTTGTCAGCAACGTTCTTTGAACTTTGAGGTTTGCTCACTCTAAATAGCCTCCTAATTTCAATTTATATAAACTTTTCTATTATAAAAAAAGAGTGTAGTGGTGCACATGAAGTGTCAAGGTAAAACTCTTTTACACTAATATTCAATAGAAAATATTTATTTTACTAACACATATCAAGTAGGGTAAAGTTAGATAATTTAATAGAATCCATGATTGTGATTAGATGATACTACATATTCCTTTTTATCATAAAAAAAAAGGTACGATGCAAATCATCCATCATAAATAATTCCGACAATAAAATACATTAATTTTTTTAAGTTATCTCGTTCTAGATGAAAAGTTGATTACGTGCATGATAATGTCAAAATAAATTCCATAGATTCAGTCTCTAACCTTTAGTTCCAAAAAATATATATTTTTATGCACCATTTAGAAAAAACATGTCGAGTCATTTTCCAATATAGCTTAACAATATTTTATGCCTTTCTTTTTCCCTTGTCGAAGAAGAACATAAACCTCCCGCTGACATTCTTTTTTATTCATAATAATAATAAAACAATTACGACTTTTAAATAAAAGTATCATGAAGCACCGGAATATCCAACGCATATTATGCAAATTGCCAAATTATTTATTCATAGGATGAAATGTATAAGGTTTGAAACGGATTATAATATACATAACAACAGTTGTTGACCTGCTGGGTTTTACACTTGAGAGAGAGAATGAGCAAATTGTAAATAAATAAAAAAAACATGAGGAATACGACATATTTAGCTACTATATAATTCATTTGGTTGCTATTATTATAAGAAAAAAATATTTTAAATTATTGTTATAATTATAAGTAAGAGTTTTATTTTTGAAATATTTAATGCTATTTTTCTAATATATTATTAATTCAATTGAAAGTTGAGTATTTGACATTAAAAATTGACAATTTAATAAATCTAACTTATGTTTTAAATGAAATTTGGAAAATTTATTGATATAATTAACCAAATTTCTTAAAAAGTGTGAAAGTAGATTTTTTTTTTTGTCTTAGTAGTTTTTGTTTATAATGGTAATCTAAGAGCACTTAAATGAGATGAGATGGTTAAAAGTCTTTTCCCTCTTAACCAAAGACTATGAAATCAAACTCACCCCTAAAAGTGTTGCAGCATTATATATTTTGAGAAAGAGTTTTATTGTCTATTATAGTCATACTCGATTCATGGGATAATATGCGGCTAAAAAATAACATGAGATAGCGTGCTTAAACATTTCATATATATATATATATATATATATATATATATATATATATATATATATATATATATATATATTTTGGAAAATAACTTTTTTTGGAGTAATTTATATAATTTTTTTTGTTTTTCATAAGTTCCTTCCATCGGAGATAATCTCATTTGAGGCGCGTTAGATGCTCTAAATGTGAGTATATCTCGACAACGGAGATTCAAATTCGCATTCACCATGTTGTATGAGTTTAACCCCTTCCTTTATATCCAACTCGTTGGTAATTTATATAACTTTTTTAGAAAGAGAAAAATTGTGTCAAAATATTTTCTTATTGAGTTAATAGATAAATTGGTCCTTCTATTTATAAACATTAATCAAATTAATATCTAAATTTTGCAAATTAGAAAATAAATCATTAAAAATTATGTTATGATATATTAATTGAATATTTGATCCCTCCATATTTATCTCATATCAATGTCATCATTATATGAACTGATTTTCAATGAAATTTAAATCTTTCATTGATTGATTTGTCCATAATTAGTTCATAGACAATTACAATTACTCACAAATTTATTTATGAAATAACAAAGATTTGTCCCCGAGAAGATGATATTGATTTGAGATTTACGTAGATAAACCATATATTTATTACAGTGTCACATCAAAATATATCATGACCAAAATTTATATAAAGATTATTTTGATTGATATTTTACAATTTCAATAATATATTTGTTAATTCACAGAATTCATGAACTAATTCGATTGACACTTACAAATTCAATATTTCAATGACCAATTTGCATATTCACTATTTTCTCATTTCTAGAGTGGATAAACCACCATTTTCGTCTCTAAAAATGTAAGACATTATTATTTTAGTAATTAATTCAAATATAACTTCAAATTAATCTTCAAATCATCAAAATAATCCTTGAAAAATATAACTTATTATTATAAAAATCAGATACGATTTATAATCAAAATAACATGTGACTATTATCATACTAAATACTAAATTAACTAAAATTTTGATAATTGGATAATTAATTTAAATTTAATTTAGTTTTTAGAGTCTTCCGAATTTTGGTAAATTATAATTCAATGTCCGGTCTAAAACCATGCAAGTTCGCGGGTGCACGATTTGATTTGATTAGACTAACTCAAACGTAATTATAATATTCAAAGATATTTATTATGAGTCGTTTTTCATTCGTATAAACAAAAACCATTGGGAGTAATATATATTAGCAATCAATAGTCGATGAATGAAGGTTCTTGATACAAGATTAATTATATGATTAATTTTTTCCGTAAATTTTTTTTATATTCTTAATCAATCACAAATCATTCTTTTGCTTAAAAAAAATTACAAATCATTTTTTATATGACTTAGAAAATATATAATTAAAATTAAATATTTTTATTGATATATTAATTAACAGTTTAATTGTTAGGATATCAGCAAAAATATTATTAAAAGAATTTAAGATAACTAGTGGCTTTACATAATAATCAACAATTCAAAAACATTTTTCATTGATTCTTCACCATGTACCATCATCTATAAAAAAAAAACATTGTTTTTAAGTCTAATTCATCTGGAGACAATTTCTTCAAATAAAAATTTTCAACATGTACATCTCCACTAATGTTTTAAAAATGTATCTCACTTTTTTTTTTTTTTAATTTCCTTTGTCTTTCATAGGATATGTATATGTGAAGTATCTCAAAAGTATCATATGTGAGTATCATTAAAGTATCGGTAGCAGATACATATTTGATAGAGATGCGTCCCTAATTTCGAAGTTTAAAGGAGATACAATAATTATGTGTAATAACTTTACATTATCATCTAATCATAATCGTTCAATTTATCACATCATATTATATAATTTTTAAATCAAGTTTAGCTATCCAATTATTTGTTGTTGTGATCAGTTATTATTAGCTTTATACTGAAAATGTATTTCCGTTTGTGGTTCCTTAACAAGTGTCATAACCAAATGCTCTTAAGGCACTAGTTAACACTTAGCAAGACCCTTAAATTATTTTAGATTTATTTAAAACTTTATAGAAATTATCCATATGATATAAAATTTTAATTAAATGGCAAGTTTTGTAACATACATATCTGATAAAAAAATCATCTAGCAGTATGTGGTTGTTGAAATCAAGTTAAGATTGCATGTCTTTTATGAATAAAATTATTTTGAGTATTAAATGTTGGACTTACTTTATATACATTTTTAGAGTAAATAATTTTGATAGGTCAATCAATTATACTCGTTAAATTATTAAAAATATTTAATTTTATTATAATTATTTTTATATTACACATATAATTGATTGTGATGTGCTATTAACATAAATATTTCATAGTGACAATACTTGAAAATTAAACTCTTAAATATTTTTTAAAATATTGACATTTACATTCAATAATATTTATCCAAGACATGTTCATTCCCTACTAAATATAGGTCTTTCTATCAACTATTTTCTTTTAGCTACAAACTTAAACTATTATTTAATTGTGTATAATAATTCTATCCATAATATTTAACTATCAACTATTTTCTACTTAAGTACACAAGATTTCTCTTGTTTCGTACTAATACTAATACAGTGGAGTTGTGCACTTTCATTCACAGAAAGTTTCATACAACGTTATTCTAATACTAGAATGAAAATTGTCACTGTATGTAAATAGTAATAATGACAAAAACTTCACTCAACTCCCTATCTCTTC
This sequence comes from Cicer cuneatum, assembly GCA_037974295.1. Lineage (NCBI taxonomy): Eukaryota > Viridiplantae > Streptophyta > Magnoliopsida > Fabales > Fabaceae > Cicer > Cicer cuneatum. The sequence goes on along the minus strand of JBBPBO010001985.1, from coordinate 68,202,497 downwards.
TAGGACACATACTCTAAACAAATCTTCAAGAGATTGATATGTTTTCTCTATCTGACCATCAATTTGCGGTTTATAAATTGAAATCATGTTTATCCTCGTTCCAACAACTTCTTAAAGTCTTCTCAAAACACTTGATCCAAACCTAGGATATTGATCTAACATAATATTTAAACGTACTTCATGAAACTTTATTATCTATTCGATATAGATCGAGCCAACTTCACCAATGTATACTCTATATTCATCATATTAAAACATGGTGACTTAGTTAATCTATCCAAGATAACCCAAATAGCATTGCATCTTGTACGACTTTTTGACAATCTCAACACAAAATCTATAGAAATATTGTCGACCTCCATAGACTCCTTTAATGGTTGTAACATTCTCGATAGTTTTTGTGCTCAATCTTCGACTAATGACAAGTCAAACAAGTATACACAGACACTATCACATTCTACTTTATTCTTGACCACCAAAATATTTCCTTTAAGTCTTAATACATCTTGGTATATCCAAAATGAATATTCAAGTTACTAATACGCCCTTAGCAATTAGTTCTCTCTAGTCTTTCAAATATTTACCATTCTCTTGATTTTTCTTAATTTGATCCATCAAGTCACACTCATGAAAATGTACTTCACAAATCAAACTCAAATATCTAAATTCTTGTATCAAATCCATCTGTTTGATCATCATAGTTGCAAAATGCAAAGTCTTTTTTCTCAAAGCATCATATATTGCATTTTCTTTTCCAAGATGATAGCTCAACTCAAAATTATAATCCTTCGGGTATTCCATCCATCTATGTTGCCTCACATTCAAATCATTTTGATTGAACATGCAATGTAAACTTTTATGATAGTTGAATACTTCAAATCTTATTTTTAGTAATAGTGGCTCTTAATCTTGAGAGAAAAAACTATTGTTCCAAATTCTAAATAACGAGTCAGATAATTTTGCTCATGTATCTTCAAGTGTCTTGAAGCATAAGTCAATATACTCTCATTCTACATCAACGAACCTATGAAACCTTGTTTAGAAGCATTGCAATAAACCTCAAAAGGTTCAAACGAATATGAAAAATCAACAAAGGTGTCATGGTTAATTTCTCTTTCAATTTCTAGAAACTTTATTCACATTTTGAATCCCACAAGAAAACGTGTTCATTCGTTGTCAAATGAGTCAAGCACGGTGAGCTTATAGAATCATTCAATAAATCTATGATAATGACATGAAATAACTCATTATTATTCTTTGGTGCTTTCCAAAGCTGAAAAACTGCTCCCTTCGACAAATCAATTGTTATTCCACCTTCATTAATCATGTGACCAAGAAAACTTACTTCTTCTAACTAAAAATTACAATTCGACACTTTGACAAGATGAATAATATGAAGAAGTTTCTCCAAGGTCCTTGAGTGAAGGTAGAATGCAATAGCTATACTAAGATGAAGTAACAATGATATGTAAAGTTGGTAATGTATATGTTAAGTTAGTAATGTATTGCTAGTTGAATAATGACAAATGTTTATGATCTCTTTGTATGGTTTCCTTACGATGTTGATGACGATAACGGAAATTTTATTTGCTTAGTATAAGAGATTCATGTATCATAACTAGTTATCATAAATCTAACACCACAAGTCAAATATTGGATACCCCATTGGTGGTACAAGATCTAGTTCTATATAGCATGAGTATGAGGCCTTGAACGTTGGTGTAAACTCTATGAAATTAGATTATGGAACTCAAATTCGAATGAATAACACAAGAAACTCAATTCCATGTAAGTCAGATTATGATGACTTATCGAGAAGTGAAACCATGGGAACCAACCGAATAGAGAGTTTGAGGTTGGCAATCGTTGATAAATTGATTTTGTGACCTTGATCATTGTCTTGTTGTTAAGTTGTTGATGTTAGATTCATCATTGATAAGTGATATTCATGATTATTGTGATGCTGATAATAGTTGTTGCTATGTGGTAGTGAGCCTTTGATGTGATATATGTTCATGATATATGCGATGTTGTGCGCTTGATTATATTGTTGTCATTTCTTGGCTTGTATGCTTCGAATTAGATTTCTCAATCATGCAACATCTATAAGTGATAATAGATGAAAACATAGAATGAATGTCTTAGATAGAGTTCTAGTTGTAGAGATCACTCGTGAACATTGTGACATTTGTCCTCTTGTCCATCAATGTGTCTATTGTTTGTTCAGGCTCTGACCATTTGACATAGAAATTTCAGAGTTTTTAATATTGTATGTTCAAGACATCATATGTTATTTTAGTTAATTTTCGTTAATATTGAGGTACTCTTTAAATTTTAATGAAATATTATATTTTATTCTCAATATATGTTTATTTAAATTTTTTTAAGCATAATCAACAAAAAAGCAACTTCATGATAAAAGGTATCACATACCCTAAAAGATGGTGCAATTTTATCATTAAGGATTCCCTAATATTTTTTTAACAAATTTTTTTTAATGGCTAATACATCACTTCATTTACAATTATATAAAGATTAAAAATTTGTATAAAATAATTTTTAAAGAGAAAAATGTTAAAAGTATGAAAAATGGGATGAATCGCATGATAAAAATGTTCAAATCTATTTTCGCCCATTTTTTAAATCTATTTACTTGATTCAACTATCTATTTTACTAATATTACTAGATTTAACCATGTCCATCGAAAGAGAAACCCCTATAAGCAACCTCACTTCATCCTAGGCCAATAACCCCCCAATATCCATTGAGAATTTGGATTCACTGCATTAGAGTCTCATTGAACTCCTAAATTTACATCAGAATTTGATCATCTCTCTTTTTTTTTTCTTTCTAACTTTGTATTTTCACAATTGCCCAACAACCAATATTTTCTCACAAATTGCGGGAGATTTAAATGTATTTAATCTAAAAATTCACATATCAACCAAGCAAACAATCAATCGATTACCCATCATCAAACTAACACCTACTACATTGTGGTAACTACTGTATAAGCCATATTTACAATTTATCTTTTTTTTTAACATAATACTTGTTTCGAATTTTTTTTACGAGAGTTACAAGTCACATTTATGATTCATATATTTCTTTATCTTACAAATTGCGTCAAATGACTTTTATCGTGACATTCATCTTATAGTAAGCACAAGAAATCTTAAAATAAAAACTCATTACATCAAAATTTTAGAGATATATTTTTTATATAATACTAAATTGTAGAGATAGAATCATAATTGGGGTATACCATGCACCCCCACACCTAAACCTCCCACCCCTCCATTTGTTGTGAAATGTCTAAAATACCCCTATTGTTAACTTATAACCCTAAATCAACAAAAATCCCATCATTTTTCACCCCTCAGATTCGGAACTTTAGTGCATTCTCTGATACCTTCGAAAAGTTCAAAGCTTCGAAATTCATCCTCCAACTACATTCAAGTATTTCCCATCTCCAGAAATCCAGAAAAGTAAGTATATTTCAAACTTTTTGATGTTCTCGAAACTTTATAAAATTTCGAAGTTCTGTTTTCCAGATATTAAAGCTTCGAAAGTTTGGTGTTCATCCAAACTTTCGAATATGTTCCAGATTTTCCAGAATATGAACTTCGGAACTTTGGTTTTCTTGGAAACTTTCGAAGGTTTTCCAGATATTAAAGCTTCGAAAGTTTGGTGTTCATCCAAACTTTCGAAAATTTTCCAGATTTTCTCAGATTTTCCAGAATATGAACTTCGGAACTTTGGTTTTCTTGGAAACTTTCGAAGGTTTTCCAGATATTAAAGCTTCGAAAGTTTGGTGTTCATCCAAACTTTCGAAAATTTTCCAGATTTTCTCATATCTTCCAGAATTTGAACTTCGGGACTTTGGTTTTCTTGGAAACTTTCGAAGGTTTTCCAGATTTTAAAGCTTCGAAAGTTTGGTGTTCATCCAAACTTTCGAAAATTTTCCAAATTTTCTCAGATTTTCCAGAATTTGAACTTCGGGACTTTGGTTTTCTTGGAAACTTTCGAAGGTTTGCCAGATTTTAAAGCTTCGAAAGTTTGGTGTTCATCCAAACTTTCGAATATTTTCCAGATTTTCTCAGATTTTCCAAAATTCTATTTTCCAGATTTTTGTAAGAGTCCATATTTTGTGTAGTTGATTATATTTCCATATTTTTTTCAATTATTGATATATTGATATAACATTAACTAAATTTTGCAGTGCCTAGAACTAGAGGTGCGTTTGGACAGATTATTCGCACTATTGCGGATAGAATTCCGCCTACAGCATCAAACAGACGACAGAATGAAGCCAACCGCCGTAGTAGACACGAGGAAGTTCAGCAGGATGTCCCTGAGCCTGAGCATGTTCAGGAAGATGAGCATGAACAGATGGAGTATGAGCCTGTTGAACATGAGGTTGGTGCTGATGAAGATCAGCAGTCTGGTTTCCCTGGAGGACCAGTGATTACATCTGTGCTGACACAGTACAAAAACCACGTGGCGCGTAAGATATGGGAAGGAGAGGTAAATTTTAATTAATTAATTTTTTAACTAAGAAATGGGAAGGAGAGGTAAATTTTAATTTATTGATATGTTCTTTATTTAATTACTTGTAGGATCGTGGCTCATTGAAGGTGATTACCCATGGTTTGAAATTGAGAAGGTTTGCGGAAGTTCATATACCAGAAGTTGTACAGCATTGGATTCGAGAATCTAAGCTGTTACATTTGTCTTCCGCTTACTTGACTATGGCTGATGCTGCTCTGATATCCGCCTTTGTGGAAAGGTGGCATAGGGAGACCAGCTCGTTTCATTTGTCATTCGTAGAGATGACCATCACGTTAGACGACGTCGCCACTCTCCTTCATATCAAACCACGCGGTAATTTTTTTGATGCACCACTGAACATGAATACTAATAATGCTATGACGGCTGCACATGAGTTACTAGGAGCCACTTGGGAGGAAGCTGCTGCTGAGATCAACTACAACAAGTGTGCACAGTATAGGTTGTAGTGGTTGCGCGATTTATATCAGCGTTTAATTCAAGCTAACATGTATGAGTGTGCTGCCAGAACTTATCTATTGCATTTAGTTGGTAGCACCATTTTGCTAACAAAACACACACTCGTGTGGAAGCAAAATATGTTAGTTTGTTTGCTGATTTAGATCGTTGTCGGGATTATGCATGGGGTGCTGCTGCATTGGATGTGCTATACGACAACCTGGGAGATGGAGCCGTTCATCACACTAGACAGCTGGGGGGTTACATGACTCTATTACAGGTATTTGAATTTATTTAGTTGTGTTATTTATTTATGTAATTATTTAGTTGTGTTATTTATTTATTTAATTATTTAGTTGTGTTATGTATATATTTATTTGATTATTTAGTTGTTTTATTTTTTGTGTTATTTATTTAATTATTTAGTTGTGTTTTTTATTTATTTATTTATTTATTAATTCGTGTTTTATTAATTGGTGCAGTGCTGGATTTATGAGCACTTTCCTAGGATCTGTAAACGCGGTGATAGTGGAACAGTTTCTGCACATCTTCCAAGAGCATGTAGGTGGACTGCAAAACACGCAGTTGGAGGTGGATTGATGACATACAGGCGGAGACTTGACTCTATGTTGCTCGATGATGTATTGTTTACACCATATGATGATGATTGAGCTAATCATCCTTTTGTCTCGTCTTCGATGTTCTCCGGATACCTTCGATGGGCAGGAGTTTCAGTTCCATATTTGCCAGAGCGATGTCTTCGACAGTTTGGTCGTATTCAGTGCATTCCGCGTAACATTCCTCGGATGCCTAGGAGTATAGATTGGGAGTGGCAGAATAATGTTAGATCATGTATAGCTACATTCCGGAGTTTATCTCCTCTGGCGAAGTTTCCGGGAGAAGTCACTGCAAACTACTTTGCGTGGTACCTTAATATTTCACATCCTCTGATCCTCTCTCCACCTACTGATGCTCCTTCTAGTACACCTTTTGCTGCTCCACTTTCCAAGTCACCTACTGCTACACACCATCCCCAGATTCGATCATCATCTACACGTGCTGGTCCATCATCGGAACGAGATCGGCTAGCATCTGAGCGTATACGTAGGGGATTACTGTATGTAACTCCATTTGGTGAAGCTCATAATATATTCACTGAGTTAAGCAGACTCTTCGCAGGAGACGATTAGTTATTGTGTGTTGCCATTAAATTGTATAAATATATTTTTATATTAATATCTATTTTTTTTATATCTATTTCGTATAAGTAAATGATTAAAGTTCAACTTGTTACCACATAACCATAAGTAAATTATAATGTCTAAAAGTTCAAACATAAATCTTTATAATAACTAAATGTCTAAAAGTTTAAACATATAATCTAATCTTGACTTAATGAAATACAAGATGGTTTGTCAAATGATGGATCAATGTGTTCCCAATGCTTAATACGTTCTACATAAGCTATTTTCCATGTCTTTGCACAATCACTACAAAAGTCTCTCCATTTTTGTGAGGTAGGTGACAACGGACAATCATACTTCAATTTGATCTGAAAAATAAAATAGTAAACATTAATTTATCTAAACAAGCAAATATTATTATTAAACATTACTATAGATCATAAAACTTACCTGTACCCAATGACTTTCATTGATGAATCCAATTGCTATTAAATGATTAAGAGAATAATCTTTCGATGGTCCTTTATTCAGCGGAAAGAATGTCATATTCAGATTACGCGACAACGATACCAATATGACATTATATCTTGTTGCAATCACGTAACCTAAATCTGGTATAGTCATCCACTTATCTTTTCCTTGAGCACCCAATCTAGAAATCATCAACGACTTATGCACGGTTTCAACGTTGTCATCGAAAACTTTGGAATAAAGGTCTTTATGTAAATTAATCTCTTTCTCCAATTGTGTTCGAACTAAAGGCCAAAATTCTTATGTCCAACCTAACAAAGCTCCAACGGCGCGATACCCACAATTTCCATCAGGCTCAACATCTATTATGTCCTCGATATACGGATGAATAAATGTAGGAAAATGTATCTTAGATAATTGCCTTGCAGGACCTTGTGATGATTGACTTGCAGGACGCTGTGATGATTGACTTGCAGAACGTTGTGATGATTGACTTGCAGGACGCTGTGATGATTGCCTCGCAGAACGCTGTGATGATTGATTTGGAGATCCATGAGATGCATCGACATACTCCCAATATGATGGATCACGAGGACTATCAAATTCTTTTCTCCTTTTAGTACCTCCTTTGGTTTTCACTTTATCAGGTGGTGGAACCATTGTTGTTGTTTGTGGAAATACAAGTTCACGCACCTTTGCTCTGAATATCCTTTGACCAACAATATTTTGTTTCTTCATGTATGCCTTCATTGCTTCCAACTCTTCTGAAAAATCATAATCTGATAAAGATTCTTCATCCTCCAATTCTTGCTCAATGTTTAATTTCCTCCAAAAAATATGAATGCTATCTAAGGGAATAACATTACCAGACATCTGCAATTTTGCCAACTCACAAGCACATGGTAATCCATGAGTTGTTCTGATTGAGCAACCACATTTTGTTTTGTCAGTACCTACAATATTCACCCTCTTCAATTGTTTGTCAATAATTTCAAAACATTTCCTTGCCACACAATGATGTAATCTCTGATATAATGGTGAATTATACCCATGCTCCATATCGAGAACAGATTTATGAAAAGTTGATTTGAGGCTACACAATTGGTTCTTCAACATCATATTCACAGCATCCCAACTTTTACACAAGTCTCCCTTACTAGTCTGCAACATGTTTTTCAATCTCCAATGAGCAGACTCCGCTCTACAAATAAATTAAATAACACAAATTAAAACAAATCACATAAATCACTAAATCATTTTTCTAAACAATACAAATCATTATTTAAAAATACTTGTTGGTTGTTGTGTTCCCTAAATGCATCACTCTGTTCGTTCAAGCCATGACAAATCTTTCTTTGTAAGGTGTCAACCATGAATCTTTAACATAATCAACAAAAAGAATAATATCGGCACACACTAGCTCAAAGTATTGCAAGTGATGATCATACTCCTCCACACTAGCCGAAAATACAATTTTTTTTCCATAAATCCATTACTTCATCTTGTCTATCCTTACTCACATATTGTTTGCATCTTGCCCCAACATTTTTTTCAATATGAAAACGACACAGCAAATGAATTGAAGTAGAAAATACAACACCAATAGCATTCATCATGGCAAGATCTCTATCCGTCACAATAACTTTAGAAATTAAATTTTCAGATACGAACAGTTGTCTTATCTTTTGAAATGCCCATATGAAGTTATCTTGTCGCTCTTGTTCTAAATAGGCAAATGCAACCGAAAATGTCAAACCAGTAGATGTCACACCGACAACTTCAAGCAACGGTAACCGATATCTATTTGTTTTGTATGTGCTATCACATATCAAAACAAAATGAAACGTGTTCAACAGCTTTATACAATCAGGATGCGTCCAAAATATGTCTCTTAGAACATCTGAATTATCCCGTCTTCTTGTCCAGTGCACATAATTTTTATTTTGTATTAACTTCAACAGATGTTGCACTTCTGTGTACGAACCTCTCAAAGATGATCGGTAAGTACTTCTTGCTTTATATATTTGAGTGGAAATTGTGACATTATCTTTATGTTTCTCTTTCAAAGCATTCAAAATGAACCTTGGTGCAAGCTTATACTTTGTCATGTCATTGACAAATTTTTTCTCCTCTTCATTTAGACGCCCCAAATATGAATGACCGTCTAAAGTATTGGCTAAATCGTGATTGAGTGTTCCACAACGAACACTAATTTTCCATCCTTCATCCAAACTCGATCGTATACATCTGAGTTTAAACGGACAGTTTTGTTTGTGAGAACAAGTTACTGTTGATTTTGATTTTGATTTATATCTTCCGCCTCTGTCGCATCCCAAAATTAATTTGTCTTTTCTGCCTCTCTTTCCCGTTGCTTTATCTGATCGAATTGTAATTAAAATTCCATTTTGCATTCCAATTTTTTTTGCCCATTCAAATACAGCTTCTCGAGAAGGAAATATCTACAAAACATATATTTCAAATAAATATTTCAGAATAAAATAAATATTTAAAATAAAACATTAATATATGTTAATACATTAAATTTATCAGTTTTAAATTTAATTATCGGTAAAAATACCTGATCAGTGATAAATTTATCTGTAGAATCTATAGTCGCCGTTGTAGCAGGAACCTCAACTCTACTCATACTTGATTCTAAAAAGTTTACTCTATTTAATTAATAATAATAATAATACATATTTAAAAAATAAAGTAAAAATTATTCAAAATAAAACCTTCGAAAGTTTCATTTTGAAATGAAACTTTCGAATTAGTTTCGAAACTTTGCCCAATTGAAACTTCCGAAAGCTCTTCGAAAGTTTGGCCAAAGTGAAACTTCCGAATGATTTTCGGAATTTTGCCCAAAATTGAAACTTCCGAAGTATATTCGAAACTTTGCCTTCCAAGTGAAACCTTCGAAAGGTTTCGAACGTTTCAATTTCAACGAAAGTTTCGAAATTGTTGACGAAATCACACAAATTTTCACTTCAAATGTTTCAACATCTAAGAAATTTTCGAAATTTTCACAAACATACCTTCGACAATTTGAAAGATTCGACTTATACGATAAAATCCTAAAGTTTCGAACTTAAAAAGTGATTTTTAATTTTTTAAAAATAAATTTATAATTGGTAAAAAAGATATTTTAGGAATTTAAAAAAAATGGGGGGTGGGAGGTTTAGGTGTGGGGGTGCATGGTATAAAACCCTCATAATTGTAGTGCATGGTTAACAATTTTTTACGACCAGCCCATAGGAAAAGAAAGCTCATAAGGCCCAAAATGAAAGATAAATGAGCCATTGGGCCATAGTCCTAAGCCCACTTCAAACTGTTCTCCACTTGAAATAATCTATTTTTCTTCTTTAACAAAAAAAAAAAGCTATTTTTCTTCTTCTTTTGCATCATATAACTCTGAAAATTCTTCATTTTCGGAGCTCACAGAACGATGTCGGGTCGATTGGTGAAAAAGATTCTGAACAAACAACAACACTTTCCTCATCAACTCATCAAAGAAGAAGAAGAAGAAGATGATGAAACTGATGAAGAAGAAGGTTCGACTGCACCTTCCTCAATCAACCCCTTCGATCTCCTCAACGACCACGATTCTGAACCCGAACACCAGGTTCTAAAAAATCAAACTTTATTTGACCCTTTGGATTTAAGTTCTTTAATTCATACAGCATTAAAATTTTCTAAGTGGGTTTTATTTTTTATTAAGTTACAACTGAATTGGATTAGCTAAAAATTCTAACCTGGATTTTGTATTTTGAAATGGGGTCTGTTTGAATAAATAGTTTAATTAAGCACTTTCATATATAAGTGCTTATGTATAAGTTTTTTTATTGTCCATGTGTATAAGCTACTTTTATAACCAAAAAATTAAATAAAGTAAAACTGTTTTCATATAAGTTATAAACTGTTTTTATAAACTATCATTGAGTGTTTATGAAAATAAGCAGTAGATTGGTTATGGATATGTAATAAGTTGTTTTCATAAGCTCTCGCAAATGGTCTCTCAAGTGTTTATGCTAATAGATAAGTCAATTTAAAAAGACCCTAGGTATGAAACAAACAACTCATTAGTGAGGATTTTTTATTTAAGTTCAAGCTAGGGTCTGTAAAAGATGTTATTACCATTGAGTGTTGTAGAGAACTAGTGGAAAGACGTCTTCTATTGCGCTACATTGTATATATTTTATTGTTTTTATTGTATAATGTGCGTTTGAATTTAATTCGGTTGTTTCGGTTTCACAATATCAATATTATCTAAACTTAATTAAATTTCAATTTTAATATCCATGTTGTATGTTCTTAAATTAAAAATAACATTTACATTTAAAAATGAATTGTGTTATTCATGGTAAAATTGTTTTCAGAAAAATGTCTGACCAAAATCGACAGTTAATTATGGTATAGGTGATATTGTGTCAATTGTTATGTTGTTATATTGATTTTACTAGAATTTTTTCTTTGGGTTTTAGCTTATGATAGAGTATTGGATTCTTGTTCATTCAAAAGAATGTGGGGGAGCTCGAATAGTATGTCTATTGTTCATCTTAATTTGGCTGTATTGATTGCAGGGAGATGAGCCCGCAGATGAAACATTGGTGAGAAATGATGATAATAAGGGGACATCCTCATTGAAAAATTCAGCTCAGGTTTCAACATCCAATCCGAAATCAAAGAAAAAGAAGAACAAGAAGAAGAAAAGCAAGGATAATGGTGCTGCCAGTAAAAGGGATGGTGAAAAGGAATTGGACTTGATTCTAGAAGATTTGAATCTGAATGTGAACTCTTCAAGTGAGCAACATGTTTCTACTACAGAAGGAAAAACAGTGAATGCTAAGGACAAAAGTAAATCTGTTAAGCAGCATGATGTCTCCATATTACAAGTGGATCCTAAACATTTGAGTGCTGAAAATGAGCTGATAAGAATATTTGGATCAAAGGTTGTGAAATCATTTGAGAGTAGCAATCAAGCAAGCAGTTCTACTAGGCAGATGCGAGGGGTGAGGCGAGTACGCCATAATCTTAAGAAGACTGTTCTTGTCACTCCAGCAAACACTTGGCTCCCATGTGATGATTCTTTGTCCATGGAATTTCTTGAAATAAAGAACGGATATAACTACTTTAGGTAAGGAACATGTTATCATTCTTAGTGTTGACTGGTAATATTCTCTGCTTTTTTTTTGGTGATAAACCCCCCTCGCTGTGTACGTGTGCATGCTAAAGGCTAAGGGCATAGTTGTAGTATCCTATCTTCAAAAGTGTGATGTGTGCACCAATTAATTGAATCATATGAATATGCCATAAAAATATGCACATAAAAAAGACATTGTGTTCATTGGTGAGAAAAATCAAACATGGTACGTGCATAACAATAAAACCTTATCAAGAACTTTGAACAAACACAATGGTTCCAATCTAAGACCTTGAATAGAAAAGAATTACCAAATGGCTGGATTTTAAACTAGGTCTTAGTTTTCAAATTTTATGTCTAATTGTGAGTTTATGTACTCAATACAAAAAATTGACGGTTGAGTTGATGAAACTTAATGTCTGCAAAGAGGTAATTAAATGTAGTAACTAATAAACTATACAGGAGCTACTCTTTGGAATAAGTGAATAATCACCCTATATGTGGGTGTGTGTGTATTGCAGTTATACCAGTTAATAACTTTTTGTAAAATGGTTAGATAATTCAAATGTTGAATCATGTCATATTATCTTCATGATCATGTATACGAGGTTTTAGATAATTTAGACATTCATAGATATGCCATCTAATAGTTGATATCTATTCTATTTTAAATAGTATATTATACACAAAAATAAAGTAGTTGAGAAAATATCAATTAGTTAATGCTTAGTATGAATTTTATGTAAACATGATCTTCTTTATCAAAATCTTTAATCCAACGGTTGGATTGTATGAAGGGCATGCACGATTGAGTCCATTTGTTTCGACTTTTAAGTTTATGGTTAACAAGATTGAGATTAAGGCGATATGGGTTCTCAATCTGCTTGGTTGATGATTATGTGCTCTATTTATGATGTTTGAAATTGAATACATCTTTTGTATTTTGTCTTCTGATTTCCTACTTTAATCTGTGGATGAAGGTTTTTGAAATGTGAGAATCATAAATTATAACAAGAGTTGCATCTTTTTGAATCCCTTTTAACTACCGTTTAACCCCCTTTTTTACTATGTAGATATGTTCACTCGCCATCCTACTCTCAATCTCAGAGAGCGTTCGAAGGTGCCAAAGCAATTAATGACATAAATGGTATAGCGAGCATATTACAGCATCGTCCTTATCACGTAGATTCCCTTCTAACAATGGCAGAATATTTCAAAGTAGTCGGTGAACAACAGATGTCTGCAGATACTATTGCCAGGTGTCTATATGCCCTCGAATGTGCATGGCATCCCATGTTCACACCGCTGCAGGGTAATTGTCAATTGAAGTACAAACACGATACAAACAAACCTATATTCACAGCTCTTTTCACTCACATGAAAAATTTGGACAGGCGTGGCTGTCATAGATCTGCTTTAGAGGTCTGCAAATTGTTGCTTTCGCTAGATTCTGATGATCCCATGGGTGCTATTTTCTGCATCGACTACTTTGCTTTACGGTCTGAGGAGTATGCATGGCTGGAAAAGTTTTCTGAATCTTATAAAAATGATAACTCCATTTGGTTGTTTCCAAATATCTCTTTTTCCCTTGCCATTTGTCGGTTTTACCTTGAGCGTGAGGCCTGCAAAGATGCTTGTATTGATTCTAATAAGGCTTCTTCATCCGATCTTATGACACAAGCATTAATGCTTCATCCTTCAGTTATAAAGAAGCTAGTGGCAAAAGTACCATTGAAAGATCGCTCATGGACAGAAATTCTCAAGCATGCCTTTTTCCGATCGGATCAAACAGGAATTCTATCTCAAGATCACTTGATTAATATATATGTTGAGAGAAATTATCTTATGTGGAGGCTTCCTGATCTGCAAAAACTTCTAAGTGGTGCTGCAAAACTAGTCATTGAAACCCTAGAAAGTAATAAAAGTGAAGTTAACGATTGGGCTTGTGTCAGAAAAGAAGCATTTTCATCTGAGAAAAATGAGTAAGTGATTATTTTTTTGTTGTCTTTATCTAAAAAAAAGTACTTTTACTTCTGTGTCATGCTTTTGTAGAAGTGAATATTTATTTGAGCATAAGGGCTGTTTACTTTGCGTGTTCATTTTAACATCTATGGGTCTTTAAGCAACTAAAATTTTCAATCTATTGCTTGTTAGGTATGGACATTTGTTGGTGTCTGATTTCTCTGATTCAGTAACAGCAATTCCACACGAAAATCTGCAACAATTTATGGGCATTCCCAGGATGGGGGAGATACACGACGAAAACCAATTTGCTAATCAGCAAGGCAATGGCCACGCTCCTCGTGGTGTTGCAAATAGGAATGCATTAGCCGTCTTGTTTGAGTCGATGCTACCGTGGGTTACTTACGAGGATAGGGAGGATGGTGGACCTGGTGACCACGAGCAAGACAATCAGTGATTCTGGATACAACTCAGCCTTCCTGCTCTAAAATCATGTTTTTGGGAGTGTGTTGAACTCCATGATGAGATGTTTTTCTTGTACAGAGCGACGTTTAAGGAGCTTGGTCGTTGTCAACCATCTAGATGCAATATAAATGCCATATAGTTCTGTAGTGTTTAATTTGGGGGATATTATGTTAAATGTTATACCTTTTTTCCATTATGAATTTCTCTACTTTGATATACTTGTGAATTTTTTCAGTACTGTTGTTTAATCATGTACTGTCGTTTAATCATGTACTGTCACATTAAGAGTTTAATTATGATAGTAACAACTGCCTGAGAGGTTAAATACTCTTCTTTATGATGATACAATAGTGCAATTGGGTGATTATGTAAAAATGAAAGCATTATTAGATCAATGGCAAGCTATATCATGTCTATAATTCTTTATTCATGGCAAGCTTTATAAAGTAACTGCAGAAAGGCCACTCATTCAACAAGCTGGCCTAGGCATGTAAATGAATAATAAACACTGACGGGGCCTTCTTGTGTATGGAGACATTCTTTTCTTTTCCTTTCTGCAAATATTGATGGGATTTAGGACAGGTTACCCTCCAAAGACTATAAAAGCAAGGTGAGGAGTGTGTGGGGGGGGACCAAGTTTAGGATCAAGCTTATATGATAAAGTTATCATGTGTGAGGATTCTAATTGATGATTAGAGGCACAACGACATTAGCCGCAAACATCATTACAACAGTACATGCATTATTGTATTGTATGTAAAAACTCCTAGCATAGTAAAAAAGAAAAAAAAATAATTTTCTACTAAAATTATTTTATAGTGTATTGAGTTTTGGAATAAATACTATTTGTTTTGGAGTGGACTCTAGCTCAAAATCAATTGGACTCAAGCGCAAAATGGATTTTGGTCATACGTCTCACAATTCTATCTAACTACAATGCGAAATATCATAGTGTATTCACATCACTGCTGGACACATCTCCATGATCAAATTTTCGTTGTATGATCAACATCACATGACCGTTTATGAATATTGTTGAGGGTCTTGCAACAACTTAACCAAGTACATCTCATCAATTAGTTTTTCCTATATAACCTCACCAACTTCAAGTGCAAGGTACATAATTCATTCTTACCTAAAATACCTTTCACCATTAATTTTTGTTGACTTAGGTGTCAAAGTGTTTGTAAATACACCTCACTAAAAACTCTTCCGCCGTACTCTATCATAACTAACTGACTCTAACTCTGACCATTACAGAATTTCTCCTCCAAATAAATGTAAATCAACGTTGATATAAAAAATACTTTGAAATTTGCCTAACCTCTTGTAAGTTGCAACTTGTCACTTCTTTTTGTTGACCTTAATTTCTAACATGCTCCACTTTCCCCTTTTAAATAAATAAATAAACAAATGGAATTGAATAACTTAGTTGTGGTCTCATAGAATCACCTAATCATATTGTGTGAGATAATGGATTATTTAGCTGATCATATCAACAGGTGACTGTGGCTGTACGTGGGAAGCCACAAGCAGAAAGTGTATTGTGATGATAATTAATCTTCTTCTACATAGCCACTTGTCATTTGAAGGTTTGTGCCTTTTTCCACTTTAGGAGGGGACATTTAGATTAAGTCGAGTAGGATATATAGATCAATTTTTTTTTACCAAAGTAGGATAAATAAATTAATCAATAAAGAGATAGATGAAGATTTGTTCAAAATAATAACTAAATATTTAATTACTATGTGATAGTTATTAAACAGACATCTAATCATTATTTATTTCTAAATGTTTTAGAAAGTAACATATGACACAACACAATGTTGAAATATAATTGAATGATGCTTTTACTATACTATGGCAACAAAATTAATTTGCCCCCTAATTAACTCTATCTTCTAATTAGAAAAATGGTTAATATTTTCAGATTCATCCTCCTTATTCATTAGTAAACTTTCAACTATCAATGGTTGTGTGTGCTTTCTCAAAAATATTATAAGCAAAATTAACTTTAATTTTTTAGAATAAAATATAACCAAATATCAACTTCTTTCCTATTTAATTAATGATAGTTTTTTAAAATACTCTTAGTTTATTTTATTTTTATATTCCTCATGAACCAATTTATTCTATTAGTCATCGAAGATAATTTAGACAATACACTTAATTTTTTGTTATTGAAATTGCATAAATTGAATGTGATCAATTTTGGATATATTTGATTGAAAGGAGAAAATTTATTAGATACAGTAAAGGTAGTGAGTAGAATTTTGGTGGAACTTGGAAGGAATATGAAGTTCGAAATTTGTGACCTATAAAATTAGAACTGAACAAGTCACAAACACTGAAACATTGAAGAAACAATGTCTTGTAGTAGAAATTTGAAGAACGCTATCATAGCATTATTGGTTCCTCTTCCCTCAATCATCTTCTATCTCACATTCCTCAACCACTATTACTCCGCAATTAACACAAATAACCCTTCTTTTTTGTCAACTCTATGGACATGGTGCTATCATCACCCTCTCCTCTTTGCCAATGCTCTCTTCTTCATCAATGTTAATATCCTCTTTTGGCTCATTGGCCAAATCCAATCTAGTCACTGGGTACACACGATTTCAATTTTGAGTCAATCATTGATTTAGTCTTTAAAATTGTATAAAGTTATCAAATTTAGTACTTGAATTTGAAAATCTTTGATCATATTATCGTTTTGAATCGGTTAATTTAGTCTATGAAATTATAAAGCAAAAAGTAATGTGATTGAGAATTTTGAATTTTTCTCTGGGTATGTTTAAAGTTAACAACTTTTGTTGTTAATGATGATGCAGATGATTGATCCATATTGGACAGTGATTCCTGTAATGCTTGCTCATTACTATGCAACTCACCCTTTGGCTCAATATGATTTGTGGAGGTCTAAGATTGTGATTTTATTGACTTGGGTTTGGAGTATTAGACTCACTCATAACTACTTTAGGCGTGAAAATTGGCAATGGGGTGCAAGAGAAGATTGGCGTTTCACTGAGATGAGTCAACAGTATGGAAAACAATGGTGGTGGATTTCATTCTTTGCTGTTTATCTCTCCCAACAGGTTAGTTTTTTTCTGTTTTATTGAACCCCTTGAACCTGTTTGATGAATTGCCTGATATGACACATTAAATCTAATGGCTGCACGAACATCTATGAGATTAGGCTGTTTCCCCGTCTGACATTTGTACAACACTCGTATAACACGTGTCTGACAACTTAGACAAGTGTTCTAAACAAACTTATTTTTTCTTTCCTTTAATACATCTTAGACACATCTACGGAGGTTAAAGATGTGTCGAAGCAATGATGATTGATGAGGGGTTAAAGATATCAAATTTGATTAAATCAATTTTAGCTTTTTGGCAGTAGATGGATGAATATAGGTGAAAGACTATCATATCTTGTTTTAAAATTTTTTGTAATGAAAAAAGTTGTTTAATTTAGATGCACATACATATTTTGATTCAAAGAAATTGAATATAACTACGTGTTTTGGTGTCAGTCGTCGACACATGTTAGACACAAGACACACTTTCAATATGAAGTGACGGTGCTTCATAGATTCCCTGTTTGGTTTAATTGTTGTGTCATTGAAAATGGTTTTTTTGGTTGCAGATGTTTTTGATTGGATTGTCCCTTCCTTTATATGTTGTCCACTTTGTTAATAAGCCTTTGAGTATCATGGACTTGGTGGCTATTGTTGTTTCTTTAAGTGGCATTGTTATAGCACACTTGGCTGATACACAACTCCATGACTTTATGAGTAGAAACAACAAGCTGAATGAGCTTGGTAAACCTGTAGTCCCTTTACTTGACAGTGGCTTGTGGTATTACTCCCGGCACCCGAATTACTTCGGCGAGCAACTCTGGTGGTGGGGACTAGTTGTGTTTTCATGGAACCTAGGACATGGATGGACCTTTGTTGGTGCATTGGTTAATACCTTGTGTTTGGCTTATGTGACTTGGCTTGTGGAGGACAAAATGTTGAAAAAAGAGAGTAGAGCTGAGGCATTTAGGCTTTATCAGAAGACAACTTCAGTTTGGATACCTTGGTTCAAGTCATTTCCTTCACAAGTTAAAAATAAGAATGCTTGATGTTTTTCTTTGTGCAATGGTTGGTTTTTGTAAAATTGTCATCTTGGTGTCCTATCAAGTGTTGCATTTTTTTCCTTCTTTTTTCTTCTTTTGTTTAACGGAATCATGATTTGCATGTGTTCTAGACAGGTAGGTCGTTGTTATATTGTACAAATCTTTTATGTATCTAGGACCGGTGTTATTATATATTGGATTTGAGTTATTATATATTGGATTTGGATTTCGCACACTAAATGTCTCACACATTTATTGATCTTGCATAACGCTTATAATTTAACTATGAATTAAAAAAAATGTACACAATGCATACGAAATTGAAATTTTCAATTCAAAAATATGTAAGTGTTTGTAAATAAATAAAAATTCTTTTGTAAATTTTTGAAATAACATATAATAATGCTAAAATACATGCAAACTTTAAAACAACTTTCAAGTGAGACTTAATTAAATTATGACTTTAATTTAGATTCAAGAAGTAATCTGACTCCCACTAATGACATTGGAGGACTGATGAGTAATCCGGATACTCCTCAGACTTTCAACGTTTACCTGTTATTTGGAAAATATCACTCTCATCATAGTGAAACATAAATTTAATATAATACTATTTCTTTGTAAACTATACTCAAATATCTCTTCTACCTTTAGCCTCAAATATTTTAAGCCACTAGACATGAGTAATTTAATGACTTAAGCTCAACATAATAAGTAAGTCATAAAGTTTACATTGGTTTCACCCAATGCTCTATATTGGAATAACCTCTTTTGATAAGATTTGACATAATTAAGTCTGTAAGTGGTGTCCCACTTACCCCTCGCTCCCGTCGTATATAGACGGATAATTCATTTAATTAGAATGAAATATATATAGCTATAATAATAATACAATATATATCTAATGATAACATATGAGTAATCAATTACTCCATTCACACAATTGAATATCCGCTTAACATAAAATTCATATATACATATCATGTATTAGCATCAAACTTTAAGGAAAAGAGTGTTATATTTAAGCTTTCAAACGCAATTGGTTTCGCCCAAAATTGATCTATATAACTCAAGTTATGGTATTCTAAAGTCAACATTACCTAATAATCTTATGATAGAACAACTGTGTTTACAATACTACTGAGCCATTTCTATGTTTAGTAAAATTATAAATTTTAACATGATAAAACTATTATATGTCTTCTTTCAGACCCAACTGGTTTCACTAAAAAACGAGTTTCCTAGTTCAAGATATAGATATTTCAAGATGACTAATGCATAACAACTTATAATACAGAACAATCCACTTCATAAAATCACGAAAATTTGTAAATTTAATATAAACTTATAAACATTTACGGTAGCAACGTAATATGAATGAGCTTCCTAGTCCAATTGATTTCACTCAAAACCGATTCCTATTGCTTCTGTTATATCCATTTTAACTTAGCTACGTCATAATTTTTTTTTGTAGAAAACACAACTTTGGTAATTTAATTAAAATATCAATCAATGTCTGATTTGAATAAACGATAACATTTTAGAAAGTTTAAGATATCTAGTTTATAAATATAATTTTTATTTTGCATAATAGAAATTCAATTAATTCGATTTAATAAAATAAGATATACAAATACAAAAACGGAACAACCGATTATTTTCCAACTTGTAACTCAATTTTCGCTGTCAATTCTCAATGAAAATTAGTGAAACCCAGTGTCTATTTCGTAGGTAATTAAATCTATTTTCTAATGGGATAGAAATCAAATCAAAACACTATCTATGGAGAAAGTTATGAACAAAATACCGAAGATATACCTATGCGGGTTCAAAGACAACATTATACTATTTTCACTTCAAACTTTATATTTTCAAGTTCATAAGATCAACTAAGTAAAATACATTTAAAATTCAGCATAAAAGCAATTAATTACCAATACTAAACAATTATCATCTCATCACCAATCCAACCACAACACTCAACAATCATAATAAAACAACAACACTTCATAATAATTAATACAAACATCTAACATGCATTATTAATAATCAATGATACTAAATCAAATAGGATTATTTCAATATGAAAATCATGAATAGATATTAGGAACATGCAACTAATATCTCTAAGCACGCCTAAGAGAAGTTTTAAGAGAGTTTTCTATGTTACCTTAAGAAGAGATTTGAGACCCCCAAAGTTTGATTCTAATTCCTTCTTCTACAAGTGAAACCTTAACTCATCTTCAAGTTTTCATCTTCCTTCTCAACATGCAAGAACTCTAAACTTCTTCTCCTATATTAAAACTCTAGCTTTCCTTTTTTTCTTTCTCATAATTTATCATTTCACTCTCCCTCTTGATCCTCTTTTACTCTAATATAGGTGTGGGGTTGTTTCTATGATGAGATGATGGATTGAGGAAGCTTGAGAAGGACATGCAATGGAGTTAATGTTTTCTCTATGTTTTTCCCCCCTCTTATCCTAAATCATACATGGCATAAAATTAATTATTCTTATTATTATAATTATTCTATTAACTATAAAGTGATCCTAAATAGCATAAAAAAATACTAAAGTTTAAACATTTACCATTCGATCGAATTTCCAACTGATTATGCTATCACTAAATTATCATTATATGCGATTTTGTAAGGAATTAGTGCATTTATTTAATAATAATAATAATAAAGACATTAGTTATAGTTTAGACAAAGAAAATTGAAGTATTACATCTTGTCGTCTTATTTCAAATTAAAGGTAAAAATTATTTAGTGAATATGTAATTTTAGCTGATCAACCTTAAATTGACGATTGAGTTCAATTAATTCATGTAATTGCGTGTTTCTTTAAATAAATATAATATAATTCAGATCCATTCATGAGTGCTTCCAAACACTTATAATTTTAACTATTGAATAATCATTTAATAGATTTAACAAATGCAACCATTAAAACCGTGGATGTTTTAATTTATCATCTAAAAAACTAATGAATTGTGAGTTGTCGCCAACGTAGACATTATGGCATAATTTGGGTATCTTAACCATTTGATCAAGGATTCTTTTATCGGTATGGTACATATTAAAAAAAAAAAAGAACTATTGAAAGAGTTCAGTTACTTCAAAACATTAATCTCCATTACTGTATGTATGTACAAATAACTTAGTTAAAAAATATGAATAGTAAATATTATCTTTTGGATCTTCAAATAGCCAACTTCAAATCCCCTATCCTAAGTAACTCAACCTTCATCCTAAAAGTAAAAAAATCTCATTTCTAAGGTAAAAAATATGTTTCTTATATTATAATTCTAAAAAATTA
Organism: Cicer cuneatum; assembly: GCA_037974295.1. NCBI lineage: Eukaryota > Viridiplantae > Streptophyta > Magnoliopsida > Fabales > Fabaceae > Cicer > Cicer cuneatum. The sequence goes on along the minus strand of JBBPBO010001985.1, from coordinate 68,180,822 downwards.
AATAAAAAATATTTTTGTTACTGTAAAAAAAATTAAATACTTAAAATTTTTCTAAAATTTTGTTTGGCATGGACTTTGAAATCAACCCATTCTAATGCTATAGATTTCTTCTTCTTTTTATGAAAATTATGAATGGGGTAAGTGCTCATATGAATTGGAGTTAAATTTTGAATTGATTAGGATTTGGCTTTACTTTATATAAAACGTTGTACATATTTGAACCATTATCCTATTTTATTAAAATTTTTTTATTTTTATTATAATTAAGTCACACTTTTATCATAATTACGACATGCACGAAAATGGAGTACATTGATTGTGTTTTTTTTTTTGGTACACCATTGATTGTTGTTTTATTGTACTTAAGTTCACAAGTGACACAAAGTAAAGGAGCATACTTACGAAGGTACTGAGGTAGGTGAACATTACTAAGATGTATTAAATATGACAAAACCAACTTTGATACTTTTGTCGATTATGGTAAGTATCCATTTACAAGTCGGCAAATAAGTATGTTCTTTTTTTACACAAAATAGTGTTCCTATTTATATATCAGCCTTTTGTCACTTTTGACTTTAGTAGTTAAAAAACTTGTATTATTGCGACGTAGAGATACTAAAAGATTTAACATTAACTATTTTTAATATTTCAACGACCACTAAAATATATGTTATTAATAATTTATTTAATATATATTTTATTTTTTATTAAAATATATAATATTATTTATTTTTTGTATTTTTTAATTATTAAATTGTAATATTTTAATTTATATTTAGTGGTTAATACATTATTTAAATAGATTTATGATATAACTTGTACATGTATAAAAAAGTTAATTTTTTTTTTAAATTTTTAAAATATTATTATTCACAAAATATCAAATGTATTTTCTTAAAAAAATTGACAACGTGATCAATATATATATTTTATGTATGATTCTTTTTTGTAATTTTTTTGACAAAACTACTTTTTGTATGTTGATGTGTTCAATATTAACTTTTTATTTTTTTTAGAACAAATTATATTTGATAATAATATTAGGTAATTACTATTTAGTAATTTGTACTAGTATTTATATTTAATAAGTTTTTAAAGGGAGTTTATAATGAAGAAAAGATGTACTTGGAGAGAAGATATAGAGTAAAAATCGAAAAAAGAAAAATAGTAAGGTTGAGAAAAATAATTGATGAAGGGATATACATGGAAGATAGAGTGGAGAGGATTTAAATCCTATCTATTATTAAATGAAAGGAGTTAAAAGACCACTTCTTTAAGTTAATAAAATGAGGAATGAACTAAAATTGAAAATTTTTAAAATAGGGTATTAATTCTATAAATAGATAAAAATATGAAAATCAAAACTACAATTAAATTTAATATATATATATATATATATATATATGCAAGTGTAGCTTGATTTATTTCCAATCCTTTATAGTTTTTTAAAGTTTAAATTCTTGCATAGCTAATAACTGAAAAATAGGAGTAAGGGACATAAGAAATAATATGAAATTGGTTACCATAATTTAAAAATCAAATGCAGCTGAATAATCATCTTAAACTACACAACTTTTCAAAAAATTTATATAAAAACACAACAAACAAAAGCCCACTTTAATGCAATAAAAAGGTAGACATATAAAAACTTTTTCTTTAAAAGAAAATATCAAAGACTCTCAAATTTCTTGAAAGGATACCATTTATAACCATATATCATCCTATCTCAATTTCTATTTTAGTTTATGATATGTTTCTTATAACATCATTGGATCTCTATTTCTGAAACAGAATTTTCAATATTTCAATGTAATAAATTTGTTGTTTATGTTTTAAATTTATTTATTTATTGACAAATATTCTAAATTTATTAGAGTATAGATATAGGTTCTTATCATAGAATTTCTAACAATACATTTAACGGATAAATAATCAACTAACACAATATTTAGAATATAAAAATTATTTTATAGATTCAAAATCTAATTTACAATATTCATATTCTTAAAGATTAAATTGTAATGTCTCATAGAATCAAAGATAATTTTAGTGATTTATAAATAAATAATCATTTTTTTGGTGGCAATATAAATATGCAAAACCATGTAAAAGATATTTTTATTTTGAATAAAAACCTATTCTACGAAATGCACGGGTATTATATGCATTGGAATAATTATTATATTGTAACAAAAATTAAGATATATATATATATATATATATATATATATAAATACAAAAAATAATAAAAATAGAAATTCTATCAGTATACTAAAAATAGAAATTTTGTATTAAAATTATTATTATTTTTTTATAAAAATTGTTCATTTTATATTTTTAAGATATATTTAAAATCTTTAAGATTTAAAACACTTGTTATGTTACAACGCTCCAATAATAGTAATAATAATAGTAATAAAAAAGTAATATATAATTTTAAAATAATTACAAAAATGTAAGTTTTTTTTATCCAAACAGTCAAAATTCTCGTGTCATGTATAATTCCCCGGCAGATGCCAGTTGGCACATACTTATTATTACATTGAAATTTGAACCAATTAATCTCTGAACTTTATCATCAACTAGACAAAGACATGTCCAACATTAATATTAATATTTATATTTTTGTTTCTTGTTCTCTTTACTATCACTAAGCAAATTATGTTTTGTCTTCTTTTCTTCTCAATGAAACTACTTTAATAAATTTTCTACTTTCATCATCAACATTCATATATATAGCCCAAAAACCCCAACTCAACAAGTGTTGATTTTGATTAGTGTTGGCCACTGGAATTCCCAAAACAGTGATGATTTTGAGTAAAAGATATGTTTTTGACACTAATAAGAAAATGGGTATGAATTTCATGATTTTAATGGTGATGGTGTCATGGTTTTGGTCAATTCCTACTACATCATCACTACCACAACAACAAGAGAATCAGAAGCTGAGGTTTGACCAAAATGGAGAATTCAAGATATTGCAGGTGGCAGATATGCACTATGCTGATGGAAAGAACACACTTTGTTTAGATGTTCTTCCTTCCCAAAATGCTTCTTGTACTGACCTTAATACTACTGCTTTCATTCAAAGGATGATCCTTGCTGAGAAGCCTAATCTTATTGTCTTCACTGGTATGCTACCATTCAATATTTCTCCAATTTTTTGTTCTATTTTCTTTTTCTTTTTGCTTTTTCTTGTTTTAGGATCAAGGGACTCTTTCCAATTTATTCTTATATGTGGCAATGTTTTTTTTTTTATTTTGGTCACAATGTTTAGTACCCTATTTGGTTTTTGTTGTAAGTGAGAAGAACATGTGAATATATATTGGGGAAATAAACACCTTTTCTAAAATTGCTGTAGTTTTGTGTTTTCAAGACACATTATTTTAATAATTTTACTTCAAATAATATTGTGTACACTATTTTCAACTCATTATATTTGATGAAGATTCATTCTCAATGCGTAATAAGGATAATTTTATAAAAGTGGAGGAAGTAGCATGATGTTGTACCAGTTACTTGTAAATGGGTGAAAATGAAATGAATTGGAGTTAGCTTAGAACTATACTATATTTTTAGAACTAGTGAATTATGTAATAATCTTTTGCATATCTAAGCAAGTTACAATTAAAAAATTCTTGGATTGTTAATATGAGATAAACTATTGTGCACATTTATTTTGTGGTGTGATAGGAGATAATATCTTTGGGTTCGACTCTTCGGATTCGGCTAAATCAATGGATGCTGCATTTGCTCCTGCAATTGCATCAAACATTCCTTGGGTGGCTGTTTTAGGAAACCATGACCAAGAAGGATCACTCTCTAGAGAAGGGGTGATGAAACATATTGTCGGTATGAAAAACACTTTATCTAAACTAAATCCTCCTGAAGTACACATCATTGATGGTTTTGGGAACTATAACTTGGAGGTTGGTGGTGTTCAAGGCACTGTCTTTGAAAACAAATCAGTCCTCAATCTGTACTTTCTTGATAGTGGAGATTATTCCAAAGTTCCTACGATTTTTGGTTATGATTGGATCAAGCCCTCGCAGCAACTTTGGTTCGAGCGAATGTCTGCGAAGCTTCGGGTACTGTCTCATCTGTTCATTATCTTATCTAGCTATATTTTATTTTACTAACAATACATTTGACTCCAAAGATTAGCTTAGTTTCTCTCCATTGTTTAGTAGCTGGTTTTGATTGGAAGTTTCTTTAGGGGTCTGTTTGGTTTAGCGAGTTTGATTCCTGACATAAGCACTTGTAAGACTATTTGAGAGTGTTTATGAAAATAGCTTATGATATGTCCATAAGTTGTTTTCGGCTTATTTTTATATGCCCTTAAGAAGCCGGTTGTAGCTAGAGCGATCGAAGGTTTCACAGCTGTTCCCGGTAGTATACCAAGGGCACCATCCCACCTAACTTAGAATGTAAATCCTAGCTTTTCGAAGCTAATAAGGCCTAAAGCTGAGCGACGAGTCCACTGAGCTCTCATCGCCCTTTTCTATCCCTTGAGTGAGATTGAGGTATGTATGAATTCTCTTATTAAAAGAAAATAAGGAATATATTTGACCTGAACATGACCTTCATAGTCCAGGAACCCAAGTCTGAGTACAGTTAATCAAGGAAGAGACAGCAGCTGAAGTAACTTATGAAAACAGCTTATAGATTATATGAAAACAGTTTAACTTTATTTTATCTTTTGTTATAGGAATAGCTTATACATATAGCCCATATATGATAAGGACTTATATCCTTGTACTATAAACACTTAATTAAGTTGTTTATCCAAACAATCCTTATTCAACACATGGCTTGTTTTTCTGTTTTTCCTCTGTTAAAATTAATGTTGAGCTCTTAATCTTTCTTTATTATGCAGAAAGCGTACATAAAAGGACCAGTGCCTCAGAAAGAAGCTGCTCCTGGTCTTGCATACTTTCACATCCCTTTGCCAGAATATGCTAGTTTTGATTCATCAAACTTTACCGGTGTGAAAATGGAACCGGATGGCATTAGTTCTGCTTCGGTGAACTCTGGTTTCTTCACTACCTTGGTTGCAGCAGGAGATGTGAAGGCAGTTTTCACTGGCCATGATCACATCAACGACTTCTGTGGAAAGCTAATGGATATACAACTTTGTTATGCTGGAGGGTTTGGATACCATGCTTATGGACAGGCTGGATGGTCTAGGAGAGCAAGAGTGGTAGTAGCGAGCTTGGAGAAGACAGACAAGGGAAGTTGGGGAGATGTCAAGTCGATTAAATCATGGAAACGCCTCGATGATCAACATCTCACTGGAATCGATGGTGAGGTCTTATGGAGTAAGAGCTTCCATGGTAAGATATCTTTCTTGTAATGCTTGGAATAATACTCTTTTCTGTGTTCTTAAATTATGCTATAGATTGAAAAGGATGAAATCTATCTCTAGAATCTATACAAAAATCCTGTTGGACATAAACAAAACATGTTAGGAAAATGAACAATTAGGGAAAACAAATATTTACAAAATGAATTTTTTAAACTATATTTGAGATAGTTGAGTATGCCTCGTATTCTCTGATACGTGGGCAGACGTTCGAGCATAGTATATGGTCAGGGGTAAACTTGTAATCTAAACCGTAGTATTTAAAGACAGCTTGTATTCTGTAACCCCTAAGCATTGCATAATAGAAAAGTACAACAGACACTGTTGTCGAGATGCAGTCACAATTGGCTGAACTTCGTGATCAACCATTGTGTTTTTGTGCTTTTATTTATCTGTTTATGTTAGAGCCGAGTTAGCTATTCTAAAAATGAAAATCATTATGCTTTAACATCAAGACAAGGGGGATAGGTAAATATGGAAAAATGTTGTACAACTTGAAGCTTTCAAGGAAATTAGACAAGCAATATTAAGAGTATATTCTGAGTTTTAAAAGTGTGTTAGTATGGTTGATTAAACTATAATTGGAGAAAGATGAATGTAAAAATAGATGCTGAGGTTGTATACACTCTTCCTCTATAGATCATGAAATGCTTGATTTGAAGGCTCAGATTGTGCTAAAACTGGAAGAGAAGAACAGAACCACAATTGCGCATAAGTTCATGAATTAGGAGGAAAAGTTCTGCCAAGGTAGGATAAAATTGAACAATTGCTATATGATTGGAATTTCTTTTGAGGAAACCTTCCATGAAACTTAACCGTGTTTGTAGTGTGATGGCACAGTGGATAAAAGGTTCAATGATTTGTGGCTCATGTTCATCAGTGTGAACATGTACTAAGTACTACTATATTTCTTTCTTCTTCCATATCTATGGCGATGCCTCAATGTTCATGTCCTTTTCTTCGTTGCTTATGTTTGTTTAATGTATATAATAATATAATTTATATTTGTATGACATTTGTGTTACATGGTTGTTTTTTATTTCATGTTATCCTTGGATAATGGTTTGCTATGGTTCTCATTACAGGAAACAATGGCAAAAATCAAATTGGTGGAAATTGAGAATTTGAAAGTGATGCTGCAGGCAAGTGTTGGTACTTGGTATCCACATCATAGTTACTTTATTTTGGAATCTGTAATGAGTTGTTATACAAACTTTTATTCATGTAAAATGGAAACTTTGATATACATAGCATGTAATTCAATACTGCCATAGAAGGATGAAGATTACAAAAGAAGGAATAGAAGGCTGAAGGTTACTCTCATTATTATTTCTAAAATATTTATGGAAACTTTTATTATCTTAGTACTAAAATTCGTTTTGGTTTTTTATATTTTTTTAATTCATTTTCGTCCTTTATGTTTTATAAATGGATGAATGTTAGTCTTTTTACAATAACCCTCACAAACGGATGTATGATTACTGTTATGAATTGTTGAGGTCTAATCATGGACCACACAGTGTATCAAAGCATGCAAGCCATTTGTATTTATTGTATTGATTATCATTGTATTGGTTACGTTGCCACATAGTGCTGTCAAATGAAACTCAAAAAGATAAAATTGTGAGATAAAAGTTATGAGAGCAAAAATGAGTGTAAAATTAAGAACAAAAAGATAAAACTGTGAGATAAAAATTGAATGTAATATTTTCAAATCAGCCCAATTTATAGAAGAATTTTTATAAAAAAAAAAAAAAAAAACTGGAACATTTTTCATTAAGTATACAACTATCATAGTTTTTATTCAAGTCGGTAAGAAACTTTTCATGAATGCATCTTCAACCAGGAATGTTAAACACTATGTTGGCATACTCCAACTTACAACCACCGAAAAGTTGGTTTGTCCTTTGAAGAATCACTAAAATACCTCCGTTGGAAGTGGCCTAAAGGCACGAGTTAAGAAATCAAAAATAAAATTTTCGGGTTAAATGCATTACTCCTAAGTCATTTTTTTTAATTTTGAAAGAATTATTTTAACACACAACTTCCAAAATAATTTTGGTTTTGAAAGATTTGATCCAGTAGAAAAATGGGTATGAGTTTCATGATTTTGGTTGTGATGGTGTCATGGTTTTGGTCAATTTCTACTACATGTGTCTTGGCAGCAAAACAAGCTTGCATATCACCTCAACAAGAGAATCAGAAGCTGAGGTTTGATCAAAATGGAGAATTCAAGGTATTGCAGGTGGCAGATATGCATTATGCAAATGGAAAGAACACACTTTGTTTAGATGTTCTTCCTTCCCAAAATGTTTCTTGTTCTGACCTTAATACTACTGCTTTCATTCAAAGGATGATCCTTGCTGAGAAGCCTAATCTTATTGTCTTCACTGGTATGGTATCATTCAATAATTGCCCCATTTTGTCTTTTTTTCCTTTTTTCATTTTACTTTTTGCTTTTTGTTGTTTTATTAAGAAAAAGGGAATCTTCATAATTTATTCTTACATGAGGGAATGTTTTCTGATTTTGTTCACAATATTTAGTACCCTATTTGGTTTTTTAGTATAAATGAGAAGAACATGTGAATATGTTTTGGTATTGGGGAAATAAACACCTTTTTTACTAATCAAAGACAAATACTCCATCTGTTTCTAAATAAATGTAGTTTTGTGTTTTCAAGACACTTAATTTTTCTATAATTTTATCTTTGTGTATACTATTTTCAACTCTGGATACTTCACTATACATTTATGAAGATGATTAATTCTCAATGGTTAATAAGGATATAATTTTATAAAATTGTTACACGTTCATATTCATTTATTGGTTTTTGTGGAAAAATCTTAAACTGGAAATCATTTAAAATTAGAGGAAGTAGCATGATGTTGTACCAGTTACTTGTAAACGGATGGAAATGAAATTAAATTGGAGTTAGCACTATATTGTTTTGGAAATTGATTTATTTCATCATCTTTTGCACATCTAAGCAAGTTACAATTATAAGTTTCTTGGTGTAACAGGAGATAATATCTACGGGTTCGATTCTTCGGATTCGGCTAAATCAATGGATGCTGCATTTGCTCCTGCAGTTGCATCAAACATTCCTTGGGTGGCTGTTCTAGGAAACCATGACCAAGAAGGGTCACTCTCAAGAGAAGGAGTAATGAAACACATTGTTGGTATGAAAAACACTTTATCTGAACTCAATCCTCCTGAAGTACAGATCATTGATGGTTTTGGGAACTATAACTTGGAGGTTGGTGGTGTTCAAGGCACTGAATTTGAAAACAAATCAGTTCTGAATCTGTACTTTCTTGATAGTGGAGATTATTCTAAAGTTCCAACGATTCCTGGATATGATTGGATCAAACCTTCACAGCAACTTTGGTTTGAGCGAACGTCTGCAGAGCTTCGAGTACTGTCTCATCTATTCATTATCTTATCTAGCTATATTTTATTTTACTAATAATACATTTGACTCAAGATTAGCTTAGTTTCTCTTTGTCGTTTAGTAGTTGCTTATGATTAGAAGTTTCTTTAGAGGTCTATTTGAATTGGCTTATTTGAATTTGTCTACTGATATAAGCTATTTGAGAAAGCTTATGAAAATAGCTTATGACATGTCTATAAGCTATTTCTAGTTTATTTCCACAAGTCCTTCAGAATAGCTTATGAAAACAGTTTGATTTTATTTTATCTTTTGTTATAGAAATAGCTTATACATAAGCACTTATATGATAAACACTTACACTATAAATGCTTAGTTAGGTTATTTATCCAGACAGAGCCTAAATCTTTATTCAACATGTGGCTTATTTTTCTGTTTTTCCATTGTTAAAAATAATTGTGTTCTTAACCCTTTCTTTATTCTGCAGAAAGCGTACATAAAAGGACTAGGGCCTCAAAGAGAAGCTGCTCCTGGTCTTGCATACTTTCACATCCCCCTGCCGGAATATGCTAGTTTTGACTCGTCAAACTTCACAGGTGTGAAAATTGAACAGGACGGCAATAATGGCATTAGTTCCGCTTCGGTGAACTCTGGTTTCTTCACAACCTTGGTTGAAGCAGGAGATGTGAAGGCAGTTTTCACCGGCCATGATCACATCAATGACTTCTGTGGAAAGCTAATGGATATCCAACTTTGTTATGCTGGAGGGTTTGGATACCATGCTTATGGAAAGGCTGGATGGTCTAGGAGAGCAAGAGTGGTGGCAGCTAGCTTGGAGAAGACAGATAAGGGAAGTTGGGGAGGCGTCAAGTCGATTAAATCATGGAAACGCATCGATGATCAGCATCTTACTGGAATCGATGGTGAGGTCTTATGGAGCAAGAGCTTTCGCGGTAAGATATCTTGTAATGCTTGGAATAATACTCTTTTCTATGTTCTTAAAATTATTATCTGACTTAGAAGCGTGTTACAACAACTTAGTAATCCGTAATTGGAACAAGATGAATGTAAGAAGAGATGTTGAGGTTGTGTATCCTCTTCCTTTTAGATTCTGAAATGCTTGATTTGAAGGCTCAGATGGCACGCGCTAAAACGGGAATTGAAGAACATAATCGCCAATTGCACATAAGATCAAAATCACAAATGTGATATGTAATGTGAAAGTTCATGAATTGTAAGGAAAAGTGCTGCCAATGTAGGATAAAATAGAACAATTGCTATATGGTTTTGAATTTCTTTTGAGGAAATCCACCATGGAAATTCTATATTCTAAGGAAAGTCATCGTTAGTACGAAAATAGAGTCAGATAACAAGAGGTAACTTTTTTTATAGTATGGATATGCATAAGACAAAGGTTATAGTTGGATGGCAGATTTATAAAAGGTTCAAGATTAGTGGCTCATGTTCATCAGTGTGAACATAATGTTGCTTATGTTTGCTTCATTTATATATGTGTATAACATGTGTTACTGTTACATGATTTTTTTTTATCTCATGTTATCCTTGGATTAATGGTCTATTTTGGTTTTCATTATACAGAAAACAATGGCACAAATCAAATTGGTGGAAATTGAGAATTTGAAAGTGATGCAGACCAATGTTGGTATCCACATATTTTGGAATTTGTAATGAGCTTCCATACAAATTTTTATTCATGAAAATTGGAAACTCTGATATACATAGCATGTAAATCAATAATGCAATAGAAGGCTGAATATTACAAAAGAAGGAATAAATTCAAGTTCATTATTGTGGTGTGATTGTATCCCTATGAAATCGCATACTCTATGCACAGCCTACTTGCAGAAAGTTTCATTAATTTGAAATTTTTGAGTATGGCCTCACAACCAAATAGAATTTCAAAATGGTGCTTGTTTGGTTTAGTGATTTTGCAAAAATCTCACCATCAAACCAAACATACACTTGTATTGCTCGGATATTTTGCTACCTGATGATGATTATGAACTCACAGTAAAACTGCCTTCACAATTTCTGAATACATCTATTATTTCTAGCTGATTTCCACTACTAAATCTGAAAAGCAATATTTTGGCCTTAGAAAAATCAGCTTGACTGATCAAGTTAAGTTAATTCAAGGGGAACTCTAATAATAATGAAAGAAACACAAGATTATGCATTTTGGTATAGTTTGATTCAGTATTGAATGGGAATCTGAAATTCAATCTGACTGGTTTTAAAAAAAATATCCAAAAACATCCAACATATTCGGTTTTATACAGTCTTCAATATTTTTATTGGTTTTAAATTTGGATCGATTTGAATATCAACACCCCTATTTATAATCACTAACTATAGTAAAGTACATAAACTTCATATAAAGTATAACCTTTTGTTAATAAGGGGACATAATAGGTTTATAAGAATACATAATATCTTTTACATTTAGTTTAACAACATCCTCAAACTCTTCTTGGCTTTCAACACAAGAATCTGAACTGGAACACCAGGATGCAAGCTCGGTGGTTGTAAAGGGTATTTTGGATTCAATAAGATTTCATACAGCATCCTCTAGTGGCCTAGTCATTGACATGACAGATGCTGCAACACATTCTCATGGACAAAATCTTTCGAAGCTTATGATTTTAACTTTTAATGATCAAAATGGAAAAGTTCTAAACAGAAGAGGGGAAAAGTGGTCAATGCGACTCACATTTTATTAGGCCTCAACTTCTTAGAGCTATTATTTCGTTCCGATCAGTCCAAGTGCTCTGGTCTTGGTATTCTCTTTGATATAAATGCAGCCTCCACTGTTCTTCCACCTGCCTCTAAGGTGGCTACCAGATCATTTACACATATCAAGTCGTGATGTAAACCTTTCTCCACCAATTCTGAGCATAAACTGAATGCTTCCGAAGCCTTGTTAATTTTACAAAGATCAAGAATAACAGTATTACACAAATCAATGTCAAAATTGTGATTATTTTTTAAGCTAAAAAGCAGCATTTTGCATGCTTCTGATGCCCTTCCTCTCTTGCAAAGAAATTGAACCACTTCATCCATTTTAACACAGTATCCATTCTTATAAATCAACTCATTAATTTTGAATGCTCTACTTTGCAGCCCACGGTCAAAAAGTAGCTGTAAACACTTGGTTGAAAGGTTTATATTTTGTCTGATATTTTTCTCCAACATCGCGACAAGAACACCGGCAGACTCATGAACACAATCCTTTTCTAAAAGTCTAGCCATTACAGAATGCCAGGTAGATGTTTTTGGTTGATAGGAGCTCTTTACCATTTTCTCTAATGCCTCCATTGCAAGGAGAGGCTTATCCTTCTGAAGAAAACCATCAATCAAATAGTCATATATATCAATATCAGGAAGAAAATCTCTTCTCAGCATCCATATCAAAAGCTCATAACCATTTTCGAATGCACCTTCTTTGCAGTGCCCCAAAATCACTGTCTTGTATGATAAAGGATCTTGTGTTCCCCTTTTCATTAGCTGTCTGAGTACCCTTTCGGCCTTCTTTGTTTTCCCCTGTTCACACAAATACTCAAAAATACGCTTATAAGACGCAGCCAGCGGCTTCGGGCCAGAACTACGTAACAAAATTTCGTTCTCAAATAACTCATCGAAAAGCATCTCTGCCTTATCATAGTTCCCTATCTGACACAAACTCCGTATCAGAACACTGTATGAGGCTGAATCTGCTGAGACCTGTAATTTTTTCATGTTTTCGAAAACCTTGAAAGCTTCATCCAAGTTTCCTGCACAACAATGTGAATTAATCAATGTATTGAAAGTACATGCATCCGGAATAGCGCCACCGTCGCCTTTCATTTGTTCCAAAATATCTTTCATCTTATCCCACTTCTGTGCCTCACAAAGTCCCTTTATTAGAGTATTATAGGTAACTATATTCGGCTTGAGGCCTCTACCATTCATCTCTTCAAGAATAACCAAAGCCTCATCGACTTCTTGTTTCATACAATACCCTCGAATCAAAGTCGTATAAGTAACAACATCAGGACTCAAACCTCCACATTTCTTGCTCATACCATTCACCAAATTATGTGCTATCTTGATCTTCCCCGCCCTACACAAACCATCGACGAGCGTATTATAAGTAACAACATCAGGATCGCAATTGAAACGCGTCATTTCTTTAAAGAAATGAAACCCTTCATCAACCATAGAATTCTTACAAAACCCTCTAATCAAAATGTTATAAGTATACGTATCTGGCGTAACACCATACGTGCTAAGCATTTCATCAAACACCTCTTTGGCCATATTGGTCCTACCCCTTCTAAGCAAAATCAACAAAACACTGTTAAATGTAATCACAGATGGTGAAACACCAATAGATTTCATAGTCTGAAAAAGCTTTATAGACTCTTTGAAAAGTCCAGCTTCACCATAACTCCTAATTAAGCTATTGAAAAACCTATCTTCAAGCTTAACTTCACCATTAGACCTTTTCTCAATTGAAAAAAGGAAATTCCTAGCTACATTGAGATTTTTCTCACGACCCAGAATTTCTAACATGATGAAATAGGATTGAGAGTTATGAGAGAAACCGTTTTCGTGTACCCAGTTGAAGAAATGAAAGGCCTTTGATGGGAACTTGATGTGGCGAAGTGTTTGAAGAACAGTGGTTTTGGAGAGAGAGTTTGTGAATGATGATAATAACCCATTTGACCAAGGTTTGAAATTTATGAGATTGACGATTGTTTTGGCTGTTTTGCTTGAGTTTCTTGATTTGGATTTTTCAGTTTGGACGAGTTGTTGTTGTTGAACTCCATCATCAACACAGTTTTGTGTTTGAAGAGAAGAGAAGAAGCTGAGAGAAGAATGAGAGTGTGAGGTGAAGTTGGAAATGGAAATGAGACAGTGATTCTTGGAAGATAGATTTCGAAAATGCATGTTGTGTGTGTAATTTGTGATTTTGTTAATATGCATCAACAACTACTCTTTACCCTAAATCTCAGAGAATGTGTATAATTTATATGTTTCTTCAAGATTATTATAACATACTAATATTTTGCAGATTCCTCTGCCCCTCCCAAAATTAAAATATTAGGTTCTCTTCTTTTTCTTATATCGGAGAAAAGTTATTTAGAATCACGGATGTAAATTGTTTTTATTTTTTATTTTATATCCAAATAAATAGTTTTATGAGTGCGACGCTTTTAGTTTTTATATTTTCTGTTTTAATATGATGTTCGTTTTGGTTCAAATTAACAAAATAATTTTGATCGATTACATATTTCAATCAATGACATTGGTGTTGTCAATGTTGTTGAGACAAAATCTCTCAAATGTTTTAATGATAACAAAATTATTTCAAAGATTATGATTATGTTTGTTATCTAACATGTGCTCTTGAGTGAATTAATATTAGAAAATAGGTTACTATTCAAAAGGAAAAATCTGAGTCAATCCAACAAGTTTTTCAAACTAGAGGATGGACTAGAGGATGAATCTTCAAAGAGGATGAACCAACTATTAGGCAAAATATTTAGAATCACGATCACATTGATTTCTTGCCATATGAAAAGTCAAATCAGTGTTAAAGTTTGAAAGAAAAACAAAGTCAACTGAAGAAAAAGAAAGGCAGAGGATGAACATAGAAAAATGGACCTCTAACTCTCTTCATAGGCTTATGATGAAAATGGTTCTACCTTTTCAACTACACATAAAGGTTATACTAAACAAAAGCCCAAAATAGAATCTGACATGCCTTGGAGAACGAAAAAGCAAAAAGACAGCTAAGACACGAACTTCTAGGAGGTTTGAACCTGCCATACGAGCATGGACTGAATTCCCATCCTCCTGCGCTCAAACAAGACAAAAGACAGCTAGATGGCATTTCTGTAATTCAGATTACTGACCTTGACTTTTTGACTAAAGTGCCCAACGGACTTGAAGCATCAAAACACATGGATAGACTATCTTACAACTCTATAAAAGGATTGGTGCTCTTCTTCATTCAACACACAACAACAAAGCATACAAAGAAAAAGTCTAAGAGCTATCAAGTGTTTTCTCATCCTCTCTTTATACTTTCTATTGTCCTACACTAGATCTTTGAAACATCTTTTTATAAAGTGTTAGTAAAGAGATACATCACAAACATCATCAAACTATATTGTAATTTCTAAGTGAGTTACACTTAGAAATAGTTGAAATCCATGAGAAGATATTGTAAGCTTGGTGAGGCTTTAGAACACACAAGTTGTATCTAACCTCTGTGAGAGGTTGATCGTTTTCTTAGTGAAATCTCACAAGTGTGTGAGGACTGGACGTAGCCCTTATTGGGTGAACCAGTATAAAGTTGTGTGTGTCATTTTCTAACCTCTCTCTCTCTCTCTCTATCTTTTAGTAATCTGTTCATACTCATAGTTTTGAATTTCCAACCTCTGATTTTCATCCTCTTGAAGAGGACAAAGCTTTAAAACTCAAAAGAAATTTTTAAACAACAAATATCTCTATTCAACCCCCCTTCTAGTGATATTCTAGTTACTTCAATTGGCATCAGAGCAAGGTTCTCTAGAAAACTACACCTAACAGTGTAAGAGAAAAAGATCAAAAGAAAAAATGTCAAAAACTAAGTATATCCCTGAAGGAGGATCATCCAGTAGACCTCCCTATTTTGATGGCACAGATTACTACCATTGGAAAGGAAAGATGAGATTGTTTCTCATATCACAAGATAACAACATGTGGTCTGTGGTTGAAAACAGAAATCATGTCATCAGAATCAACAACACAGATTCAACCTCTGACGAAAAACCTCAAGCACGATGGACGGCTGATGAAAATGCTAAGGTACTCCTAAACTCTAAAGCTCATTTATTTCTAACGTGTGCTTTGAGCAGGGAAGAATATGACAGAGTTGAAGAATGCCAAAGTGCTAAGGAACTATGGGACACTCTGAAGATCCATCATGAAGGATCAAGTCACGTTAAAGAAGCAAGGATCGACATGGGTGTAAGAGAATTCGAATTATTCAAAATGAATGAAGAAGAAACAATTGATGAGATGTTTTCAAGGCTAACAATCATCCTAAACAACTTAAGGTCTCTTAGAAAGGAATACTCCGTTAAAGAAAGGATAAGGAAAATTCTAAGGAGTTTACCAAAAGAATGGAGACCAATGGTGACTGCCATAACAGAAGCAAGAAACTTAGCCACCATGAGGTTAGAGGATCTGGTTGGAACTCTTAGAGCTCATGAACCATTGTTGCTTGCTGATAAACCAAGCAAAAAGGGGAAAATGATTGCTCTAAAATCTAGTCAAACGGAAAGTCCATCCTCCAAGAAGACTGAAGATGTCACAAAAAAGGATAACTTAGAGTATCCTCTATCTGAAGAGGAGAATGAACTTGCTCTGATTTCTAGAACAATTCAGAGGATGATAAATCGTAGAGGACAAGACAAAAGATCTCCTCAAAAAGAAAAAACTGACAAAAGTTAGATAACGTGCTTTGCATGCAACAAAATTGGACACTACAAAATTGAGTGTCCTCTGAACAAAAGGAACACAAAAAGATTTCCCTACAAAAATAAATCTATGATGGCTACATGGGATGACAGCGACGGGTCATCCTCCAAGCAGGAAAAAGAAGAAGAGGCTAACCTCTGTCTCATGGCAAACTCAGATACTAAAGAGGTAACTATTATTGATCTTTGTCCTTCTTGTGGAAAATTAGAAATAGAATTTGACAATCTTTTGAATGACTCAAACGCTTTATCTCATAAATGTGCTTCTCTTAAAAATCAACTTTATGAGCTAAAGAAACTCAATGAGGAACTTCAAGCCAAGAATGAGAAATATGAAAAATCATTCTAGACTTGCAGCAATCTCATAGAAAAATTTCTGAACAACAAAAAATTTTGAACAAAAAGAATGTCAATATTCATCCTCCAGAAGAGGATACAGAAAAGAAAGATTTAAAAATAAAAGTTGAAGAACTCAAGAATGACATTACCAACTTTGTTAAATCCACCGAAACATTTCAAAAAATTATGGGATCTCAATTTGGAATTTTTGACAAAGCTGGTATTGGATTTAATAGTTCTCAAAAGCAAAAATTATATGAAAATTTCTTTCTACCAAATAAACAAGAGGATAGGCCAAAATGCACATTTTGCAAAAAACATGGACATACTGTCAAAGTTTGTCATGCTAAGAAAGTGGTTGAAAATAACAAAAGGAGATGTTCATTTTGTGATAAGCATGGACATCATGATTCCATTTGCTATCATAAAAGAAAAATCCTTACAAGAGGACGGACTAACCACCAAGGACCCAATTCAATATGGGTACCTAAGTCACTTCTAAATTCTGACACATGCACATCCTCTGATCAACAAAAGAAAGCCATGGTTCTTGGACAGTGGCTGCTCAAGGCATATGACAAGGGATAAGCATTGTTTCATTTTGCTAGAAATAAAGGATGGAGGATAGGTTCAAAAACATTTTGGAAAACCTCTCCATCATAAATCTGTCCAAAATAATTTAAACTTTCGTTTTCATTTGATAAACTTGTCCAAAATAGTTTAATCATTCGCTTTTTCATTTCAAAATCTTTTTTTGCCGAAACTCTCATTACTTGAGGATCATATCTAAAATTAGAAATGTCGTCCTCTAAAACAAGAGGATGAGCAAACTCTAATGATGTTTGGTTAATCTCAAAATTTTGATTATTCAAAACTGCCTTGGGTCAAATTCAGTCTCTCTATAAGATCACATGTGATTGTTGAAAATAGCTTCAATAATCAGAAGATAAAAAACACCCAGAGGAGGATCCTTCTATTTTTGTAAAATAAACTCAAAATCAACTCTGCCAAAGCGTGCACACGCTCATCCTTGTTGTTGGTCAGTTTTCCTGCACAACCTCCTTGGCTCCCATCATACATTTAATGCGCAGACGGCTCTAGGTGACCATGGCAAGCTGTTCGCGTGGCCCTAGGCTGCCTACTTCAGCATCATTGCATGCCTATGCAACGATTACTATATTCTTCCCCCTTCTTCCTCTAAAACGATCACAAATTTTCAAATCTTCATCTCTGAATTTTCAAATTTTCAAACCTCTTCCTTCAAAATGTCTGAAACATAACTCTCCAACCTTCATCTCTTTTCTTTTTCGTTTTTCAAAAAACCTTAATCAAACTCTTTCAAAAATCAAAACTCCAGAAAACCTCTCTCTTCATCTCTAAGTTTTATTCAACTCTCTCATTCCAAATTTGTGCATCAATCTCTAATTAAAAAAAA
>JBBPBO010001985.1:68050182-68162552 GCA_037974295.1 Cicer cuneatum | reverse complement strand
TTTTCGTTTTTCAAAAAACCTTAATCAAACTCTTTCAAAAATCAAAACTCCAGAAAACCTCTCTCTTCATCTCTAAGTTTTATTCAACTCTCTCATTCCAAATTTGTGCATCAATCTCTAATTAAAAAAAATTATTTTTGTTCTCTTTTGTTAAAAATCTGTCCTCCTTTTGTGTGAGGCTGAATCCTATTTTAAACAACATCCTTCTTCAAAACTGAGAATGAACCAAAAAATCAGAAAGTAAACAACCATTTGTTGCACGTGTCTCGCTGCAAAATCTCTCTCTCCAATGAGCATTAAATGCAAAATGGCTAATGAGCATTAAATGCAAAACAGCTAATGAGCATTAAATGCAAATAATTGCCTATAACTCTTTCCTCTCATTTTCAACGACTACAAAATCCTTAAAACTCTTTGATCGATCATCCAAACCACATCTCATCAACCCCATTGACCCAGGAGATCATCCTCCTATCTTGCCTCCTCAATCCGATCCTCCTCGTCCTTCAACCTCCTCTTCTTCTGATGAGTCCTCTCCATCCAAATAGCTCTCCAAGCTGATGTTCTTACTTTTTGATGGTTGACAAACATTGGGGGAGAAAGATTATGAGTTAAAATTTATTTTGTTATTTTATTCTTTATGCTTATAATTGAGGGGGAGCATAATTTAAAAATGAAATGCATAATTTGAAAATGAAAGCTATGCATATGTTGAGGGGGAGCATTATCAAGACATATCTTATGTAATATTTTCTATCAGAATCATAATCTAAAGAATTTTGTCATCATCAAAAAGGGGAAGATTGTTGAGACAAAATCTCTCAAATGTTTTAATGATAACAAAATTATTTCAAAGATTATGATTATGTTTGTTATCTAACATGTGCTCTTGAGTGAATTAATATTAGAAAACAGGTTACTATTCAAAAGGAAAAATCTGAGTCAATCCAACAAGTTTTTCAAACTGGAGGATGGACTAGAGGATGAATCTTCAAAGAGGATGAACCAACTATTAGGCAAAATATTTAGAATCATGATAACATTGATTTCTTGCCATATGAAAAGTCAAATCAGTGTTAAAGTTTGAATGAAAAACAAAGTCAACTGAAGAAAAAGAAAGGCAGAGGATGAACATAGAAAAATGAAATATAGGAAAATGGACCTCTAGCTCTCTTCATAGGCTTATGATGATTAATGGTTCTACCTTTTCAACTACACATAAAGGTTATACTAAACAAAAGCCCAAAATAGAATCTGACATGCCTTGGAGAACGAAAAAGCAAAAAGACAGCTAAGACACGAACTTCTAGGAGGTTTGAACCTGCCATACGAGGATGGACTGAATTCCCATCCTCCTGCGCTCAAACAAGACAAAAGACAGCTGGATGACATTTATGTAATTCAGATTACTGACCTTGACTTTTTGATGAAAGTGCCCAACGGACTTGAAGCTTCAAAACACATGGATAGACTATCTTACAACTCTATAAAAGGATTGGTGCTCTTCTTCATTCAACACACAACAACAAAGCATACAAAGAAAAAGTCTAAGAGCTATCAAGTGCTTTCTCATCCTCTCTTTATACTTTCTATTGTCCTACACTAGATCTTTGAAACATCTTTTTAGAAAGTGTTAGTAAAGAGATACATCACAAACATCATCAAACTATATTGTAATTTCTAAGTGAGTTACACTTAGAAATAGTTGAAATCCATGAGAAGATATTGTAAGCTTGGTGAGGCTTTAGAACACACAAGTTGTATCTAACCTCTGTGAGAGGTTGATCGTTTTCTTAGTGAAATCTCACAAGTGTGTGAGGACTAGACGTAGCCCTTATTGGGTGAACCAGTATAAAGTTGTGTGTGTCATTTTCTAACCTCTCTCTCTCTATCTTTTAGTAATATGTTCATACTCATAGTTTTGAATTTCCAACCTCTGATTTTCATCCTCTCGAAGAAGACAAAGCTTTAAAACTCAAAATAAATTTTTAAACAACAAATATCTCTATTCAATCCCCTTCTGGTGATATTCTAGTTACTTCGAATGTTACATATCCGAATGTATAAGTACTTTAAATACTTGAATTTTGTCATATTTATATGAATGTTGTCGTTTTACGATATTAATTTGGATTTTGTGAGTTTGTTCCTATATTCATTATTTTTGTTTTTAGTAAATTTGAATTTGTATTGCATTAATATATTTTACAATTGGAATTAGTGAATATCATTTCTTTTAGTAAAAAAAGTTGACGAAGCGCGTGTAGTAATGTTTAGAAATCACTTTAAATTTTAATGATGATTAACTACACTCTTTATAAATATAAGTTAATAATTCTTGACATTTTTATGTTTGAGAAAATAACTTATTCATCTCGATTTAAAGAGTTTGATTTGGAGCGATGTATTTGTTTTTCTTTATTTTTATATCAATCAAGTCATAGTATGATCTATAAAGTATATCAGGACCATTTCCATTTTGAAGAGTTTGTTAAAATTTCATATGATTTTTAAACATCATATAATTCACCTATAAATTTTTCCTCTCCACTCAAATTTAAGAAAAGAAAAATAGCCGTCAAAATATAAGAAAAATTTAACTAATTTCATTTTATTTAATGAGTATAAAAAGATCTTATATGGTGTTATTATTATTATTAAAATATATTTTAACGTAAAAAAAATCATACAAAATTAAATGAAAAATATGGATAAACAAGTCAAGACAAAAGACAACTGGATGGCATTTCTATAATTCAGAATACTGGCCTTGACTTTTTGATCAATGTGCCCAACGGACATGAAGCACCAAAACACATTGTTAGACCTTCTTACAACTCTATAAAAACAATGGTGCACTTCTTCATTTGACACACAACTACAAAACATTCAAAGAAAAAGGCTAAGAGCTATCAAGTGTCATTCTCATCCTCTCTTTATACTTTCTATTGTATTACACTAGATCTTTGAAACATCCTTTTTAGAAAGTGCTAGTAAAGAGAAACATCAAAAACACCTTCAAACTATACTGTAATTTCTAAGTGAGTTACACTTAGAAATAGTTGAAATCCGTGAGAAGATATTGTAAGCTTGGTGAAGCTCAAGAACACAAAAGCTGTAACTAACCTCTGTGAAAGGTTGACTGTTTTCTTAGTGAAATCTCACAAGTGTGTGAGGACTGGACGTAACCCGTTTTTGGGTGAACCAGTATAAAGTTGTGTGTGTCATTTTCTAATCTCTCTCTCTCTTTTAAAAGTAATCTGTTCTTACTCATAGTTTAAATTTCCAACCTCTGACTTTCATCCTCTCGAAGAGGATAAAGCTTTAAAACTTAAAAGAAATTTTTAAACATCAAATATCTCTATTCAACCCCCCTTCTAGTGATATTCTAGCTACTTCAATTGGCATCAGAGAAAGGTTCTCTAGAAAACTACACCTAACAGTGTAAGAGAAAAAGATCAAAAGAAAAATGTCAAAAGCTAAGTATATTCCTGAAGGAGGATCATCTAGCAGACCTCCCTACTTCGATGGCACAGATTACTATCACTGGAAAGGAAAGATGAGACTGTTTCTCATATCACAAGACAACAACATGTGGTCTGTGGTTGAGAATGGAAATCACGTCATTAGAATCAACAACACAGATTCATCCTCCGATGAAAAACCTCAAGCACGATGGACAGCCGAAGAAAATGCTAAGGTACTTCTAAACTCTAAAGCTCATTTATTTCTAACAAGTGCTTTGAGCAGGGAAGAATATGACAGAGTTGAAGAATGCCAAAGTGCTAAAGAACTATGGGACACTCTGAAAATCCATCATGAAGGATCAAGTCATGTTAAAGAGGCGAGGATTGACATGGGTGTTAAAGAATTTGAATTATTCGAAATGAAGGAAGAAGAAACTATTGATGAAATGTTCTCAAGGCTAACAATCATTATAAATAACTTAAGATCTCTTGGAAAGGAATATTCTGTTCAAGAGAGGATAAGGAAAATTCTGAGGAGTTTACCAAAAGAATGGATACCAATGGTGACGGCCATCACATAAGCAAGAAACTTGGCCACCATGAGGTTAGAAGATCTGGTTGGGACTCTTAGAGCTCATGAACCATTGATGCTTGCTGATAAACCAAGCAAAAAGGGAAAAATGATTGCGTTAAAATCTAGCCAAACTGAAAGTACTTCCTCCAAGAAGAATGAAGATGTCATAAAAAGAGAACACTCAGAATATCCTCTATCTGATGAGGAGGATGAACTCGCTCTGATTTCTAGAAGAATTCAGAGGATGATAATTATAAGAGGACACGAAAAAAGGTCTCCTCAAAAAGAAAAAACTGACAAAAGTCAAATAACCTGTTTTGGATGCAACAAAGTGGGACATTACAAAACTAAATGTCCTCTAAACAAAAGAAACACAAGAAGATTTCAAAATAAAAATAAATCTATGATAGCCACTTGGGAAGACAGTGATGGATCATCCTCCGAGCAAGACAAGGAAGAAGAAGCTAACCTCTGCCTTATGGCAAACTCAGATACTGATGAGGTAACCATTACTGAACTTTGTCCCTCTTGTGAAAAATTAGAAATTGAATTTGACAATCTCTTAAATGACTCAAACACTTTATCTCATAAATGTGGTTTTCTTAAAAACAAACTTTATGAAATAAAGAAGTTAAATGAGGAACTCCAAGCTAAGAATGATAAATATCAAAAAATCATTCTGGACTTGCAGGCATCTCATAAAAAATTGTCAGAACAAAAAAAAAATTTGAACAAGAAAATTGTCAACATTCATCCTCCAGAAGAGGATACAGAAAAGAGTGTTTTAAAAGTAAAGGTAGAAGAACTCAAAAAGGACATTACAAATTTTGTTAAATCCACTGAAACATTTCAAAAAATTATGGGATCTCAATTTGGAATTTTTGACAAAGCTGGTATTGGATTTAAAAGTTCTCAAAAGCAAAAATTATATGAAAATTTCTTTCTACCAAATAAACAAGAGGACAGACCTAAATGCACCTTTTGCAAAAAACATGGACATACTATCAAAGTTTGTCATGCTAAGAAAAGGGTTGAAATTAACAAAAGGAAATGTTCATTTTGTAATAAGTATGGACACCATGATTCCATTTGCTATCATAAAAAGAAAATCCTTACAAGAGGACGAACTAACTACCAAGGACCCAATTCCATATGGGTACCTAAGTCACTCCTAAATTCTGACACAGGCATATCCTCTGATCAACAAAAGAAAGCCATGGTTCTTGGACAGTGGCTGCTCAAGGCATATGACAGGGGATAAACATTGTTTCATTTCACTAGAAACAAAAGATGGAGGATCAGTCACATTTGGAATAAATGATAAAGCTAAAATAAAAGGTGCAAGTATTATTGGTAAAAATAATTCTGCAAAATTGAAAATGTTCAGTATGTAGATGGTTTAAAACATAACTTACTAAGCATTAGCCAACTGTGTGACCGTGGATTTGAAGTTATCTTTAAACCCACTCTATGCGAGGTTAAACATTCATCCTCGGGTAGAGTTTTCTTCTCTGGTTTTCGAAAAAAGAATTTATATGTATTATATTTGGATGATTTGCCTACTGAATATTGTTTTATTTCTCTTGAAAAAGATAAATGGATTTGGCACAAACGAGTCGGTCACACAAGCTTAAACACTATTTCTAAATTATCAAAATTGGAACTAGTCAAAGGTCTTCCAAAAATTGACTTTGAAAAAGACAAAGTGTGTAAAGCTTGTGCCAAAGGAAAACAAGTCAAAAGTAGTTTTCATTCAAAAAATATTGTTTCAACAAATCATCCTCTTGAACTTCTTCATATTGACCTCTTTGGTCCCATTAAAACTCCAAGTCTTAGTGGAAAAAGGTATGGATTTGTGATAGTTGATGACTTCTCACGATTTACATGGGTTTTATTTTTAAAACACAAACATGAAGCGTTTGATGCATTTCAATATTTCTGTAAAAGAATTCAAAATGAAAAAACAACTAAAATTATTTCTGTGAGAAGTGACCATGGAGGTGAGTTTGAAAATGAGTCTTTTAAAATATTTTTTGATGAAAACGGCATTTCCCATAATTTTTCCTGTCCAAGAACTCCTCAACAAAATGGAGTTGTTGAAAGGAAAAATAGAACTCTACAAGAAATGGCTAGAACTATTTTGAATGAACCAACATTGAAAAATACTTTTTGGTGAAGCCATCAACACAGCTTGCTATGTTTTAAACCGTGTATCCATCAGAAAAATTTTAAATAAAACTCCTTACGAACTTTGGAAAGGTAGAAAACTAAATATTTCTTATTTTCATATTTTTGGTTGTTATTGCTACATACTAAATAATAAAGACAACTTGGGAAAGTTTTATCCAAAATTTGATAAAGGTATATTTTTAGGATACTCCACATCGTCAAAAGGTTATAGAATTTATAATCTTAGAACTCAAACTATGGAGGAGTCCATGCATGTTATTTTTGATGAGTTTGATGACTTGTGTCTAGAAAATAGGGATAAAATATAAGAAGATGAACATTCATCTTCTAAAGTACACAGTCCAAACGAAGAGGACGATTCTAATCCATCCTCACCGCAGCCTCCAAGAGGATGGAAGGTAGCAACGCATCATCCTCTTGATCTAATTATTGGGGATACGGCAGATGGTGTGAGGACAAGACAATCCTTTGCAAATAACATGGCAATGATATCACAAGTTGAACCAAAAAATATTGATCAAGCAATATGTGACAAATCATGGGTAGAAGCAATGATGGAGGAACTATCACAATTTGAAAGAAATAAAGTATGGGATCTTGTGCCCCATCCTCTGGACAAATCCATCATTGGAACAAAATGGATCTTTAGAAACAAATTAAATGAAGATGGAGAGGTCATTAGAAATAAAGCAAGACTAGTGGCTCAAGGGTACAACCAAAAAGAAGGAATAGATTATGATGAAACATTTGCTCCGGTTGCTAGACTTGAAGCTATTAGAATCCTCCTAGCTTATGCTACTCATAAAGGTATCAAATTATTTCAAATGGATGTCAAAAGTGCCTTTTTGAATAGGTTCTTAAATGAGGAGGTGTATGTTCACCAACCTCCTGGTTTTGTACATGAGAAAAAACCTAATCATGTTTTCAAACTCTCTAAGGCTCTTTATGGATTAAAACAAGCTCCTCGAGCTTGGTATGAGAGGTTAAGCTCATTTTTAAAAGAAAATGGTTTTTCAAGAGGACAGATTGACACCACACTCTTTAAGAAAACTCTTAAAAAGGATCTGTTGATTGTGCAAATATATGTTGATGATATAATCTTTGGGTCCACAAATGAAAAAATGTGTGAAGATTTTTCTAACCTCATGCAAAGCGAGTTTGAGATGAGCATGATGGGCGAATTGAAATTTTTTCTTGGGTTACAAATTAAACAAATGAAGTCTGGCATCTTTATTTCCCAAGAAAAGTACACCAAAGATCTTCTAAAAAAATACAACATGGATTCAGCAAAACCCATGGGGACTCCTATGCATCCATCCTCCATATTACATAAAGATGATGAAGGAACCTCCATATCTGAAAAGGAGTACCGAGGGATGATTGGATCCTTACTATACTTAACTGCAAGCAGACCTGACATTGTGTTTGTTGTTGGACTTTGTGCAAGATTTCAATCCTCTCCGAAGGAATCTCATCGTATAGCTGTAAAAAGAATCTTCAGATATCTGATTGGTACCACTGATGTTGGAATTTGGTATAAAAAGAGTTCAAACCTTGACCTCTTGGCATATTGTGATGCCGACTATGCTGGGGATAAAGTTGAAAGAAAGAGCACGAGTGGAACATGTCAATTTCTTGGGGAGTCTCTCATAAGTTGGTCATGCAAAAAACAAAGCACAATTGCTTTGTCAACCACAGAGGCAGAATACGTATCAGCTGCCCAATGTTGTTCACAAATACTTTGGGTAAGAAATCAATTGGAGGACTATTCACTAAGGTACACAAAAATACCCATCCTCTGTGATAATACAAGTGCCATAAATATTTCAAAAAATCTCATACAACATTCTCGATCCAAGCATATCGAAATTAAACATCATTTCATACGAGATCATGTTCAGAAGGGAGATATTGAGCTAATTTTCATTGAAACTGAAAAACAATTAGCTGATATTTTTACCAAACCTCTTCAAGAGGACAGATACAAAAATATTTTGGAGAACCTCTCCATCATAAGTCTGTCCAAAATTCTTTAATTTTTTTTTGTTTAAGACTTATTGTTTATTTTTAAATTCTTTATTACTTTTTAAATGTTGAACTTCTTGGAAAAATCACTGTGCATCTAAAGGTATCACGAGAGGATCATTCATTAAAGAGCAAATAAGTTTTGTCCCTTTCAAACTCCTAATTCTGTCAAACCATTGTTTTTGGTCAAAATTTGAATTACTTTGTCCAAACTGATTCTGCAAGTTTCAAAACAAAAACATGTTTGTCTTTTTTGGTGAAATGGCCCAAAAATTTCCGCGCACATTTCCCCTATATGTGCAGTTTTCTAGCCAAACTCCTAGGCTTCCGTCATGCATTAAATGCTGATGGCTGAAAAGTAACTGCTCCTGTCACACGCGCGGCCTAGTCACCAGCCTACCTCATCATACCCTCACGTCCAATCCAAAACTGCTGTAACCTCTCTCTTCCCAATATTCCTTCCATCTTCCCTTCATCAAATCGTGAAAAAATCCTTGAAAAATAAAATCCCTTCATCCTTCTCTTTCAAAAATCTCAATTTTTTTTCCTCATGGCCCGCACTATGTTTTCTGCAAAACGAAAATTCGTTGAACATTAATTTGAAGAAGAATACGATAATTATTCAAGCACCAACGAGGAGGATGAAGAAATCCTTCAACCTGAACCAATGACTACCATACATCCCCCTCTCCATTCAGCCACAATCCCTAACATTGCCTCAACTCCTCCTCACTTAAAACGGACCCATTCTTCTTCATCCAAAACCTCCATATCTGCTCCTATTCGACGATCATCCAGAATCATGTCTGGAATCCTCTCATCAAGAAAACCAACCAAACAAGATAACACCATTCATGTAATTGACTTTGATGATTCAGAGAAAACCGTATCTTCTGACTCCATTCCTCAACCACCTCCCAGTAACACTTCCTCTCCTTCACCTAAAAACTCGTCCATTAAAAAACCATGTTCCAAACCAACATCCAAACCACAATCTGCTTCCTCTGGCTCTCTGTTTGAAACTCCAACTTTGGAGAAAGTCTATCTCTCTAAATGGCACGACAAATCTGTCATAAATGGAAAGTTTATTGATTTTTCTGACCTAAGGAAAGGAGGCTTCAACATTGAGGATGTCTTTGATCAGATTGGTTGGACCTCCGTTTTAAAAATTAATGAACCTCAATATCCTCGCCTTGTGCGAGCATTCTATGCTGCGGCAACTAGGTCCAAAGGCGATATTGGATTCAGTATTGTTCTTAAAGGTGTGCATATGGAGATTAATCCTATCTCCTTATGTCACATTCTGGACATTCCAGATGAAGGCTCTCTGTGCTTCCCTGAAAAATGGTACTCTCAGTGCCATGTCTCCAGAACTGATGTGCTTCAAAATTCACTCATTCACTCCCCTAAGCCTCAAGTGGCCTCTAATCTCCAACCCTTATGTAGAATTCTTCATAACATCTGTGTTCATTCCATTGTTCCAAGGGCAGGAAGTTTTGAAAAAGTCATTGAACTCGACCTCCTACTCATCCATCACCTCACAACAGGTACTCCTCTACATTTGGGGAATATTATTTTTAACTTCATGCTAAATGTTGCCACTCTGGGACGATCTGCCCCCTATGGGATGCACTTGACAAAAAATTTTAAATTTTCTAAATTGTCTCTTGAGGACGAACCCTCTGTCATCTTCAACAACAGTTTCTATATGCGCAATATCAAACAGATGAAGCTCAAACCTATAGATATGCCTTCCTCCACCAAAACATTCATTCCTTCAAAAAACAAATCATCCAAAACTCCACCATCCAAAAAGACGAAAAAACACAAAAACACAAAAAATCTACTCCTGCTACTCCACAAATTTCAACTGCCCCAATTCATCCTCCTACTAAAGATACTATGTCTCCTAATCTGGAACCTGTTATTAATGCTGATCGAACTCCATCTCCTCCATGTGATTTTGACATGCCCTGTCCCACTCACTCTTCACCCCTGACTATAATTCCATCCACATTAGACTTTGTCACTAATGCCACCGAGCCACCGGAGGATGCTCCCCTTCAGCTTATGGAGGATGGTGCCGAACTTTACTATGATCTAAATCTGCACTATCACACATTCTCTCCACGCATTCCAACTGAAGAAGAGCTTGTTGGTATGAATTTAGCTGACTCTGTCACAATTATCTCATCCTCTCCACTGCCGCCTCATGAAAGTTTGCCCACAGGTACTCCTTATGTTCCTACTCCTAACACTTTTGGTTCATCTCCCTTTAATCCTCTTGCAGGTGAGTCCTCTCAACCTCCTCTCGAGGTTCCAGATCATTTTACCTCAACCCACTCCTTTTTGGCAACATATTATGTTCCCAAAGAAGATTGCTCAAGCCACAAGAAGAAAGAGCGCAAAGATAAAAAACAAATGAAAATGTTGAAAAAGATTCGCAAGAATCAAAAGAAGATGTTTGAAAGCTTCACAAATTTTCAACATCAGCTGACTCATTTTGGCCTCCTTCTCAATTGGATCACCAACCATTTCATTCCTACCATTCTCCCAGGAGACCGTCCTCCAGAACCACAAGCCCAACCACCTCCGAATGCTGCATCTCACCCTTCCACCTCCTCCTCCTCAGATGAATCATCACCATCTACCTAATCTTTCTCCAGCCGTCCGCCCTCCTCTTTTTGTTGCTGCCTAAATTCAAGGGGAGCAAGATTATGAAGACTTTATGAAGACTTTAGCTTGTTTTAAAATTGCAATTTCTTGGTTTTGTTAAAAACATTCTGCCTCTTGTCTGTAATAACTTTGACATATGTTTGTTATAACTTTGTGAATCATGCCATCTAATTGTTTGTCAAATTGAACGTTAGCTCATTAAAAAAAATGAAAAAGATTTTTTTACAGAAATACTTGAAATTGTTTAAAACATTTCTTATAATATTGAGGGGGAGCTTATATTCAGATCTATCATAATCTAAAAAGAATTTTGTCATCATCAAAAAGGGGGAGATTGTTGAGACAAAATCTCTTTCTAATGGTTTTAATGATAACAAAATTAAATTATTATGATTCTTGTTAAGACTAATCTGTGCTTTTGAATGTATTATTATTAGAAAACAAGTTGTTCTTCAAATGAGTTAAAATCTATGGAAATTCAACAAGTTTTCAAACTGGAGGATGGACTAGAGGATGGATCTTCAAAGAGGATGAACCAACTATTAGTCAAAACATTTAGAATCACGTTAACTTTGATTTCCTTCCATGTGCAAAGTCAATTCAGTGTTAAAGTTTGAAAGAAAAACAAAGTCAACTGAAAAAAAAGAAAGGCAGAGGATGGACATAGAAATTTGGAATATAGAAGAACGGACCTCTAGCTCTATTCATAGGCTTATGATGAAAATAGTTCTACCTTTTCAACTGCACATAAAGGTTATACTAAACAAAGCCCAAAATAGAATCTGACATGCCTTAGAGAACGAAAAAGTAAAAGGACAGCTAAGACACGAACTTCTAGGAGGTTTGTATCTGCCATACGAGGATGGACTGTATTCTCATCCTCCTGCACTCAAACAAGACAAAAGACAGCTGGATGGCATTTCTGTAATTCAGAATACTGGCCTTGACTTTTTGATCAATGTGCCCAACGGACATGAAGCACCAAAACACATTGTTAGACCTTCTTACAACTCTATAAAAGCAATGGTGCACTTCTTCATTTGACACACAACTACAAAGCATTCAAGAAAAAGGCTAAAAGCTATCAAGTGTCATTCTCATCCTCTCTTTATACTTTCTATTGTATTACACTAGATCTTTGAAACATCCTTTTTAGAAAGTGCTAGTAAAGAGAAACATCAAAAACACCTTCAAACTATACTGTAATTTCTAAGTGAGTTACACTTAGAAATAGTTGAAATCCGTGAGAAGATATTGTAAGCTTGGTGAAGCTCAAGAACACAAAAGCTGTAACTAACCTCTGTGAGAGGTTGACTGTTTTCTTAGTGAAATCTCACAAGTGTGTGAAGACTAGACGTAACCCGTTTTTGGGTGAACCAGTATAAAGTTCTGTATGTCATTTTCTAATCTCTCTCTCTCTTTTAAAAGTAATATGTTCTTACTCATAGTTTAAATTTCCAACCTCTAACTTTCATCCTCTCGAAGAGGATAAAGCTTTAAAACTTAAAAGAAATTTTTAAACATCAAATATCTCTATTCAACCCCCCTTCTAGTGATATTCTAGCTACTTCAGATATTGATCAATCATGTCGGCCTTCTTTCTAAAGCATATCATCTTTGACATATGCAAGACATTCGTCATCATATCTGAACAATTCTCATCGTTATGAATCTTTTTAATTGAAAATGATTTCATTTCCAGTGCATCTCATTTCCATGTCGAATTCTTGTTGAGATGGATCGCACTCTGACTGTCACAAAATAACACAAACTTATCTTGCTTAAGGTCTAACTCATGTAGGAATTTCTTCATCCACAAGAGTTATTTGGAAGCTTCAGTTGTTGCAATGTACTCAACTTCAATAGCGGATAAAGCAACACACTTTTGTAACCTTGATTGCCAAGACACACATCCCCCTGCAAACGTCATTATATAACCATAAGTAGATTTTCTAGAATCAAGATCACCTGTCATATTTGCATTTGTGTAGCCATCCAACATAGGTTCACCACCTCCATAGCATAAACACACTTTGCAAGTGCTTATAAGGTATCTGAGAACCCACTTCACTGCTTGCCAATGATATTTACCAGGATTAGAGCGAAACCGACTTACAACTCCAACTACATGAGCAATATATGGCCTTGTGCATACTATAGCATACATCAAACTACCACATGTGGATGCATAAGGAATCTTCTTAATCTCTTCTTTTTCTTTCTCGCTTGTAGGATATTGATAAGAATTCAATTTGAAATGAGTAGCAAGTGGAGTACTAACAGGTTTGCAATTGCTCATGTTAAAGATCTCTAACACTTTCTTAATGTAATTGTGTTGAGACAACCACAATTTATCATTCTTCCTGTCACAAGTAATTCTCATGCCCATAATTTTCTTTGCATAACCCAAGTCTTTCATTACAAAAGACTTGTTCAAATCTTTCTTTAGAGATTGAATCTTCTTAGTGTTGTGACCAACAATCAACATGTCATCCACATATAACAAGATATTAATATAATCACTATTAGAGAATTTCTTGACAAACACACATGGTCAGAAGTAGTTTTATCGTACTCATGTTTCTCCATGAAAGAATCACATTTCTTATACCATTTGTCGATGTGCTTGCTTGAGCCCATACAAGCTTTTCTTCAATTTACACATAAGTTGCTTTTTACCTTTGACTTCTAAACCCTCTGGTTGCTCCATATAGATCTCTTCCTCCAAATCGCCATGAGGGAATGCAATTTTCACATCAAGTTGTTCAACTTCTAGGTTCAAACTAGTTGCTAACCCAAGCACAACTAGGATAGAGGACATCTTCACCATAGGTAAAAAAAATTCTTCAAAGTCAATACCTTTTTTCTGATTCAAACCTTTCACGACCAATTTTGCTTTGTATCTTGGTTAAGAACTATTCTCTTCTGCCTTTATCTTGTATACTCATTTGTTCTTGAATGTTTTTATGCCCTTAGGAAACTTTACCAAATCAAATGTGTGATTCTCATGCAAGGAATTCATTTCTTCTTGCATTGCTTTTAACCATTTTTCTTTATCAACATTTGTAATAGCCTCTTCGTAGTACTATGGCAGTCTGGCTCACCATTATCAGTGATCATCACATACTCATGTGAAGGATATCTCTAAGAAGGTTGATGTTCTCTAGTAGATCTTCTCAAGTCAAACTCAATTGGTGGCTCAACTTGAACCTGCTCATCATGGTGAGATACATGATCAGCAGTTACATTTTCATCATCTACCTGTACATCTCCCTCATCAACAAAAGTTTCTGCAGGGGGCTTCGGTGCAACGTCAATGTAACTTCTGGAATTAGATTTATGTTTCTCAGCTTTATCAAAATCTTCAATAGTCTGGTCTTCAAGAAATATCACATCTCGCCTTCTGATAATTTTCTTGTCAACCGGATCCCACAATCTATAACTAAATTCTTCACCACCCTAACTGATGAACACACATTGTTTCGATTTACTATCAAGTTTGGACCTCTCATCTCTTGGAATGTGAACAAAACATCTGCCGCCAAACACTCTCAAATGACGATAAGAGACATATTTCCCTATCCACACTCTATTTGGAACATCACCATCAAGTGAAATAAAAGGAGAAATATTGATCAAATCCACTACAGTTTTCGTTGCTTCACCCAAAAAGGATTTCGATAAGAGACATACATTTGATTCTGTCATTACTTATACGATTCATTCTCTCTGTAACACCAATATGTTGAGGTTTCTTTGGAATTGTTTTCTCAAGCCTGATTACATGTTCTCTAAAATACTCTTCAAATGGACCTATGTATTCTCCATCAGTATCTGATTGAACACATTTTAGTTTTCTTCCCTTTTCTCTTTCAACACTTGCATGAAAATGCTTGAAGACTCCAAGTACCTGGTCTTTAGATTTTAAAGGAAAAGTTCACACTTTTCTAGAGTAGTCGTCAATAAAAATAACAAAATAGGATACACCGCCAAGAGACTTACTATCCATAATGCAAATAGTATGAACTAAATCAAGAGTATTTTGCCTCCTATGAGGACCAGTATTATGAAAAGAAACTATATATTGTTTTCCAGCAAAACAATGAGTGCATGTTTTTAGGGACGTACCTTTCATAGGAAGAAAATTTTTATTCACAAGTATGTTGAGTCATTTCTCACTCAAGTGACCAAGACATATATGCCATAAATCAGAATAGACATCTTCAATTGCATTCACTTCTTTCTTGCATAGCTTCGTAGGCATCCTATAGAGAGAAGTACAACTTTGCTCCTTTGCCACTACAAGAGACCCTTAGGTGATTTTATATATACCACCACCACCAAAGTAAGTGTAATAACCCTCAATATCCAAGGTTTTCACCGAAATCAAATTGAGACGAATATCAGGAACATGTCTAACATTCTTCAATTGAAGCTTGCAACCAATCCTGGTTTCAACCCAAACATCTCCCATATCGATAATTTACATATTCCTTCATCTCCCATTTTTAACCTACGAAAATCACCAACATTGTAAGATGAGAAGAAATCACGCCTATGAGTAATACGATATGAGGCTTCCGAATCAATAATCCAAGTTGAATCTTGACATGCAAGGTTAATGAAATTATCATCACAAACAATGTAGACATCACTAACAAATGCAACTATTGTTGTATCTATATCATTTTTCTTCTCTTTATCTCCATCTCTTTCCCTTGATTGATCTCTCTTAAGGAATCTGTAATTTCTTTTTATGTGACCTGCTTTGCCACAATTATAACATATCACTTCTTTTCTAGTCCTCGACTTGCTACGAATTTTTAAATTTGTCGCGTCTATGGAAGTGTCTAGATTGATTTCTCTCCGTGACTCTGTAACTAGTGCTTCTGACTTTGAGGAAGAACCAATCAAATCATGTTCCTTTCTTCGAGCTTCTTCATTCAACATTTTCTCTTTAACTATTGACAATTTCAATTTTCCACTTAGAGCTAAATTGGTCAACAATGCAACAAGGATTCCTCAATTATCAGGCAAGAAAATCAATAATAAAAACGCTTGCAACTCATCATCTAATTTAATATATGTCATTTTCAATTGATTCACTGTATTATGAAAAATACTTATATGCTATGCCATTGAATTCCCATCTTTGTATTTCATATTCACCAACTTTCGAATCAAGAATGTTTTATTTTGCACATTATTTCGTTCATGAAGGTGCAAACACGAGAAGGGGGGTTGAATTGTGTTTGTAATACTTGAATTCTTTTTCTGTTTTTGATGAATATTTAAAATCTGATATATAAGCAAACAGAATTAGCAGCGGATAAAGTAAAATAATCAACACAAAGATTTATCCTGGTTCACCATTAACTAGGCTATATCCAGTCCCTTCACCTTGAAGGATTTTTCCACTAATTCAAAACCTCTGAATTACAACAGCACTACTGACCCTCCAAGTCAGTCTTCCCAAACAGTCTAACAATCCTAGACTTTTGAGGAATACAACACCTTGACTTCACAAGTCAAGTCTTCTCCTACCAATCTGACAACCCCAAATTACAAAAGGGATTTCAACACCTTGAATCTAATTGCTAAGTCACCTACTACTTCTTTTGACTCTTCAGATTGTAGACTTTACTTCAATAATATAGATCTGACACAAGGGAACGAAAAATAAGAGTACTTGCTTCTGGAAAGTTGATACTCACAATTAACCTCACTGAAAACTTGAGTGTTTGCCTCTGGAAGTTTATGACTCTTTTACTGATTTTCGATGACAAAGTCTTATGCCTTGAGCCTCCTTTTATAGATGAAAACTAGGGTTTCTTCCATGATCAAATTCGAGTTGTATCTGTCCAGATTCTCTTGCAAAAATAACTTGGCCAATCGGGTTTGAGCTTTATGCTTGATCCGAACCTTTTTGCTTCAGATTTGTTTTGAAAATAACTTTGGCCAATCATGTTCTTGTTTAATTCTGGGCCGTATCTTTCTTCCCTCCAATTGCTTTTAAATTCCCTCGAAGACTTCAATTTATTTTTGTATCAAATCCCCTTAATACTTTGATCTAATTTCTATCAAAATTTAATCAAGTCTTTTTCGAATTTTAATCAAGTCTTCACTGATTTTCATCATGATTAAAATCTGGACCGTATGATCCTCTGATCTCGACCAACTTTGGACTATGTAATCTGATCTACACCAATTCTGTTATCCTCTGATCTCGGCCAACACTGGATCATGATACTTTAATCTAGACCATTGATCTTTTAATATGAACATTTACCCTCTGATCTGGACCAAGTCTGGATTGAGTCTGGATTGAATCTGAATTAAATCTGGACTTATGATAATTTAATCTGGACCATTGATCTTTTAATCTGGACATTTATCCTTTGATCTGGATCAAGTTTGGATTAAATCTTATATTCATGACCAAGCTATCTTCTGGTCAGGATTAAGTCTGGGCCAAGTTTGACTTATGTTTCCTTCTAGTCTGGACCAAGAAAAATATCTTCTGATGATGTTATTTGTCCTTTGATGTTTTGCCTTTGATGACATCCTCTGATATCTTCTGGAGGTGTATCATTTGGTGTCATTATCTGATTTTGCACAGCTTCTGATTTGTTCTTCTAAGTCAAAATACAATTTACACAAAATACTTTTGTTAACATCAAAACTTTGATTGATCGAACCAACTTGGTTCCAACAGTTCATACAACTCTTTTAATTTCTCCCACATCTTGTTAGCATCTATTTCAGTTTCAACGTGTGGATATACACTCAGATCCAACCACTGTCTGATCAATGTCACTGCCTTTCTATTCATCTTCGTCCAGTCATCGTCAGATTTATCGTCGGTTTAGCAGTGTCACTCTCAATAGGATCATACAAATCTTTACTGTATAGCATGTCTTCCATGAGAGTCTTCCAAAGTGTGTAATTAAAAGAGTTGAGTTTATTCATATTCAGACCTTTATTTTTCTCCTCCATTTAAATGCACAAACCAAATTAATCAAGCTCTAAATACCATTTTGTAGGGAAAAACCGGAGATAATTAGAGATAAATATCTCAATAATGCGGATTATTTTTCTTGTTGGGAAAAACAAGAGATAATTAGAGGTAACTATCTCAATAGCGCAGAATATTTTTCCCTCACTTGTGTTGATAAATGGTCAAACAGAAAATACAATTTCACATAGCAACAACAATTGACAGAAAATTAAATATGAGACAAATACAATTTTTAACGTGAAAATTTTTTCTCAAATTGAGAGAATAAAAACCACAGACTTAGTCCAGTAAAACTTTTCACTATATTAATTAATAAATATACTAGAGTCTTCCTAATAACACTAGAAAACATTAGTCAACAATAGCAATCATCAAAGTATGGAAACCATATAAATAATAAACAATCTTCTACTAAAGTAGATATTTCAAAGTAACTCTCAGAGAAGATAAAACTATTACCATTGTATATTAAAAAAAATAAATTCAGCAATATAAATAATATACTAAAATTATATACCACACCGAAAAAGTTTGGTATCACCTGCTACGTATCATTGCCATTCGGTGCCTTGCGCATGTTTGTTTAATTTATTTGACTTATAATTTATATATGTGTATGACATCTGTGTAAACATGTTTTTTTTTTCCGTTGGATTAATGGTATACTTTGGTTTTCCTTACAGGAAATAACGGCAAAAAAACAAATCGGTGGAAATAGCATACTCTATGCAACAGCCTACTTCTAGGATGTTGTCACTGATTTGAAGGTTTTATAATATGGCCTCAGAAAGTAAACAGAATTTCAATTTATTACTCTCTCCAAAAACCTCTTGAATGAATGTCGATTAGTTTGAAACTTGTGGAATGAATTTTCAACTAAATCGCTGTTAATGGTGAAAAAAATAGCCAAGCATCGACCCAAACCGGTTTACAAAAACCGCTGAGTCACCATCTCTTCACATATTTTTTATATCTATTTTCTACTTAATTTATGAGATGAATATCTTCAACTAAGAGCACAAATGTTTTGAGTAGGTTATTACAAGGACAGTCTATTATGAATTATTAAAAAAAAAATGATTTTCACGTTCAATAATTTATAGATTGTTTATTAGAAATTTTAAAAAAAGTTGAAGTTGTTTTGTGTTTATTTACTGTAATAAAAAATACTTTTTAAAAAAAAATCAGTTATAAAAAGTAATTTTTATGAGAAGTAACTCAAAATGGATTCTTATTTAAAGTAGTTTTTAAATTACTTTTAAATTATATATTTTGGATTCTTATTTAAAGTAGTTTTTATATTACTTTTAAATTATATATTTTTTTTCTTTCAGAAACTGCAGCAAATAGATAAAAATGCGATTATTATTGAAAAAAAAATAACTATTTAAGAAAAACTATAGCAAACGGGCTCTTATTTAAGTCCTTTTATCTAAACTTAAATAGGTATTTATACATTGAAACATCATCAACCTGTGCATGACATAGAAGTAGGTAACCATTTTACAACCTTTCACCAACACAAACACTCCTCCCTAAAATAACATGTACGCCTTACTACTTAGTAAAACATGTTCATCATTTGTTTCTCCAAGGCTTACAATCTCACAGTTGTCCTAGCCCTTCTCATTTCGGAGTGAAAGCCTGTGGTAGTACCAGTAACAGATAAAATCAGCTCAAACAATCCCAAAATAATAATATCTTTTCATAAATTCAAAAATATATTAAAATGTTGAAAAAGTTACAAGAACAAACTTGTATAAATTTTTATCTTTATAGTATAGCTTCGGATTTAGTCGAGAGATAAATAAAGTTTGGCTAAGGATTGTCGTAATTATGGCTCACAAGGTAATCTTATAAACTAGACTCTACTATTTAAACACAAGTTGTACACCGTAAATCTTAAGCTTGAATCATAATATAGAAAGGTACTGCAATCCTCTAAAAGTCAGAGACGTAGACACAATTAGCTGAACTATGAGATAAAACATCATATGTTCTCTGCTTGTATTTTTTATAACTATTTTCATTTGAACTAGAGTTGTCGTTTTCTAACAGATTGTTCCAATCAGGAATCAAACTGGTGTACTACTCGAACGATTCGATCATAATTGAATCTCATCAATCACTTGTGCCCAGAATAATGATAATATAGTGAAAAACATATGCAATCTAGAAGAACTAGATGGAGTTGATGGAACTTACAGCAAAAATAGTAGCGTGTCCAGGATCAGCAAGGTGAGCAAAGAGGTTATCAATAGGACCAGTGCCAGTGTATATATGCTGGAACCAAGCTCCCATCACAGCCAACATAGCCAATCTCCCATTCTTAATTTCCTTTGTTCTCAACTCCTTAAGTTTCTGAGGAGAACCACTTCCCCAACCAAGTGGGTCAAACCAAAGCCCACCTGGGTAGCCCACATCAGTTCCTGTGAGCTTGTTGTTTGGAAAGATAGGATCAGTGTTGACACAACCAGGATTGATTATGTCAGCCCATCTTCTACCCTCAGCCCAACCAATGAAAAGGAGTTCAACTATGAAGAGTGTGGTGGTGTCTGTGAAATACTCTTGCTCTCCAGCAGTGTACCATGATGGTGTGTTCAAGATACCAATCTTTGTTAGGAATTCTGGAATGAAAATTCCAGCTGCACCTAACATTGCCCATCTGCAGTGAACTAGCTCTGCTTGAACATTCCATCTTAGGCTCTCTGGATCAGATCCTGTTCAATCACAACACACAGTCTTTCTTTGGTCATTTGAATTCCCAATAAGGAAAATAAATAATGTGTCTTATGTATGAGACGTGTCAAAGATATATCTGGTGTCTCA
Organism: Cicer cuneatum; assembly: GCA_037974295.1. Classification (NCBI taxonomy): domain Eukaryota; kingdom Viridiplantae; phylum Streptophyta; class Magnoliopsida; order Fabales; family Fabaceae; genus Cicer; species Cicer cuneatum. The sequence continues at coordinate 68,141,773 of JBBPBO010001985.1, read as the reverse complement.
CACATGTCAAAAGTGTGTATGGTGTCAAACATGTGTTAGTGTCGACACCGACACGTGTAGTTACATTCAATCACTTCTACTTTCTTAAATTATTGTCAATGTTATATATGGTGTAAGAAATTATTGTCACTATCGTATTTGGTGTTCGTGTCAATGTTAGTGCTTCAAATTTAGATACCCCTACGGTAGTAAAAGGCCAAAGTTGACACAATCAACCATTCAATCAAGATCAGACGGCTTACATTTTGAGGTGCTTAAATTTAGAATTCGGTTTTCACATCTTAGAATATAAGTTGTCTGATCTTGACAAAACAGTCCAGATAGGGTTTTACTATTTCAGTGAATTCAGGTGTGTTTTAGTGACATAAAATTTGTGTAGTGATTAATCTTACCAAGACCAAGAGGATCAAACCCAAAATCTCCAGGGAGACTGCCATCAAGCCATGCAGGAGGTGTGCTTCCTGGGAACCAAATAGGCCTATCAGGCTCAGCTACTGCACACTTTGTTGTGGCAGCGGATCTTACTCTAACTGCTGTGTTGTTGTTCACCTTCAGTTTCCTCCCAAGAAAAGCTTTTGTGATTCCTAAGGCTGATCCATTCTTCTGAGAACTGCATGCACTTTCACATTTACATACACATAATTTTTTTAATACTTTGTTTAGTACTACTAGCTTGAATTTTGTCCTAAAAGATGTCAAGTCAATGGAAAAAGTTTGACTTTATAACCTCAAAAAATATAATTCAAATTTCAACTGGGATAGATGCAAAGTGACTATTAGTATCACTATTATTAATAATAATTTTTCCTTCTCCATTTATAAAAAAAAGAACTAGTTTGAATTTCAATAAGATGTTTGGATTGACAGGAAATTTGACAGAATCACGATGCCAATGTATTTGCAAAAGCTACAATATGAAACTTTAACAAAATCACTTAGCTACCGTAATTTTGTCAAATTCCTTATAATTTCAAAACATGCAGCTGGTAAAAGTACACCTATGTGACCATTAAATAGATCATGAATATTTACATAAATTTTAAGTTGATCACAATACATGAAATATTTCACATGATGATCACATTATCATTATTACTGCATATATGTAAATTAATACATGTTGAAGTGATTAGTGTATGGAGAAATTAACTTGCCTTGGGGTAGAGATGGCAATAGCTGCAATGGCAGAAGAAGCACAAGCAGAAGCCATGACAATAGGCCTTGCCCTCAAGGGATAAAGTGGTTAAGCTTAATGAGTTTGTGTTGATGTGAATTATTTGGATGGTGAATGAGAAAGAAAATGTGCAAATTTTTATTAATGTATGCAAATGTTTCTTATCTTAAAGGATAGGAATGTGAATTTGATAATAGATGGAGTGTTGCCATGTGGCATGTAGAATCTCATTGGATAGGTTTGCATCAAAAAATCAGAATATTGTGGTTCATATTTGTTGGACCAATTAAGACACACCAAGTGTTTGTGGCTTACATTGGCATTCACACTGGCACCACAAAAGGGGAGATTCTAATGTGCAATTCAAGGAACATATTTGTGGGAAATCTTGGCTGGATATAAATTATCGCTAACAAACGTAAATAACACCAATTATCAAGAAATAAGTAATGGTGTGATTTCCACTTAGGATAGGAAAAATTGTACCCAAAACATCCGATTGAGACACTGTGAGAGAAAAATAAAATAAACAAAGATGATGTGATATAAAAAGATAGATAGAGAAAAAAATTAAATGTTAGAATGGGTGTAAAGAAATTATAGATGTCTATATATCATTCTTGTTAGGATATATATATATATAGGCATCATTAAGTCTATCTAATAAATCTTTTTTATTAGGAATTGGATACCTTATCCATTTCATAACTTTATTAAGAGGTTTATAATTAATAACTAATCTAGGAACACCTCGTTCCTGTTCAGCATTTTTATTTACATAAAAAGCTGTACAACTCCATGGTGATTTGGATTTTCTAATTAATCATTTTTCTAAAAGATTATTAATCTCTTTTTTGCAAAGATCAAGATATTCTTGATTCATTTGAGTTGGTCTGGCCTTAGTTGGTATTTGACTTTCTTTAAAGTCATCAATGTAAGGTAAAGAAATGATGTGTTGTTTTCTATTCCAGAAAGCGTTTGGTAAATCATTACACACTTCTGTTTTGAACTGTTGTTCAATATTTCTAATTTGTCTCTTAATCTCATCTTTATTAAGATGATCATTAATATTAAAAATATTTATTTCGTCTTTAAGAAAACATAATTGTTTTTCTTTGTTAAGAAGAATGTCTTTGACCTCATTTAACATTCTAGTTTAAGGATCAGTAATAAATTCGAAAATAATTTCTTTATTGTCAATAATGGTAGTAATACCATTTTGATCAATATTTGTAATTGGCATGATATTATGCAAAAAAGGAGTTCCTAATATAATTCTATGAGTTAAATTCTTAACTAGAATAAACGATGTTGGTAAACAAATATTTTTATTACAAATATATGCATTTGAAAGTTTATAATTAACTTGTAATTTATCTCCACCAGCTTGAGTAAGGGCTTGTGTGGTTTTTGAAAAATATTTTGTAGGGATAATTCCCTCTTGAATACAATTAAGATCAGCCCCACTATCTATTAGAGCTATTTCATTTTCCAAAATAAAATTTCTACTAATAACTAAAGTAATTTTAACAAACCATTTTTGTGGAGTGACTCTATCCAAAATAGATAAATAATTATTACTACTAGAAGTAGTTTCTTCATTGTTGGAAGTAATAGCTTCTAATTGTTTTGGAATTTTTAACATAGAAATTTTTTGAGATAAAATACTATTATCTTTTTTAATATGAATAATTTCAGATTTTAAGAGATTTATTTCTCTTTTTAAATCCAAAGTAGAAATGGGGGCTTCTCTAGCATTAGATTGTCTAAATCTTGATAACACCTCACTAATTTGATAAGATGCTTCTATAACCAAAGGAGATTCTCTTTTATCAGTTTCCTTCGTTAGAAAATTGATCATTTTTCTCTTTAAGTTACTATCTGAAATAGTTTCTATAACCTTTAAGGCTTCATCTTGTTCTGTAGTGAGAACATTTAATCCATTCATATCCACAATGGATTTCCAATAATTTATTTCATTGCATTGGCAGCTATTGTTGCCAGAAGATGATGAATCAGTAGAAGTATCATTGATATCTTCTATATCTTCATTTGAAGATTCTAATTCTGATTCAGAACTAATTAACAAAACTTTTTCTAATTGGGTCCTTAATTGGTTGTCCTCAATCTCATTTAATGCTTTTTTGGTCCAACACCTATTGGCATAGTGTCCCATTTTGCCACATTTATGACAAGTAATGTCTAAATTTTTTGCTTTCCTTTTGCCTTTATTATGGAAAGGTTTTTCTTTATAATTTTTTCTGTATTTCTTCTTGCGAGGAAAATTATAAAAATTATTGGATTTGTTTTTATTCTTATTATAAGGCTTAATAACCTTATGCCTTTTATTCAGGCCAGGTGGCTTGTCAATGTCAAAAGCAAATTGTTCACAGAATTCTCCTAATTGATGTTTTTCTGATAATTTTTGCTTTTTCAATTGATTTTTTAATTTTATGTCATTGCATAAAGATAATCCTTCATTAATACATGCAGTAATAATTTGGCCATAGGTTAAATCAGCATAATTAATATTTATGCTATCATTTTTTAACCTTAAAGATTGTCTTACCTTTTCAGCAAAAAGATATGGTAAGCCATCTACAAACTTAGACTTCCAATGAATAGAATCAAGATTTTTTAATTGAAAAACTCTTGATAAAAAAGTATCCTTATACCATCTAAAATGGGTTAGTGAAGGACATCTTAAATTTTGTAAAAGAGTTTGTAATTTTTCTGCAATAGGAATATTTGTTCCTACAAAATTATGTAGGATCGCTAAACAAAGAGTATAAACAGCATCTTCTTCATTAGTTGTGGTGGTAGTGATATTACCATCTATTTCTATCTTAATTTCTTTTTTGTGATTTAAAATATTTTGTTTCTGAGTATCAGTGAGATAAGCATCCCACCAACCTCTGAGTTGGCCTATAAAACCTGTTACTAAAAAATTTGCTATGACATTATCAGAGTTACCATTTTGCTTACAAACAGTTGAGTACATCATCATTCTATGTATTGTATCAATAATTTGTTTATCATTTAAACCATCAATATTCCACTCATAAATGGCTTTACCAGAATAAGAATTCTGATATGGTTCAGTTTCCTCAAAGAGTAAATCTTGAGGAGAAGGTCTCTTGTAATAATACTTATCAATAGGTTTGGAAGTATATATTGGATTAATATTATCAATTTTCTTAATATTTTGATCAGCAAACATATTTGTCAAATTATTTATATATTCACTATTTTCTGAAATATCATCTTCAGAAATGTCTGAAGTTTCCTTTTGGGATAAAACATTTAAATTTAATCCCTTTCATTTTTGTTCAAGGATTTTAATAAAATTAGTATTATTATCTTCCATCTTGAAACCTTTTACTTCCAAAGGTGGTTGAACAATAGGAGTTTCAACTACTTTTGGTAGTTTATTCTCATTAGTTTGATCCAAAATTAATTTTTGTTGAAAAAATTGTTTTTCAATCATATCTTTTAAAGATAATAAATCTTTTTCAAGAGAAATAAATTGTTCTCCTAAACATAAAAGAAACACATTAGTATAATTTTGAGCTTTAATAATAGAATTTAGTTCTTTGATAGTAACATGGTTACTTTCTATCTTCTGAAGGTTAAGAAAAGCATTTGCTTCTATATTTTGCCCTATGCTTATGGGTTGTTTCGGAAGAAATATAGAACTAATTTTTTCTCCTTTAGTAGTTTCCCAAGTTTTGGATTGAAGAACTAAAATTTCATTCTTAATCTTTTTAGTAAAATAATTAACAAACCATTTAACAAAAGGAATATAATCATGGGTTTTAGTTAATTCTTCATAATAATCTTCTTTGAATTTATTAAGTTCATGAGGTGAAAATTTCTTAAAATATCATTGCCTAAATTGGACATGTTTCTCATGTTGGAATTCACTATTAATGAATTCTCTCATCTTACTCCCTGGGGAGAAATCTATGAAATCTGTCATTATATATGAAAACTCATTTCTGATTGAGTAGGTGATTGTCTACTCTGAGAATTATTTTTCTGATAAATTCCATAAGGAATTTTATTCTCACTAATTCTAATATTTTCTACAGTTTCTATTTCTTCTACCTGTTGAGAGGTAGAAACTCTGCCTAATTCAGTGGGAGTTATATTAAACTCATAGTGTCTTTCAGAAATACTTCTCGGAATTCTAATAATTCTTTTGGGGTTGAATTTTATTTCTATATCCCCTTCATTGGTTTGGATAATCTGATCTATATCCTTATTTAATATGGGTTCAGGTTCTATAGCCTGGGGTAAAGACCAAGTTTCTGGAAAGTTAATTTCATTCCACTTAATAAGTCTATTAGTAACTATATTTGAAGTTAATAAATTTGTCTGGACTAAAGTAGTAGTCCCAAGAAAAGATATTTGCTTGACCTTTGGGTTGAGTGTATTTAACACTTTATAGTAAATTCTATAGCATATTGCTATTATTTCACTTCCTGGTTTAAAATTATAACCATTAGTATGTATAGTTAGCTGAATAGCATCTAACAAGTTCTTGTCAGTTAAAGACAAACTTAAATTTGGTGAAACATCAAAATAAACAGGACCATGACACAAACTGGTTTCAATTAAAGCAACTAGAGATGATTTGAAGTCTCTACTTCTGCCATCTCTAACATATGCCATGATACTAGCATTTAAACCTAATAAAGTTAGATGTTTAAAAGCAATTTGAATAAGTCCAATATGAATAAAATTATAATCCTTAAAAGGAAGTAAATCTTTTTTACTTAATAATTTTATTGTCTGAATATTATCATAAACCTGTATAGTCTGTTCTATGGTCTTAACTGCATAACGAGACATGAGATCAAACATACCAAATTTGTATATTTGTTTAGGAGGAATAGATGGAATAGTCCATTTATTTAATTGATCCAAATTTTTTGGATATTCAACTAATTATTCATTTTTAATTGAATTTTCTTGATGATTATAATCATCTAAGTCCATAACAGATATATCAAAAGATATGCTAAAACAGTTGTAATAAGACGATTAACAGAACCAGATCTTAATGAGTAAGTTGAACTTATGAATTCATATTTCTCTCTACATCTTTTTTGATATCTTTGCAAATAGTGAAACTGTTTAACTATCAACCCTAAGGGATAGAAGGATTTCTCCTAAATCAAAGATATCGAAATATTTTTAGCAAAATTTTATTTTTTAGAAAATCATCTTAACACTCCCTTCCTCTAGGAAAAACAATGATGTTTTAAAGAAAACACTAAAAACATTTCATTTATAGAAACAAAAAAGATGTTGCTAGAATTATAAATCCATATGAATAACTTATATATATTGTGAGTATACATTGCAATTTAATAAAAATTCACTATTTAATTTGTCATATTCTCACTCTCTCTGAAATAAAATATAAGTAAAAATAGTAGTTGAAAAGTTGATGTATTTAATTTAAAAATTAGTTCAGATAGATTAATTTTTCAACTATCATTTTTATTTATATTTCATTTTGAATAAATATTTTTTAGTGAGAATATTTTGATATTGATTATGTAACATGAAAAGAATGACGGTCTCTTATTTAATGTCAATGATTTAGACGAAAGGAGTTTAAACTCTTTTAGTTATTTGGTGTCTTTTAGTATGCTTAGCATACTATCTATGTCTTTGATGAGAAATGATCATTTTCAAACATAAAATTGACAATAATTTAAATGGTTATTGCAATGTAAACATGTGATTATTAATTTATTATGTTCCATAGATAGTTAATAAGTATAGCAAATTTTAATTTTAAAAAATAACTATAACAAATTATTGTAATTCATTAATCACCAAATGAATGTAGTTAAACATATATTAATAATTAGAAGATTGTTAAGAACACTATTTTCAATATTCACTCTAATATTTATTCTCTAATATTTATTCTCTTATTGTGTGAAATCTATATAGATCTCACACTTTAAAAATGAGTCTCACATGAAATAGCAATATCCACGTGAGTTTTATCTAACAAGAGACTAAGTGTTAGAGTGAGTGTTGAAAAAATAGTATTGTTAACATTTCTCTAATAATTATTTAAACATGTAGTAGTTTGGAGGAGGAACATAGGATTTGAGTGATAAAAATATTATATATTCAACTCCCCACTCTAAAAAAAAATAACAACTAACTATTACTATTAGTATTAACAATTTTAAACAAAACATTAAACATGTATATAAGATTAATAAAAATATAAACAATATAAATTTAAAATAAAATGAGAAAATCACATTAATCATATACATTAGTTTAACTTACAAATATTGATACTGTTATATTGAACATCATATATTATATATAAATTCCAAACTCAGATTTACAATAATTTGTTATAGTTATTTGTTTTTTTTTTTTTTTTGAGAGAAGATAACTTGAAATTGTTATAAACTCAGAATATTTGTTTGTTGTTTGAACCTTTTGATAGGTATAAGTAAATTTTTTGATTTATTTAATATGGGATGTGTAAAAACACGTAGATAAAATAAAAATAAATATTGTAACATAATAAAAAATTAAGTGAAACTTTTATTCACCATATATCTAATTTGATGTCGAATACATGGACTCCAAATACATGAATAAGGTTATTAAATTCTTATTTCTTTCTGTTAAAACCACGTTTGTTTCATTTTCATCACCAAATGAAAAGTTCAAAATGTCACCACATTTATTTCATATTCATCAACAACAAAATGTTTAAAATATCATCACGATCCAACTTGTAATCAATGTAAAAATCTCTTCAAACTTTGTCACTCTCTTGATATTATTCATTTATATAGTAAATAATTTATAACTTGAAATATATAGTCATAGTTACTTAACTAATTATGTTTTTTTTAAAATGAATAGTGTCAATATGACATCACAAGAGTCACTCTCGGTTTTATTTTAAAATTTAATATGTTTTAAAATTTGTATTTTATTATTATTTTTTATTTTGTATATTTTAAATTAGATTTATAAGAATAAATCAGTGAATTATTGTTCTTATCTTATCATGTTCTCGTTGTTTTCTAATTCATCTTATATTCAAGATAAAAATTTTAATAAAATAAATAAAATATGATAACTATATCATATATAATCTTTTATCTTTTCCACCAAACGGGCTCACATGAATTAAAAGAAAGGAAATCTCTCATTCCACTTTCTATATTATCAAAAACCCCAAAAATCTAAAAATACTTTATCATATTGGTGAATTTGAACGACATTATTTAGATAGACCAACCCAGTAGTGTAATCGATTCAACCACTTTGAAAATATTCAGAATTTTTATACTCCTAAATCAATCATTCTGACTGATAATGTAAAATTTTTAAAAAAATCAAAATGAACGATCGAATTAGTTATTCCAATAGTATAAATTTTTACATTGTCGAAATTATCCTTCTTATGGTGTAAAAAGCATGAAAATGTCAAGGTTAACATTTTATACTGCAAGATCAATCAATCTAAAACAATGTCATACAAAAGGACCAATCCAATCTTGTAAAGATATTTTCAGAAGACTTATGAAAAATATACGGTGAAATAGATAAATAAACTTTTTTAGTGAAATTAAATTTATACCAATAGTTAATTGTCATTTTATTTGATCATTAAAATTAAACTAAAACAGTTAAGTTGAACCGTTGAACCATCGGAATTTAAATTTATAACACTTATTTAGTCTATTTAGTTAAAATTAAATTGTTGGATCATCGAAATTTAAATTTCTAAGTCAAAGTGATTTTAATTAACTAAGATTGAATTGTTAAATCGTCAAAATTTAAATATTTAAGTCATAGTTGGTAAAAATAATTAAGATTTAATCGCTGAATCGTTCCAATTTAAATTTCTATGACTTATTTAATCTAATTAGTTAAGAATAAACACTTGGATCATCGAAATTCAAATTTCTAAGTCATAGTTAGCCTAAATAGTTAAGATTGAATTGTTTGATCATTGAGATTTAAATTTCTATGACTTATTTAGTCTAATTAATTAAGATTAAATTGTTGGATCATTGGAATTTAAATTTATAAGTTATAATCATTCTAATTAATTAAAATTGAATCGTTTGACCGTCAAAATTTAAATTTTTAAATCATAATCAATCTAATTAGTTAAGATTTAACCATCATATCATCAAAATTAAAATTTTGCAATCATAGTTAATATAATTGAGTTATAATGAACTATTGGATCACATGAATTGAATTTATAAATCATATTCAATCTAATTATTTAAGATTGAAATGTTAGATCTTCAAAATTAAAAAATTTAGATCATAGTCAATCAAATTAGTTAAAACTAAACGTTGCATCGTCAAAATTATAATTTGTTTGTCATATTTAGTTTAATTAGGTTAGATTGAAATTAGAATTTTTTAGTGATATTTATTCTACATATGTTTGATTGAACTATTTGAACATTTAAACTAAATTTATAAATCATATTTAGTCTAATTAGTTAAGATTGAACCATTAGACCGTTAGAATTAGAATTTTAAATAATAGTTACTCTAATTTGTTAAGATTTGATTGTTTTACTTTCGAAATTATATTTTCTAAATCATATTTAACTAATTAATAGTTAAGTTTGAACTGTTGGATCTTCGATATTAGAATTTATCAATCATAAATAATCTAATTAGTTATGATTTAATTGCTTGATTGTTGAAATTATAATTTATAAGCATGTTCAGTCTAATTAATTAAGATTTAACCGTTGGATCGTCAAAATCAGGAATTTACAAGACATAGTAAGTCTAATTAGTTAAGATTAAACAGTTTGATATTTGAAATTGGAAATTATGAGTTATACTTAGCATGAATTAGTTTAGATTGAACCGTTGTATTGTCGAAATTAGAATTTATAAGTCATAGTTAGCCTAATTAATTAAGATTGAACTGTTTGATCGTTGAAATTAGTATATAATTTAAATATTTATTCATTTATATATTTTGTAGTCATTATGATTTGAAGAAAGAAATGGAATCATTGAATTATCAAAATTAAAATTTTAGAGTCTTAATTTATTAAATTAGTTAAGATTGAGCCGTTAAATCGAAACAATAATTTCAAAATCACATTTTGTCTAATTGGTTATGTTTGAGCTGTACATTTTGTCTAATTGGTTATGTTTGAGCTGTAGGATCATCAATATTATAACTACAAGTTATGATTTGTCTAATTTGTTATAATTGAACCGTTGGGTTATCGAAATTATAATTCTCTCTCATATTTAGCCTAATTAGTAAAAATTGATCAATTAGATAATCAAAATTATAATTTCTAAGCCATATTTAGTCTAATTTGTTAAAATTGAAATATTAGATCATCAAAATTATAATTTCTCAATCATAATTAGTTTAATTAAGTTAGATTAAATCGTTTGATCATTATAGTTAGTCTAATTAGTTAAGATTGAACCGTGAGATTAACGAAATTACAGTTTCTAAGTCATATTGAATTTATTTTCGATGATTTGACTATTCATTCTTCACTAATTAGAGCGGCTATAACTTATAATTTATATTTCAACAATTCAACGGTTAAATCTTAATTAATTAGATTGATTACATATAATTTTAAATTCCGGTAATTTTCAATCTTAACTATTTTGACTAAATATGATTTATAAATTTTAATTTCGATAATTCAACAGATCAATTTTAACTAATTAAACAAACTATGACCATAAAATTCAAATTTCAAAAATTCAATGGTGTAATTTTTTACTTCAATTACTAATTAATATATAATATATAAATAAATGTTTAAATTATATAATTTTAATATATATATATATATATATATATATATATATATATATGAGATTTTTTAATGTACACCCACTTTATTTCATGAAGGTGTAAGTTAGCAACCTACAATTTTCAGTTTTGGAAAAAAAAATAGTATTTACTATTTTAAATAAGTAAAATTGAAGGATAGCTTTATAAATTTCATTTTAATTATCAATAAGTAAAAGAGGTGCATATTATTAACCTAAGCCTTTTATACCTTTTAATTTTTAAACATAAATTAATAAATTACACCTTTTTAATTGACAATTTTTTAATATAAAAATTTCAAATTTGTTTATCTCTTTGCAATTAATGTTTCTTTTCCTCATTAAAAATATTAAAAAATATTATTATGTGTAATACTACTTTCCATGTTAAATTAAAGTAGTTCATAGAAAAACGTTTTATTTAATGAATTTTACTTACTACAGTTGATTTAAAAAAATAGAAATATTAATTGTAAAGAAGTTAACAGAGAAAAAATATTAATTATTAAAAGATAAACGTAAATTAAAAAATCTGTTGAAAAAAAATGTAAATTAAAAAATTTAACATAGAAATCATAATAAGTTACATCAATACGTTTTCTAATAATGTGTTTAATTTAAAAGAAAAGTTGTGAAGAGAGAAGTAGATTAGAGAGAGTGTGAAAAAAGAAAAAAAAGTGAAAAATAAAGTAAATTCGTTAGTATCGATTGATATAAGATTAAAATGTGAGAAATAAAAGCGAAAAAGAAAAATAAAAGAGAAAAAAGGGTGAAAACTGAGAAGTAAGAAATATAATAATTTTCATTGGACAAAAATACCCATGTTTTTTTGTTTTAATAAACATATTATTGGTATAAAAAAATAAGGATAGATGTATAGGTATCTGCCACGCAAAAGGTTATAAAAAGAGGAAAAAAAACATAACACTCAAAACAAAACAAAAAACAAAAAACAAATAGCGAAACATGATAATGAAAAAAGAAAAACCAAACGATTAGATAGTTAAATACCAGTGATACAGGAAAAAAAACGCTCATAAAAAATAAAGTAAGATCAGTGACAAAAAAAACATTCCTACATTATGTCTCTTTTGTGTAAATTATTAGGGTGGGCAAAATTTGATTTTTAATTTTTACAAGTAATTTCAGTTAAAAAACAATTCAATAAATTTAATTTTTGATTTTTTTATTAATATCCCTATATCAACTATGATGGTAATGGCAATTAATAAGCGCATGGATGTAATTGCCAATATGTACAACAACTTCTTCCCTCCTTCTTTGCACTTATGCCATGATTACAAAAAAGTGTAAAAATAACCTCCTTTAATTCTCTTCTTAAAACTCACTCTCACTCTCTCTCTCTAGCAAGGTAATTTAACCAAATCAGTAGAATTACGCAATAACCATAGAAGTGCCGATGAAAATATAGGGGGGTGAGAAGAGAAATTTACCAAAACAAACTCTATAGTGAACCGTATATTAGGCCCAAAACTTTTACTTTCAAAACAATAAACCCTAAACCCGTTTGCCACAGCCACGAGTGCATCCCCACTCTCCCCTTTCTTTCTAACCCAACTTCTTATTCCGACCATACATCGCCGTACCGATTTCTGTTTACGCCACCACAATTAGAATCGCTGCATCAAATTACACAATCGCTGTGAACGGAATAACGAAAATTTTCCTCAAAACCCTAATCAGAAGTAGCCGTTACTATTGCAATGGGGATGATTGGTAAGAGGAAGAGGAACGACGATTCCGACGCGGAAGATTCAAAGAAAAGTCAAACGGAGAAGAAAGAGCAATTCCGTCCTGCTATGATTAAGAACAAGGAAAAGAGATCGGAAGTCCACGCCAAGCTTAAACAACAGAAGAAGCTCGAAAAGCGCGCTCAGGCTAAGGCTCGTGACGCTGCTGTCAAGAGAGCTATCGAGCTCGGTGAGGAGGTTTTTCTCATTCTCCTTATCTCTCAACAAATTGAATCGCTCTTGTTGCTATTGTTGTTGTTGTTGTTCTTCGGTGTTGATGTTGATGTTGATGTTGATTTTTGTGTGTTTGTTGCAGCTTCCAGAAAAGAAGGTGCCTCGTACGATTGAGAATACAAGGGAAGTTGATGAGACTGTTTGCAAGCCTGATGATGAAGAGGTTTTTATTTTTTAACTTTTGATGTTATTATTGTTATTATTACTTTATGTGTTGAACTTTGAATAAGATTAAATTAGGTTTCAAATTTGTTTGTTAATGCAGAATATTATTTTGGTTACTGATATAATAAATTAGGCTCTGTTTGGAAAAACAGCTTATGTAATAAGCTATTTTTACAACACAATGTAAAATGAAATCAAACTAATTTTGAGTTATAAGCTGTTTTAATGAGGTATCCTTGTTAGCTTATGAAAATTAGCTGGAAACAACTTATGAACAGTGTCATAAGCTGATACCATAAGTTTTCTCAAACAATCTCACAAGTGTTTATGGCAATAGACAAACTCAAATAAGCTAATCCAAACCGTTACTATTAGATTGGTATTGGAGTTTCAGAAGAAAAAAGTTCTATGCAATGATGCTAATTCCACATTTCTACTGTTTAACTTGAAGTTGATAATTCAGATTTAGCTGATAGGATAATGATGGTGGCTGAGGTTGGTGTGGTAAAAGAATTAGAAGGCAACAATAAATTATATGGATTCAGTATTTTTAAAGTGAGAGATGAACTTTAGAGGATAAAAAAGTATTAAAATTGGCATTATAAAAAAAACTGTTAAAGCAACTGTTGGGATTTAAATAAACTATTTATTTATTATGCACATGCATTTATTTTAGTTGTCACAATTTTGATCACTGATTTTTCATTCAATAGCAATACCTGTACTTTATATTCTAAAGCGCACCCATCACTTTAAGCTTAAAGGAATTAAGTCTAGATTATATAAATTATGTAATTTGCAAATGAAATAAAAGTAATTCTTGAGTGGATGTATAGTCTTTGACAAGGTACTTTAATTTAGTAGTTTGAATTCATTCTCAAATTGCAATCAAGTTGAGATTTATGATTTTAATTTAGTAGTTTGAATTCATTCTCAAATTGCAATCAAGTTGAGATTTATGATTTTAATTTAGTAATTGGAATTCATTCTCAAATTACAATCAAGTTGAAATTTATTATTTTAATTTAGTAATTGGAATTCATTCTCAAATTGCAATCTAGTTGAGATTTATTTTCAAAATAAATCATGTTGATGGATGAATCATATTTGTTTGTAGCTATTTGCTGGAAATGATGCTGATGAATTCAGTTCAATATTAAACCGGCAACAAAACCCCAAGATATTAATCACCACTTGCCGCTTCAATTCTACGGTATGTTTCTTCTATTCTATTGGTTATAATCTCAAGATTAAATATCTTTTCCTTCTTAATTTATGTGTCTTCTTGTGTTTACCCGTTTAGGATTAGAATAGAGTTGGTGGAAATCATGTGTTATTTTATATGCTAACGTGTTTCCATCTTTCTGTTAAAATATGACTTGATCTGCAGAGGGGACCTGCTTTTATATCAGAATTGCTTTCAGTTATACCAAATGCACAGTACTTCAAGAGAGGAACCTATGATTTAAAAAAGGTGATGGGTGTTTCACTATTTATTGACCGTGTGGGTAAAAAGCATACAACTTACTTTATTTGAACTGTTCTTTCTAACTTCATTTTCAATTGCAGATTGTAGAATATGCAAATAAGAAGGACTTCACTTCTATTGTAGTTGTACACACCAATCGCAGGGAACCAGGTAGGAGATGCTTTCCTTAAAGGGCCTACTCCTATGTAGATCTTTTATTTTAAAGATTGTTTATAAGATTTACAAGTTTTCAATTCTTTGCTCCTATGTGTTTCAGATGCTCTCTTAATTATTGGCATACCTAATGGACCTACTGCTCATTTCAAGCTCACAAATCTTGTTTTGCGCAAGGACATTAAGGTATGATGTTTGTTTTTTTTATAAATTTAATAATAGTATAGATTAGAAGAACATCTGATCTTCTCATTGATGTTGGTGTACATTAATCTGTATATCTTGATGTAGATGAACATAAAATTTTCGCTTAAATTCTTAGATAGGAGAAAGAAAACATTTTGAGTTGTGTTGCATGTAATTGTAACTTGTTTGTTGTTCCTTCTTTTTTTCTTAGTTTTTTCAATTTTACTACAAAAAATGAATTCCATGTCCTGCACCTTGTGTTACCTGTTAGTTGAATTCCACTTTTTGATTGGACTTTGTTTTTTTTGGAAAGAATGGAAAATGAATTTACTTGTTTTGAGACAATGTTCATGAAAATATAGATTTAATTTTGTTGTCGTATGCATTTTGTGTCCTCTTGCAGAATCATGGAACTCCAACCAGTCACCAGCCTGAGCTTGTGTTGAACAACTTTACAACACGCCTTGGGCATCGAGTTGGGAGGTAACTCTTTTCACTGATTTTATGTCCCCATTTGTTGTTAAACATTATTTTTAGTCCTTTTTAAAACAATTTGTGATATGCATATGTTAGGTCTGACTGAAATAGTACTGCCTGTCAGTTATTTTATATGTACTATTTTGGAAAGAAACAAATATGAATCTACCGCTACCTTTCCTATGTTTTTAATATCATTTTCATTAACAAATACCTCCTATGGTTCCTGGTGTTTCTATGTGATGATGGATTTGTATAAGCTTTGACCTGTCATTTAACTCCTTATTTGTCAATTTTGTTTTTAATAGATTGATACAGTCACTTTTCCCGCAAGATCCAGAGTTTAAAGGCCGACGTGTAGTTACCTTCCACAACCAGAGAGACTTCATATTCTTCCGGCATCACCGGTACAAGTCTTACAAGCTATTACATTGCCATTTGTTTCAAATTTTCAGTGTTTTTAATATCTTGAGTCCAATCATATTCTTAGGTATATTTTTGAAACCAAAGAAATTAAAAAGACTGCGTCTAAAGGTAAAAAGGACGAAGATGGTAAGAGTGAGAAAGTTCCCGACCATAAAACAATTGCCCGTCTTCAGGTTGGTGTCAGTTTTTTTTTTTGTTTTTATCTTTTTGTTTACCCACCACCATTTTATAATTCAATGGCCATTGACTACTCAATGTAAATTCTTGTATGATTTATATGTCAATGTTCAATGAAAAAATATTGTGGTTAATAATGGGTCTACTATGAATTTGCATTTCTTTTTTATTTACACTTGGTGATAAACACTTTCTAATGTTACCAAGGCTTTAAGTATTCGTCTAGCTGATTTGTTCAAGTGTTGCCATAGTATTTCTTTTGCCATGTTATCTCCAAAATTGCCTCTGCAATAACTTCCCTATGAAAATGCAGGAATGTGGCCCTCGTTTCACATTGAAATTAATTAGCCTGCAGCATGGAACATTTGACACTAAAGGTGGAGAGTTTGAGTGGGTCCACAAGGTAATTTACTTGTTAATCAGTACTGTTGTTTCAATTCTTAGCTGACTTGTGAAACATTTCTCCTGTATTCCTAACTCACTGACGGTCACTTTATTTTCTCTGCTCTTTTTTCTTTTCCTTTTAGCCGGAAATGGACACAAGTCGGAGGAGGTTTTTCCTGTGACCCTGTCTTGGATCTTTGCATTTTGGACGACATTATTGGGTTTATGTGGTGAAGAGGGTTTGTTATCTTGAAGTTTTTGTTAGAATCTTTCAAGAAATTTCCAAATAATGTTAGATATTTATGGTTCTTTGTTAGATATTTATGGTTCTTTTTTATTTCGGGGCTGAAGGCCTACCATCTTTGTACAACACTGATCATTTTTTACCTCAAATCTATATGCTAGTTGGGGAAAGTATGAAAACGAATTCACATGTTGCTTATACACAATATAATTGTAACTTGAGATGTTATGTGCCTACCATATAGATCTATATATTTAATATTCATTAGATTCATCGTCATTGTGTGATCTAGTCTACTACATGAATGCCATCAATATTTGATTATTAATTATCAAAGGTATTTCAAATTCAACTAACAGGAACAATATTATTGGTGTTATTCTGTATCTTATTTCAATTCACAGAAATCTCAGATTTACTCACCTGTCAAACTCAGTCTAGGTTTTATGAAAACATGTGTACCCTGTACCAGTAACCACCCACTATCGTTTTAGCAGGGGAAACTATAAGCAAAACTTGGGGGTTCTTGGAAACACTAGCTAGCAAAGCTTTGTTGATCAATTGATGTGTTACCAGTTGTCTCTCTAATGTTTTTTTTACCACCTTTTACTATTTGTTGAAATTTATGTGGTTCCATCATTTTGTACATCGGTTGACACATTCATGGAAATTCTTATAATGTTTTATGATTCCAAAACAAAGTGAGATTTACTTGGTTGGATCGTCCGGAACAATTTCCAATATAAATTTTCGATAATAAAATATAAGTAAAATTGATTTAAATAAAGTTGAATATTTAATTTAAAGTATATATTAAATATATCAACTTTTATGACTTATTTTTGTTTAAATTTATTTACCGAGAAATACTTATATCGTCAACTAATTTGAAAGCAACAACGGAAGAATGACACAAGCTACACCTTATTAAGCACAACTTAGGTAGGTGTACAAGAATAACAATGAAAGCGTACGTTTTCGTAAATTATTAAATAACAAGGATTGAAGTTCACTTCATCTTTTAGAGTACTGTTTGCATCACCAGATATGGATTGGGTTGAGTTGATTAATTAATTTCTGAATAAGACATGACCCCTCCCTTTCCAATTCTGGGACGGCATAAGACATGTATGAGGGAGAGCCTAAAAGCAAGGGGTGTTCAATTTCGGGAAACCACTTAAGAAAAAATTTAGAATATTGTTAAGTTTATGTACTTGACTATTTTTATGACATTTTTTTTTTCCTTCAGTGTTTACCTCTAATTCTCAAGGGAATAAAACCTTATTAATTCTAAGTTTAGTTGGGAAGTAAGTAAAATTTTATAAAGAATTATTTTAGTTAGGATTCGAACTCAAATTTTTTCGAACAATTCGTTCTTAAATGAAATTCATTAATTATTTGAGTTCAATTACTTAGTTGAAGAATTATTTTTTAAGAAAAAAAATTAGCATGAGGGGATAATATATTGGTCTAAATCAAATAACCTTTAGGGTTTAATGAATTGTTTCTCTCAAATGAAACTGACGGGACTCAAATCTACGACTTATGGATCCAAGATCCGTTCTTTTACTACTTGAACAAATAATTGGAGTTAAATGAAGCTTTTCTAAATCACATAATAGTATTTGAGTAAAATTATTAAAATTAATTTTCAAACATTTTAAAATATAAAATTATTTATTCAACATACTCAAAAAAAATTATTTATTTGTAATCGATTTCTTAAAATAAGAAATATTTAGTTTTTAATTGATAATAAAATTAATTGATTTAATTTATATTAAGACAATATTATAAAATTTTATTAAGTAAATTTTTTATTTAATTTTGAAATCATGAGTAAACATGATATTATGGATACGATTGATTTGCTAAAAAACAAGAGAAACACCTTTTATTGTACCTTATTTGATTTAAAAACTAATAATGGACCTGGACAAAATAAAATAAAAAAGTAGAAAAAGATGGGACAAAATAGAGAGAAAAAGACCGGACAAAAAATAGGAATTCTCTCTTTCTCTCCCTCTTCCTCTAAATATGAAAAAAGATCCTCTTCATTTATAAAGAATGAAGATGTCTATTAGTGTATGATAGAGTCACAAGAAATAAGAATTGATAAACAGTAAAATGATAGGTGAAATGAGAATTTATTGATTTATGAAAGAAGGGAAAATTCTGATACATCGTATAAACTAGAGCGTAGCTCCTTCAGAGAAAAAAGTATTCTCCTAATACAACGATAACAATAATTATTCATACTAATGCTTCACTACCCTTCTAAATTTACTCCCCAATGTGTAACTGAAATCCTTAGATTTCATAGAGTTTCTTTGGCCTGTTATTAATAGAATGAGTTTTCTCTGTTATCACCTTTTGCAATTGGGGATCATTCATAACTTCCTGCTGAATTTGTTGCTCTTGCATACATATGGGAAAAGAAGTCATCCCTTTCTACTCCAATTCCTCATGCATTCTTGAAAGAGCGTCAGCAACTTTATTATCTGGACCTAGTTTGTACACCAGTTTGAAGTGATAACCCAATAATTTTGCTATCCAATTCTGTTGATCAGCCGTAGTGATGCGTTGTTCGAGCAAGTGTTGTAAGCTCTTTTGGTCGAAGTACCCCACAAATCTTCTTCCCAACAAATACGGACGCCAATGTTGAACGGCCAACACCAATGCCATTAATTCTTTCTCATACGCAAACTTGCTTAAATTATTCTTGGATAAAGCTTTGTTGAAATAGGCTATAGGCTTCTTTTTCTGCATTAAAAATGCACCTATTCCTCGTTCGGATGCATCGCATTCAATCTCAAAAGGTTGTGAAAAATCTAGTAGTGTTAAAACTGGGGCTTGCACCATAACCCTTTTCAGATTCTCAAAAGCCGTCAACTGTTCTAATCCCCTATGACATCATTCCTTCTTTGTTAGTTTTTTCAATGGCTTAGCTATCTTTCCATAGCCAACAATGAATTTCCGGTAATAACCCGTCAGCCCCAAAAATCCCCTTACTCCTTTGACATTATGAGGGATTGGCCACTCCAAAATGCTATTAATCTTAGCTGGATCCACATCCACACCCTGTTCCGATATTACATGACCCAAATATTCCACTTTTCTTCTGGCAAAATTGCATTTTTTTCTATTAACGACAAAACAGTGGTGCTGTAAAATCTCCATCACTTCATATAAATGTGTTAAGTGTTCTCTCCATCCCTTACTATATACTAGGATATCATCAAAAAATACCAAGACAAACTTACAGAGGTGTGGCTTGAAAATCTGGTTCATTGTGGATTGGAAAGTGGCTGTTGCGGTCGTCAATCCAAACGGCATCACTAGAAACTCATAGTGTCCTTCATGAGTTCGAAATTCCGTCTTATGCACATCACCTTCTTTCACCTTTATTTAATGATAACCAGATTTCAAATCAAGTTTTGAGAAATACTTCGTTCCATGTAGTACATCTAGTAATTCGTCAACTACAAGAATTGGATATTTATCTGGAATTGTAACCTTATTTAATTCTCTATAATCAACACATATCTTCCATGACCCATCTTTCTTTTTAACTAAAATGACAGGACTAGAAAAGGCACTAGAACTGTTTCGAATTATACCTTGGGTCAACATGATATGAACTTGTTTTTCAATCTCTTCCTTATGGTGGTGAGGATAACGATATGGCCTAACACTCACAGGACTTGCATCATTCTTCAATTCAATTGCATGAGTTATATCTCGTTCTGGAGGAAGCCCTGTATTCTCTTCAAAAAGTCCCTTAAAATTCTCCAACAAGTCTTGAAGCTCTTGTTGTTGGTCTTGAGTTAGCTCCTGTAATTCTTCATTTGATGTTTGAACCAATTCTTCTTCCAATAAACTATGCAGTGTTTCAGTTTGTGCTTGAAGTGCTTTAGAATTGGTCGAATCTTTTGTTGTAAAGAACTGACCTTGTAGTTCCACCATTTTTCCTTCCCATTGAAAATTGATGGTCATTTTCTCCCAATCAAAAGTCACCTTCCCATATCTTTGCGACCAAGCCACCCCCAAAATCATATCTAAATCACCCAATTCCAAAACAAAGACATCAACATTAGTGGCGAAATCATCTAATTGTACTTGCAATTTTCTACACTTCCCCCTAGTGGAAACACGGTGGCTGTCTCCCAACCTTACTCCTATTGATCTTCCTTGTTCCACTGTTAACCCCAACGCAGTAGCAACACGAGGTGAAATGAAATTGTGACTGGTGCCGCTATTGATTAAAACCACGATGGAAACCCCTTTTAGACTTCCCTTGAGGCACAAAGTGGTTGGAGGAGTATTATCTTTTTTTTTTTGCTTCAATAATATCAAACAACCCCATGGAATTGCAATCAAGAACTTCATCCTCATCCTCCATGGCTTCTATGGCAATCACTTCACCTTCTTCGTTAACCGTCTTGCGTCTCCCAGAATCGCCAATCGGAGCTGCTTTTCAGCACATTGGTGAAGAGGATGATATTTTTCCCCACAACGAAAACACAACCCTCGTGTCTGCCGCTCCATCAGTTCCGAATACAGCAGATGCTTGAGGCCACGGTTGTAGTTGCCACTGACTCTTCTCCCTTCATCGTTTCCAGACCTCACTGTATTTTGAGAAGCGCTCAAGTTTGCATTTGAGGTAGATTGAGTCGAATCGGTTTTGCTGTGCACTGACCCGGTTAAGTTATTATTAAACCCACTTCCAGGTCGGGTTGAACCCGGGTTATAATGAAACCCATATCCTTTCTTCCAGTTAGACCCTGATCCACTTGGTCCACTTCCCTTCCAATTGTGAAGCCCACCTACAATACCTCCTATTGAAATCATAGACCCATGTAATTCTGTTTCGACATCACGAGCAATCTTCATCGCTTGCATTCTGGTTTGTGGATTCAACGTACGCACCTTCAGGAAAATGTCGTTCTTGAGTCCTCCCATGAAGTACCCAAGGTACTACTCCTCCGGTAGCCTTGCTACTTGTGGCGACACATATCCAAAGGTGGTAATGTATTCATCAATTGTTTCCGTTTGTTGGAAATCTTTCATCTCTTCAAAGGGGTTATCACTTTGTCTTCCATCATACCTTTCAATTAAAGCTCGTTTCAACTTCAACCAATTCAAATCGTCCTCTGTCTCACGCAACAAATTAAACCAGTGAATTGTTGCTCCCTCCATGCTTAGCTTCGCCAATCTAACCTTCGCCTCCTCCGACGTCCTTTGGACTTTAAAATACGTTTCAGCTCGTGTGATCCAGACCACAGGATCGTCACCATCAAATGATGATAACTCAACTTTCTTAACTGCCATCTTATACTTTGTCCCTGAGTCCTCAAACTGCGCATATTGTGCCACCGTTCCAATTGGTTGTTGTTGTAGCAACCCCGTGAACTCGCTCATCACACTTTCGCGAAATTCCCTCAACTCCTGGCAAACAGAGTCTTCCACCGCTGAGAGTCTTGCTTCAACTACTTCCA
This sequence comes from Cicer cuneatum, assembly GCA_037974295.1. NCBI lineage: Eukaryota > Viridiplantae > Streptophyta > Magnoliopsida > Fabales > Fabaceae > Cicer > Cicer cuneatum. The sequence goes on along the minus strand of JBBPBO010001985.1, from coordinate 68,119,569 downwards.
TTCGATATGACAACTCAGGTGGCATGTACAATGTACAAAATCACTGGTACTTCTTGAAGATCCGGCAGGTCGGACCAATGATAGAGTCACAAGAAATAGGAATCGATAAACAATAAAATGATAGGTGAAATGGGAATTTATTGATTTATGAAAGAAGGGAAAATTCTGATACAACGTATAAACTAGAGCGTAGCTCCCCCAAAGAAAAAAGCATTCTCCTAATACAACGATAACAATAATTATTCATACTAATGCTCCACTACCCTTCTCAATTTATTCCCCCATGTGTAATTGAAATCCTTAGAATTCAGAGAGTTTCTCTGCGCTTTTATTAGTAGAATGAGTTTTCTCCTTTTTATCCTTGTGGATATACGTTCTCTACACAATAGGTTTGAGCCTTTCACTAGTCTTAAGCCCAATGATTCTATCAGTGTAGTTTTTTACTACCACAGTTTTAGATTATAAGCACTCTAAGAGAAAAAAAAAATTTGTCCTTCAATATAAGCACTATGTCAATTTTATTAGGTGCATTCATTATTTTTTCCAAATATATCTGTCATTAATTCTATTAATTTATCTTAAAATATGAAAAATCAAGTTCAATACATTCAAATACTTAGAATATTTTTGTTTATTTTCATTTGTGGTTTTCAAAGTTCAAAAATTGTATTAACTACTATTATTATTTTTGGGGTGAAAACATTAAAGCAAAAAAGAGATAAAATAAGATAACAAATAATTAAATGCTATTATAAGAAAATAGCAGAAAATATTTGATAAATTAAGTTCACTAACATAAACGGAAAAAGTTCATTAGTAGAGACTATTGAAAATTGAGTCTAGTTGAAGCAGTTAAATTTTTACAATGGGATAAATCTAAATTTTAATTTTCATTGAAAAATATATCCATATTTAATATCTCAACACACTATGTATAGAATAGAATTGAGAGCTTATTAAAAAAAGAGTTCATTGGTAGAGTTGATCTATCACAATAGGCCAAATATCATATCATTAATTACTCCATCTCTTATACATTTGTAGAAAAATGATACGAAAAGAGTGCAACTTGTAATTTTGGATATCACTTTAATTAATCTTTAATTTGACGTTATTACTTTTTCCTTTCTATTTATGATTAAATAAATTCATCAATAATTTTTTTTAATTGAAGAATGAGAAAATTATTGTTAATCAAAGTGAAATTAATATTCAATTTTACAACGTTTTTGAAAGTATTTGAACTCAATAACTCAAAATAACAAGGTTAGTTTTTATCACTAAACTAACAACTGAAATATCGAATAAATCAATAATAAGACAATTTTTAAAATTATAATTCTCTTTTCTTTATTCATTTATTTATTTTCTAAATTTATGTAAAATATTCAAATGTAACCACTTTTACCTATCTGAACGAGTTTAAAGTGAAATGACAATGTTGATCACAAGAAAGGGGGGTTTGAATTGTGATACCTTTTAAAAATTTCTGCAACGTATTTTGGAACTCAAGATTGATCTGGGAAGAAAAACAGATTGATCATGGTCAGAAATAAGTAAAATGTTGATACGTGATTAGTGATGTGCACGTAATAATTAAAATGAAGATAAGAGAAAAGAAAATCACACAACAATGTATTTTGGTTCACCCAACGTGGGCTACGTCTAATCCTCACAATCTTATGAGTTTTTTCACTAACTTGGTCAAAACAAGATTGTTCCTGTTTTTCCCAACAATGATCAGCTTTGATCTAGTACAACAGATTATCTTTCACCTTGAAATAAATATCACATAATACTCCCCTACACTTGGAAGTATCTTTCCACTTATTCTTTTTACTCACAAGGATTTTTACAAGATTCCTCACACTATCTCTAACTCTATAGTGTTTAGATTTCGTAAGTGATTGTTTTTGGAGGAGATTTGATTTGATCAATAGTTTTTCAACACTTGTTTGAGTTTCTCTTTTGAGCAAACAGGTTTCTAAGGTTGATCTTTGATGTTGGTAACAGAAAGCAGACGCCTTGCTGTTTTTTTTCCGAGCTTGTTGTTACTCAAGAATGATGATCTTTATGGAGATTGATTGCTCTAGGGTCTGATGATGTTTCCCTTGCCTTGGAGTTTCTTTTATAGGCTTTTTAGGGTCCTTGCCAGCTCATATAGCTGTTTGAAAGACATGTTGTAACGGCTTTGAGTTTTTAGGCATGTGTCATATTTGAACGAAGATTGTTTCTGTTGATATCCAGATCGTTCTTCGTTTCCAGTTTTGGAATTTTTTCTGTTTTCTGTTTGTCCTTCTATTTTCATATTCTGCTACAGATTTTCATAACATCTTTTAGTGATACAATTCTCTTCTCTTGTTCAGTTTTGAGCTTGATTATCTTTGTGACTCTTGGTTTGTTTGAAATGTAAGCTTTTATCATGAACCTTTTTGATGGCTGAAGTGTACGTGCTCATTCTGTTTTGCCTTCAATGGATTCTAATTTTGTTATTAGTGTTTGTCCAGATTCTTTTTATTCAAATGAGTTTTGTATACAAGTATCCTTCTTATTTAAGTCTGATAATTTATACTTGAATTGAAGGACTTCGTTTTTGAAGGGTTCAAGATTGATCTTGACATATATCTAAACAGTCTTGAAGTTTCTTCACTTACAGCAGTTGGTTTTTGCTTTTGATCCTTCTCTTTAAATGAAGTATTTGAAACCTATCTTAATTTGACAAAACACTCAAGAAAATGTGTGAAATACTTTATGATTAGAATCATAATTAATTGAACAAATTAACTTGATTTTGTTCATCATTAAAACACTTAAAATGATATTTTTGTCTCAACAATCTCCCCCTTTTTGATGATGACAAAAGATGTTAATTTTATCTTTAATTTTGATTCTAATTTTAGGGATTGCTCCCCCTCAGATTACGCTATCAGTTCTTTTAAAAAAATTGACAGTATGAAATCAAATTTTTTGAAACAGAATCATAACATTAGGATTTGCTCCCCCTCAAATTATGCTTAACAGAATTTTAATAAAAATGATAGTTTGAAATCATTTTTCAGAGCCAGAGTCATAAACATCTGTAAGACATATGTGTAGCAAATAAAACCAGATTTAGTAGATAAAACCAGAATGCATAAAACCAGAAATTGTCAATCTGTGGCATGACTAAAAGCAAGTCATGATAGCAACAGAAAATTGTTTAACAATATTACAAAATTACCAAAACAAATTAATGGTCAAAATATACTCTCCCCCTTTGGTGAATCAAAAAGTCAAGGGAGGTCAGCAGAGGTAGAATTCAGATAGATAAAGATGGGGAGGAACCCTCAGAAGATGAAGATTGTTTGGGAAGATATGGGAAGGTGGGAGGTGGAAGATTTGCAGGTGGATCAATGCCCAACTTGGGTGCCAACTGAGTGGTGATCCAGGATCTCAAGAGAGCATTCTCCTTATCTTGATGAATCTGCCTGTTAGTAATGATTTGGAGAGCATAAATTTTTCTATCAGTGTTGGATGCGTGCTTTGCACTCTTGGTCTTCTTTGTTGGACGTGGTACATCATGATCAGTGGAAGCATGGGATGCAATTGGCGCGGTGCAAAAGGTGGATAGAGTGGCGAAGTTGGAGTTTATGGTTTGTAGGGATGAATTTACTTACTCCAAGTAAGGATGAATCTTTTTTTCTGAGGCGATAGGAAGGCAGGAGACATCATGGAAAGATTATGTGGTTGTGGAGGAGTGCTTTGAGGATTCTGGATGGGAGAAGTGGGTTGATGAGTAGCAGATGTGGTGAATGGTAGGCAATCTGGAGTAGAGACAAGAGCATAAGCGAGTTGTATGTTGGTGTTCAAAGGAGTATGAGTGGTTTTGTGGTAAGATCGTTCGCGTTTGGTGGAGATTGATGGAAATTCAATTGGGTTTGGAGCAAATTGTTCTTGTTTCATGTGAGAGATATTTTTGGTGGAAAATTTTGAAATTTTGATTATGGATTCTTTTGTTGCCAAAGGAATGTTGAAGTAACGAAAGATCTTGGTCAACATCATTCCATAAGGAACAATGTTCCTTTTGTAATCTTTCTGCACAGCTGCGATCATATTCTGGATGATGAGGTAGGGGAGGTTCAATTTTTTGGAATGGAGTAGGTGATGAATGACCAAGGTGTCGTTGTCTGATACGAATTCATGGCTTCCACAGTGGGTAAGATGGTATGTTGGTTGATGTTGAAAATCTTTGGCAGCGATTTTAAATCAGCAACAACAAAATTGGTGGAACCAGGTTGAAAAAGTTCTTGGAACACTTCATATTTTGCAATGTTAAGGGCAGAGTACCATCGTTTTCCAAAAACTGATGCTTCCTCTAAAGGTAGTTGAAGAATATCAACAAGGATAAGTGGGTCAAGACAAATTTCAATCCCTTTAATGTTTGACACTATTAGAGATTTGTCAACATCGGCTTGCGCTTGGCAATAGAAGGCCATAATTACTTCTGGATAGAAGCAATTAGAGATCTGAAGAAATTTCGTCCAAGAGTATCAATATGATGCTTTATGGATATCCTATCGTAAGACATATTTTCGAGCATGAAGATTCGTCCAATGCCTACAGGTCGTTGTGCCCATTTTTCTTGATACATCTTCTGAAGTCTAGAGGGAATAAGAGGTGGAATATGAACCTTTGGGCCTTTTGTTGTGGTTTTGGATTTTGGTTGTGATGAGAATGTTTGTTGTTTTTCAGAAACACGAAGAGAACGTTCTGGAGAGGTGCTTTTAGAAAAAGAACGTTCTGGTGGTGGTTTTTTCGAAGAGTGACTCTCTGACTTCAGACCCTTGAGTCTAGGGTTTTTTAGTTTCTGTTTGGTAAGGAACTGGGACAAGGTGAGTGAAGTCTTTGTTTTTAGTTTGGGTGTAGTTTTTTTAGAAGCGGTGTTTAAGGGTGCAGAAGATGAAGAGGTGAATAGTTTCTTACCAGTTTTGGGTGGTTCTTTGGAGGGGATATTTTGTGGGAGTCAGAATCATCATCAGAAATAATGCGAACAATGTTATCAACGATTTTAGGTTTTGAGGACGTACCTACCCCAACCATGATTCACATTGACTTCCGTTTGGTGGTTTTTGGTGAGTGTTGAAGGGGCGTTTTCATGAGGTGTGGAGCCAGTTTACTCACCTTTGGGGGATGACATTGGTGGAGCGGAGGAAGAATGATGGACAAAGGTGCAGGAGCGATGGGGCTTGGAGAGCGTTTTAGAGATGAAGATAAATAGTCAGAGAACGTTTTATCAGAGGATGTTTCAGGGGAGTAGGTCGAGGAGGTGGTGATGGAGACCTCGTTCTAAACGGAGAAGAAATAGGTGATGGTGAGGGAGACAGTGTGTGAGGATTAGGGTTTTTCTTTGCAGATTGTTTTGTACGCGCCATTTTAGAATTTTTTGAAATGAGAAGATTAGAATTTTTGGAGGAAATGTGAGAGTTACAGACGTTGGGATGAAGGAGTAGAAGGCGTGTTTGAGAAAAAGAATTCTGGAAGTTACAGAGTTTTTTTAGAGGAGGCAATTGAGGGAAATGAGGGATTGTGGAGTGGAAGTTGAAAAGATGGTGGAATTGAAATGATGGTTTGTGTTGGAAAGGATGAAAGTAGGGCGGAAGTCAGCCTACACAGGGGAATGTGTGTTGCTTTCAGGGACAAGGAAGGATGCATGCATTTAATGCTTATGAAAGAAGGAAGCGGAGAAAGTTTGCTATTAACCCAGAACATTTGCATCAAACCAAGAACGTTCTTGATTATGTTAAAAATCCAAATGTAATGAATTTCAACATGATTTTTTACGATTTTCAATTTTTCTTTTAAAGAATTAAAATCCTCTTCAACTAAAGGCTTGGTAAATATGTCAGCAAGTTGATTTTCAGAATCAACAAAGATTAATTCAATGTCCTTTTTGTTCACATGGTCTCTAATAAAATGATGTTTTATCTCAATGTGTTTAGATCTTGAGTGTTGAATGAGATTTTTTGAAAGATTGATAGCACTAGTGATATCACAATATATTGGAATACTAAAATATCTTATTGAGAAGTCTTCAAGTTGGTTTTTAATCCATAGAACTTGAGAACAACAATTTGCAGCTGAGACATATTCAACCTCTGTACTTGACAATGCAATTGTGTTCTGCTTTCTACAAGACCAACAATTAAGTGAGAATCTTTTGGTGAAGATTGAAATCTTGTACATAGTCCTACTGCAAAGAAGATATCAGGTCTACTTGCAGTTAAATAGAGTAGAGAACCAATCATCCCCCTGTATTCTTTTTCGGAAATTGATTTACCATCTTCATCCTTGTCTAATGAGGAAGAAGGATGCATAGGAGTTGACATGATCTTGGCTTTATTCATTTTGTATTTTATTAAAAGATCTTTTGTGTATTTTTCTTGACATATGAAGATGCCATCTTTATGTTGTTTAATTTGTAAGCCAAAAAAATATCTTAATTCTCCCATCATATTCATTTCGAATTCACTTTGCATTAGATTCGAAAAATGTCTTCGCACATTTTTTCATTCGTGGATCCAAAGATGATGTCGTCAACGTATACTTGTACGATTAGTAAATCATCTCCATTTAATTTTTTGAACAGTGTTGTATCAATCTTCCCTCTGATAAAATTGTTTTTGATTAAAACGGAGCTCAATCGTCCATACCAAGCTCTAGGAGCTTCTTTTAATCCACATAAGGCCTTGGTGAGTTTAAAGACATAGTTTGGTTTAGATTGATCCTCCAAACCAGGGGGTTGACGAACATACACTTGTTCATTTAAAAAACCATTTAAAAATGCACTTTTGATGTCCATCTGAAAAAATTTAATGCGTTTATGGGATGCATATGCAAGTAGTATTCTAATAGCCTCTAACCTTGTAACGTGAGCAAAAGTCTCATCATACTTTATACATTCCTGTTGATTATACCCGTGTGATACTAATCTTGCTTTGTTTCTAATGACTTTTCCTTCTTCGTTCAGCTTGTTTCTGAACACCCATCGTGTACCAATGATTGTTTGATCTTGAGGCTCTGGTACTAGGGTCCAGACTTCATTCTTTTCGAATTGCAGTAGCTCTTCCTTCATGGCATCTATCCAAGACTGATCTTATATAGCTTCTTTAATTGACTTGGGTTCAATTTGAGATATCATTGCCATATTGTTGTCAATATCATCTTTGACTGATTTCTTGTTCTGATTCTAGTTGAAATATTTCCAATTATTTGGTTATGAGGATGATCTCGTATCGTTTTCCAACTTCTATGAGGAGTATGAAAAGGAGATTGTTTATCAATCTCGTTTTCTAGAGATACTACTTGTTGTTGCTGTACAGTCTGAATTTCTTCTTCATCATCCTTTTTACTTAGATCAAGATCATCAAATTCATCAAATAATATATGCATGCTAATTTCAACAGTCTTGGTTCTTAAATTAAATATGTGATAACCTTTGGAATAAGGTGAATAACCCAGAAAAATGGCCTTGCCCGATTTTGCGTCGAATTTTCCAAGATTTTCTTTGTTATTTAAGATGTAACAATAACAACCAAAAATATGAAATGTTTGATTTTCTGTTTTTCCAATTTTCATATGGTGTCTTGTTGATGATTTTCCTGATTGATACACGATTTAGAATATAACAAGAAGTGTTTATGGCTTCTGCCCAAAAGTATTTTTCAACATTTGATTCTTCTAAGATCGTTCTTGCCATTTCATGCAATGTTCTATTTTTGCGCTCAACAGCCCCATTTTGTTCAGGAGTTCTTGCACATGACATATTGTGGGAAATCCCAAGTTCATCAAAGAATGCTTCGAAAGAGGCGTTTATAAATTCATCTCCTCGATCACTTCGTACAAAAATGATGTGAGAGTCTTTTTCATTTTGAACTTTTTTGCAAAATATTTTGAAGGCTTCGAAGGCATCATCCTTCTGTTTTAAGAATAGTACCCATGTATATCTTGAGAAATCATCAACTATTACAAAACCATATTTCATACCTCCTAAATTGGTTGTTTTTATAGGTCCAAACAAATCGATATGGAGCAGTTCAAGTGTTCTATTTGTAGTCCTTTGCCTGAAAGCTATTTTTAGTTTGCTTTCCTTTTGCACAAGTCTCACATATTTTATCTTTATCAAAATTAATTTTGGGTATACCTCTAACAAGATCTAACTTAGAAATTTTAGAAATTGTTTTCATACTAATGTGACCAATTCTTTTATGCCATATTCATTTGTCTTTATTAATGGACATGAAGCATGATTCTTCTGGTAATTCATCAAGGTATAGAACATACAAATTTTTCCTTCTTGATCTAGAAAAAAGAACTTCTCCAGAATCAGATTTTTTAACTTAACATATATTGGGTTTGAAAATAACTTCGAAGCCATTGTCACATAATTTACTATTGCTTAAAAGATTATGTTTCAATCCTTCAACATATTGAACATCTGTTATTTTAGCAGAATTTTCCTTACCAATGGTTCCTTTACCTTTAATCTTGGCTTGGTTGTTATTTTCGAATGTTACCGAGCCTCAATCTTTCTTGATGAATGACATGAAGCAGTTTTTATCTCTTGTCATATGTCTTGAACATCCACTGTCCAAGAACCATGGCTTTTTCTTGATATTTTGAGAACCATCCTGCAACAGATGTTACATTGTTTTTAGGTACCCATTTGATATTGGGTCCTTGAGAGTTAGTTTTCTTTTTCAAATTTGATTCCTTTTTGAAGTAACAAATTGATTCATTGTGACCATATTTAAACAATATGAGCATTTTGTTGATTTTGAATATACTTTAAGATTTTGATTTTTCAACAAATTTGAAGAATGTTCTGGTAAGCCTTCAGAATGTTATTCCTTTCCTAGAGAAGGTTCTGTTTTCGTTTCATAATGCTCTTTCTTTTGAGGTGCTCTCTTTTTGGTTTTTTCATCCCTCTTCTTAAAGTAACATGCATATTCTAAGTGTCCGATTTTGTTACAATACGAGCACTTGATTTTACATGTATTCTCTTTTTTTTCAGGTACGAAAAAATTTTCATAAAGATTTTGTTTTTGAGTTTTATCAAACCCAAGGCTAGCTTTGTAAAAAATTCCCACTTGGGATCCCATAATTTTTTGAAACGTTTCAGTGGCTTTGATAAAGTTCAATAAGTCATTTTTGAGATATTCAATTTCAGTTTTAAAGAGAATGTTCTCCTTTTGAGTTGCAGAACATTCTGGTTTTTCAGGATTATCAGATTTGTGTTGGAATTCTTGCAAGCTTTGAATAACCTTTTTTAATTCAATATTTACTGCCTGAATTTTTTCTTTTTCTTTAAGAAATTGTTTTCTAAAAGAGCTGCATTTTTGAATGAGAATATTTGAATCATTTAAAAGATTATCAAATTCTTTTCCTATTTGTTCACAAAGTAGACAAGGTTCATAATTTGTTACCTTATCTTCTTATGAATTTGCCATTAAGCAAATGTTAGCTTCCTCGTTTTCCTGTACTTTTGAATCATCAAAATTGTCTCAGGTTACCATCATAGATTTTTGCTTGAAAGGGAATTTTCTTGGAGCTTTTTTGTTCAAAGGATATTCTGCCTTGTAATGTCCCAACTTGTTGCATCCAAAACAAGTAATCTGGCTTTTGTCTATTTCATTCTGGCTTTTGTCTCCTCATCAGCTTCTTTTTGGCTGTCTTCAGATTCACTATTCTCATTTGTTTGGAGTGATGCGCTTTGTGATGCTTTTAAGGAAGTTATTTTGTTCTTATTGGCTGGTTTATCTTCCTGTAGCAGAACCTCATGAGCTCGTAGAGTTCTAATGAGTTCTTCCAATCCTAGTGTCTCAAGATTTCTGGCTTGGCTTATAGCTGTCACCATCGGTTTCCACATTATTGGAAGACACCTCATAATTTTTCTTATTTTGTCTTGTATTGAGTATGCTTTCCCAAGAGAGCGCATCTCATTTACAATGGTTGTGAATCTTGAGTACATTTCATCGATTGTCTCTCCTTCACTCAATTCAAACAACTCGAACTTTCGTATGCCAATGTCTATTCTTGTTTCTTTGACATAGCTTGTTCCTTCATGATGAGTCTGCAGTGTGTCCCATACTTTCTTCGCAGTATCGCACTCATCTACTTTTTCGCTTTCTTCCCTACTTAAAGCACAAGATAAAAATAGTTGAGCTTTAGAGTTAAGAAGTACCTTGGCTTTGTCCTCAGCTGTCCTATCTACCTCCTTTTTTTTAGCAGATGTTGGATCTTCTTGGTTGACTCTTGGTGAAGTAGCAATTTACAAGAAAGGGGGTTTGAATTGTAAATTAACCTTTTAAAACTTCCTGTTAAAAGTTAACTAAAGATTGATCTTGGTTGTAAATCAGAAGAAAAAAAAAAGAGAACGTTCTTGGTTCTGATCCAGAATTGGATAACGTTCTTGGTTAGTTGAAAATGACAATTTTAGTTAATCTATTAAACTTGATATTTAAAGACTTAAATGTAAATAGATAAGGGAAGGAATATAACACATAGAAATATCCTAGTTCACCCAACTTGGGCTACGTCCAGTCCTCACAACTGTGAGATTTTCAACTAAGTGTTCAAAGACAAGAACTCTCTTGACTTTTACACAAACTTTCTGCAAATCTATCTTGATCTGTTACAACCAATACCTTTCAATCTGGAAAGGAGTTTTTCACCGATCTATCCTTTGATCTTTTCAGAGGATTACACACACTTCCTTCTCTATAACATAGAAGGATTTTTTTCACAACTTCTCAAGACTAGTTTTTACTCACTTTGTCTTGAGATTAAAAATGAATAATAAAGTGTTTGATTAGAATCTAAATATCCTCAACTCTTGTTTGAGTATTTTATTCTAATCTTAGAAGCACAGTGATTTTAGAATGTAAACGTGATTGGATGCTACAGTTTCTAAGAGCTAGACATAACTTAGCGAAATGTATGAAAACTGTAGAAAATCTTGAATCTGATTTGTGAGATAATGGAATGATTGCTTTGTTCAGTTCTGCATGTTGCTTATATTTTGAGTTCTCTTTTATAGACTCAAAAAGTGCTTTTTGACAGCTCATTTGCCCGTTGGGAAAACTGGCTTGTCCTTTGTCAGTGATTAGGTGAGAGCAGGTCAAAAAGCAAGAATGTTCTTCATTCTGCTTCCAGCATTCAAAACCAGACTTGGTTCTGACAAATGAGTCTTGATCTTCAATATTGCGCATTCTGGGTTATTAAATCTGTAAACGGAACCTCTGATGATATCTTCTGGTATTCTCTAGAGGTATCCTCTGGTGTCCTTAGAAGGAGTCCTCTGGTATCATTTGGTGACGTCATCTTCTAGAGATATCTTCTGATGACTTCATCTTCTGGAGATATCTTCTGATGACTTCATCTTCTGGTGACGTCATCTTTTGGAAACATTTTCTGATGACTTCATCTTCTGGTGACGTAATCTTCTAGAGACATCTTCTGGTGACGTCATCTTCTAGAGACATCCTCTGGTGACGTCATCTTCTAGAGATTTTCAGAGTGCTGTCCAGAATGTTCTTGAATCTACAGATCTGTTCTTGCTTCTCACATAATGATCCTGTTTAAGTTTCTTGGTACCTATCTTGATTGATAAGACTCAAGCGCACTTATTAGATACACAAACATGATTTAGAATCATAATTATAATTCTTAATTAATCTTTGTTTATCATCAAAATTTATTTAAGTTGGGGTTTTGTCTCAACACTTGGAACAAAGTTTCCATCTGTTATTATACGCCACATTCCTGTGTCTTGAGATTTTAGGAATAGTTGCATCTTGCTTTTCCAGAAGTAATAATCTGTTCCATCAAAGTAAGGTGGTCTATTTGAAGATCCCCCTTTAACGATGTACTTAGCTTTTGACATTGTCTTTTAGATCTTTTTCTCTAGCACTTTTTAGGTGTTAATTCTTAGAGACGGGGCTCTGATGCCAATTGAAATGACAATGTTGATCACAAGAAAGGGGGTTTGAATTGTGATACCTTTTAAAAATTTCTGCAACGTATTTTGAAACGCAAGATTGATCTTGGTTTGATAAGTAAGAAAAATAGATTGATCTTGGTCAGAAATAAGTAAAACGTTGATACATCATTAATTATGCGCACGTGATAATTAAAATGAAGATAAGAGAAAAGAAAATCACACAACAATGTATTCTGGTTCACCCAACGTGGGTTACGTCCAGTCGTCACAATCTTGTGAGCTTTTTCAATAACTTGGTCAAAACAAGATTGTTGCTGTTTTTCCCACAACTGATTAGCTTTGATCTATTACAACAGATTATCTTTCACCTTGAAAGAAATATCACAGAATACTCCCCTACACTTGGAAGTATCTTTCCACTTATCCTTTTTACTCACAAGGATTTTTACAAGATTCTTCACACTATCTCTAACTCTATAGTGTTTAGATTTCGTAAGTGATTGTTTTTGGAGGAGATTTGATTTGATCAACAGTTTATAAATACTTGTTTGAGTTTTTGTTTTGAGCAAACAAGTTTCTAAGTTTGATCTTTGATGTTGGTAACAGAAAGCAGACGCCTTGCTGTTTTTTTTTCGAGCTTGTTGTTACTCAAGAATGATGATCTTTATGGAGATTGATTGCTCTAGGATCTGATGATGTTTTCCTTGCCTTGGAGTTTCTTTTATAGGCTTTTTAGGGTCCTTGGCAGCTCATATAACCGTTTGAAAGATATGTTGTATAGACTATGAGTTTTTAGGCATGTGTCATATTTGAATGAAGACTATTCCTGCTATATCCATATCGTTCTTCGTTTCCAGTTTTAGAATTTTTTCTGTTTGTCCTTCTGTTTTCAGATTCTGCTACAGATTTTCATAACATCTTTTAGTGACACAATTCTCTTCTCTTGTTCAGTTTTGAGCTTGATTGTCTTAGTGACTCTTGGTTTGTTTGAAATGTAAGCTTTTATCATGAACCTTTTTTATGGTTGAAGTGTACTTGCTCATTCTGTTTTGCCTTCAATGGATGTTGATTTTGTTATGAGTGTTTGTCCAGATTCCTTTTATTCAAACGAGTTTAGTATACATGTATCCTTCTTATTTAAGTCTGATCATTTGTACTTGAATTGAAGGACTTCGTTTTGGAAGGGTTCAAGATTGATCTTGACATATATCTAAATAGTCTTGAAGTTTCTTCACTTACAGCAGTGGGTTCTTGCTTTTGATCCTTCTCTTTAAATGAAGTATTTGAAACATATCTTAATTTGACAAAACGCTCAAGAAAATGTGTTAAATACTTTATGATTAGAATCATAATTAACTAATTAATTAACTTGATTTTGTTCATCATTAAAACACTTAAATGAGATTTTTGTCTCAACATAAAGAACAAATAAAACATCATATTTTCAGTATAAAGAACAAATAAAACACCATATTTTGAAAATAATTAAAGATTAAAGGCTTGTTTGATTTTCCTCCCAAAAACTCTATTTTAGTTTTTTAAAATTTAAAAACTAAAAAATTTGTTTGGATTTCTTGTTTTTAAAATCTGTTTTGTAAAACTATTTTTAATATTATACTTTTTAAAACTAAAAAAGCAAAACAGTTAAACGGTGTTTTACTTATCAATTTTCAGTTTTTTTAATTCTCTAGTAAAAAACGGTTTTAAAAATTTAGATTACTAAATAAGGGTCTGTTTGAAACACTTTTGCATTTTAGTTTTTAAAAAATGTTTTATAAATTTGATTTTAAAAATTGTTTTAAAGAATAAAATTAAAGAAAAAACTCGTTTGATATACTTGTTTTTAAAAACAGTTTTAGAGATGAGAAAAAAAGAAAACTTATTTGATAATCTAAATTTTTAAAATAGTTTTTGACTAGAGAATTAAAAAAAATGAAAATTGAGAAGCAAAACACCATTTAACTGTTTTGCTTTTTTAGTTTTAAAAAGTATCATATTAAAAATAATTTTACAAAATAGTTTTTAAAAACAAGTAATCCAATCAAATTTTTTAGTTTTTAAATTTTAAAAAACTAAAATAGAGTTTTAGGAAAGAGAATCAAACAAGCCCTAAGTTTTCTCTTTTTTTTTTTATCTCTAAAACTATTTTTAAAAACAAGTATCTTAAACAAATTTTTTCTTTAATTATATTCTTTAAAATAATTTTTAAAATCAAATTTATAAAATATTTTTTAAAAACTAAAATGTAAAAGTGTTTCAAACATGTACTAATTTAGTACATCAGTATGTTTTTTTTTTTTAACAAAGTCTATGAGCATGCTTTCTTGTAATTTATTTATTTTATGAATTTTTAATAGAATACTCTAAAGTCACACTTAATTTTCATTCACACTTGATTTTCCACGTGGTGGGGCTTATAATCAACCGGCAAGAGCTCTATAGAAAATAAGTCTTGAAGTTGATATATTTTTTTGAGGGGTCTTGAAGTTGATATGATCCTTTGGACATGTCGAACATTACTTTATGAGTAATGATAATACCCTTTGGACAATTCTTGAGATGTCAAATGATGCACCATATACTACTTTATGGTTCTATATGATTTTTTTTTCTTATATTATTAAATTATTTGTTTATACTAATTTAATTGGTTTATGTTTTCTTCACGCAAGTGGTTGGTTGGAATGTACTCGTCTGTCTTTCTCTCATGTACATGCCTGGAGGTGTATTTTTTAGAAAATAATCTTATTAAAATACAAAATTTAATATAAAAATAATGTTTTGACATTTTATAAAAAATAAAATATAATCTTATTGTATTTTATATAATATTATATTTATATTTTATTTCATATCAATAAAATTATTTTTTTTTAAATCTAAAGAAAGGGCACACCGACATGTATAATATGCAATATTTCTATTTTTTATCTATTGAAAATTAACACGGATTCCTCTGTGAAGTATTGTATTTCGCATAACCATATAAGCTACATCACCTTTATATAAGTTAAATCAATCATGAATTATTTTTTATTTTTATATAAAATAAAACAATCATGTCATGTATGGTAATTTATGCAATTATTTGACAAAATGAATAAATTATTAATTCAGTTGATTGTATATGACCGTGTGAAGCTTATTCTTAAAACTTTTCCTTTTCAAATAGTAATAGTGTAAGGGTCATTATTTTATGAGAAAAGGGATTAAATAACTATTTGACTATTTTTTAACAAAATAACTATTTGACTTTCGTACAACATGTAATGTATTTGTGGTTAGGTAATAGTTAATGTTTATAATAATCAATTAATGAAAAAGGCAACTATTAGTAGTAGAGAAGTGCATTCAAGTTGAGAATTTTTAATTGGTAGATCGATTGTGCAGAATTTTAATGTAAATTTTCAATCAAATTAGTGATTCTCTCTAGTTTTGTATTCCATCTAGTCATATTTACAAGAGAAACAAATATATATTGAAATTAATATATTTACTAATCATTTTAATTTTTTGACCATTTTTACTAATATATTCTTATTAAAAATCTGAAATATTAAATACACACTAATAATAATAAAAGACAAATATTTTAAATAAACGTATAAAAATAATTTAAACAATAAATGTATTTTAAAAATTGTAAATTTTTCTTATATATAAGACAAAAAATTCTCTAAATTTTTTCTTATAAACAAAACTAGAGAGAGTATATCTTTAGAATGGTTTTTTGGTCCATTTGTTACTTAAAAAAAATATTTTTAACATATTTTGGTAAAACTTTTCAAAAGTGAACTTTTTATAAAAAATATTTAAATGAGAAATTGATTTAGATAACTTCTCATAAAATTATGGATTTATTTTATATCATTTATAGTGTAAAAATATTTTATACTTTCACTTAATCAATTGATTGTAATTGACTGACAATATAAAATATTTTACATTGACAGTAAATAAAAATAAAACTTAAAATTCATTTTAAATATTTCATCTTTTTACTATAACTGTTTTTTGAATAATAAAATTTCATAAAATAAAAAACTATTTTCAACCATTTTGTTTAATTCAAAGAGATTTATATGTCTAAGAATTAAGTCCCAAAGTCAGGGATCTATGGAATGATTGAAGATGTAGTATAAATGATTTGAGCACTCTAATTCCTAGCACAATCTTCACAGCAATTCAAAGTCTGCAACCCAACTTCATTTCAACTTTGGATGACATTTGGTTGTGGAAAGGTAATCTGCAACCCAGCCCATGCGGAATGATCACATATGCGGTTTAAAGATACATCTATGTTTTTAGATGATAATTTTATACACATATTAAAAAATAAAAAACTTTAAATAAAAAATAATTAAAAGAGTGAATTGTATTCTAAAAAAAGTGAACTATTATTATTATTTAATATATAAAGTAAGTTGTGAGAGTGTTTTTGAGATATTTTTTTAGACTAAATAGCACGTATGGCCCCTTAACTTAATTTCAGTTAACGTTTTAATTCTTTATCTTTTTTTTTTTCTTGATTTGGTCCTTTATTTTAATTTTAAGTAACAATTTGATCCTTTATGTTTTAAAATGTCAACAATATTATCCTTTTCTTTTACAAAAATTCAAAAAACTCATCAAAATTTTCAACCAAAAACCATAAAATTAATTATATTATTTAATATAATACAAATTTTATCAAATTCGTAACTCAAATCTTCAAATAAACCCATACAAAAATTTCATTCTTTATTTGATATTGTTAGAAATGGAAATATAATTTATTTTAAGATTTGAGTTTCAAATTTGTATTATAATGAAGAATACAAATAATTTTATGGGTTTTGGTTGAAAATTTTGATCAACTTTTTGAATTTTTGTAAAAAAAAAAAAGGATAACATTGTTGACATTTTAAAACATAAAAGATCAATTTGTTACTTAAAATTAAAATAAAGGACCAAATCGGAAAAAAAAAAAGATAAAGTACTAAAACTTTAACTGAAATTAAGTTAAGGGACCATAGGTGCTATTTAGCCTTTTTTTTATCTTTGTCGTGTTGTAAATTTTTTTGGGATGCGACCATTTATAGCTATTTATTTATTTTTTTTTATTATAAATGATTAATTTTTAATTTAATAAATAAAATAATTTAAAAAATAAAATTATATTAATAAAATCAAATAAAATACATTTTATAAAAAAAATACATTAAAATTAACGTGGTTAAATAGATGTGTCAAAACAAATAACTATATTATTTTAACAATTATTCCCTATTTTGCAACAAATTAGCATCTTCATTATAACAATTCTCTCATATCTTCTGTCATTTTATTATTATTATTATTATTTATTTGATCTTAAGAAAAAATAAGAGAAAATTATTAACAAAATAGAATGAAGTTGTTAATTTCATTGTAAAATAACATAAAGTTGTTAAAGTAATATAATACATTATTCATTTTGACATATTTACTCAACCACAACTTTGATGTATTTTATTTGATTTTATTAATATAATTTTATTTATTAAATTAACAATTAATTATTTGTTATAAAAAAATGGCTATAGATGAAAATTATTCTTTAGGTGGCCGTGTCCCAGTTGCGACATCTTGATAAAAAAAAAATTCTAAGATATAAATTTAAATATAAGATATAATAAAAAATTTTAAATAAAAAATATATAAATAAATTCTTCCGTGTTTTTACCTATTTGATAAAGTATCAATTTTGATAACTATTTCAATTATAACAGATTAATTTTCTTGACAAAGGAAATTTAGGAAGTGATATTCGAAACCAAATATTTACCTATAAATTTATTTTATTTTGTCATTAATAACATCAATAAAGAACGAAGATGCAATATACTCTCTCCGTTTTACAAGATTTGATCTGATTAAGTCTTGTAATTTTCAATTCATTTATTTTTAATTGTACCTTTTAATTAACAATATTTGTATAATGTTCAATACCATTCTTTTTATTATATATTTATAACATTAATAATCTATCTATATCTTACTAAAATAATTTAATAAAAATATTAGTTTCTATTTCATTTATTTATTTTATGATACACCAAAACATGAATTATTATAGGAAATTTAAATAGCTTAGCTAGTGTGATCCACAAGAATTATAGAAGTATTTTACTTTACAGCATATGGTACGAGTGAGCACACGGCAGCGCTGAAACCCACCTTGCCCTTTCCTTTCTTGTTTTCATTCATTCGCATATCAAAATCTCTCTCTCTCTCTCTCTCTCTCTCTCTCTCTCTCTCTCATTAGTAATAGTTGCATTATTATTTGTATAAAAGGGCGGTGCCAAAAAGATACTACTATCATTCTCTTCCATTCCCTTATCGCATCTTCAATCTCTTACCCCTTTTTATTGTGGCCAAGATTTTCAGAATGGTAAGTAACTCTCTATCTCAAATCTCAATAAAGTTTTATTTTTTATTAATGGGTAATTTTGTGTGTGTAATGAGAGTGGATTTTAAATTTTTAATCTTGGTTACTAATTGGGTATTTTAATATATGAATGTAATTTTAGGTGGTAGCTGCAGGTTCTAAGTTCAATTTGAGAAGAGGGAATAGTGATTCTTCTCATAATAATGTTGGTATCAATAACTCTGATGGAGGAGAACTTTCTAGAATCAATAAAAGTGGTTGTTTTTCATCAATGGTAGAAGTGGATAAAGACCCTTCTTGTGTTTCATTCACTACTTTCAATATCCTTGCTCCTATTTACAAACGGATTGATCCACAGGTTTTGTTTTGTTTTATTTTCTCTTATTGTTAGTTTTGATTTCAGTTTATGATGTGTGTTTTTGGAGTGATTCATTCTGTGTTTTGTGTTGTGTTGTGTTTTTTAACAGAACCAAGGGCTTAGAGAAAGTGACTTCAGATCATTTTGGTTCGCTAGGAATGAAAGGATTCTTGATTCATTGCTTTCTGAATCATCTTCTATTATGTGTCTACAGGTACCAATTTCTCTCCTTTCTATGGTTCATTGTGATCAGTGTTTTTAGCAATACACTATTTAGTATATAGCCACTATTGCATAGTGGAATTTGAACAAACTATTATTTTCTGCGATGGACAACACCAACTTTTCTCTTCTAGCTATTACTCACTCCATGTTATTGTTATCATGATGTTTGTTCCACTTGTAGGAGTTTTGGGTTGGAAATGAAGAACTTGTTCACATGTATGAGGAGAGACTTGGGGATGCTGGCTATAATCTCTTCAAGCTTGCTCGAACCAACAATCGTGGAGATGGTAAGATTGTGAAAATAACTGTCATCCTCCTTCTCATTTAAACATTTTGGATTTTCAACTGCAATTTAAAACCCTGATTTTGAGTTTTTTCCTCTCATAATCTAAAATTTATGTTTCTCAGAGTAATGTTGTTGTTATATGGCTCAAAATATCATATTTATTATGCAGGCCTCCTTACTGCTATACATAAAGAATATCTAAGTATTGTGAATTATCGAGAGTTGCTTTTCAACGATTGTGGTGACCGTGTTGCTCAGTTGTTACATGTTCAATCAGTTAATCCCATTTCACATGACCAAAAAGGAAATTTTCACCAAGAGTTTCTGATTGTGAATACTCACTTGCTATTTCCTCATGATTCAAGTCTGTCTATAGTGAGATTGGATCAGGTATGGAATTCCCTGTAATACAATTCTTCTTATTCATTTATTATTTTTGTAGCTTTCAAATCCTAAAATTTGGCTTTGATTTTCCTTCTTGTAGGTTTATCAAATATTACAGTATGTGGAATTGTATCAGAGAGAAAACAGGCTCAAACCAATGCCTATTATACTTTGTGGGTGAGTTTATTGTTTGATTTTCTTGTGATTTTACTATTGCTACTTTTTTTGAGTAGGAATTGATTTCAGTACACCTGGGTTTACAACACTTGCACACTAACCACTTGTGCTAGACCTCGGTGGTAACTGATAAAAATAACAAAAGGTCACAAGGTTAACAAGTTCTATCTAATGCAGTGACTGGAATGGAAGCAAGCGCGGACATGTTTACAAGTTTCTTAGGTCGCAGGGATTTGTATCATCATATGATATTGCAAATCAATATACTGATAGTTATGCAGATGCACACAAGGTAAATATCTCAACATTAGATAATTATACCTGTATGCATTCCTATTATTTAGAACAGTGTTAACAGATTTTTGTTTTTCTTGAATTTTCCATTAAATCAACAGTGGGTTAGTCACAGAAATCATAGAGGAAATATATGTGGTGTTGACTTCATTTGGCTTTGCAATCCTAACCAAGCGCGTAAACCCCTGAAAACAAGTTGGGCTGAAGCTGTATTTAGTATACTAAAGGTAGTTGTTACTTGCCGAGTTTTATATATTTTTGGTTGTCTTTGTTTTTCCTTCTTAAATTATACGAGACATATGTTATATATAAGCTCTACATCTAATGCTATTTCTTTGTTTAATTATTTTTCGCTTTTCTTCTGGATTTTAGTTTCAGCTTCGAAAGGCATCATTGTCCGAAGATGATGCATTTACATTTTTGAAGGGGGACAACTGTGCTGGTTCTGTAACATATTTTAGTTTTTCTGAAGCACTTCGTCAGGTACAATTCATATCTGCTAATACGTAGCAAGCTTGTAGCTCAATTGACACAATAGACTCACTATCTCATAACTTGTGCAGTTAAAGTTAATTGGTGTGCCTTATGGACTATGCTTCCAACAGTTGCAAGATCTATGGAATCAAGCTGATGTAGCTGGAAATGGCGTCATCGATCTCAAAGAATTCAAGGTATATATATACATATATCATGTCTTAACTTGTGTGTGACTTCTCCTTATCATTGTATTTATGTTTTTTTCTCTTCGAAATCTATAAACATGCATGCACACCAATTTCAAATCTTTCCACTAAAATTTATGATAAAATTGAACATTATATGTATTATTATACTATTTACATTAGTTGTCCTAACATATATTATATAAGTATTGTCCCTACACAATAATTCTGGATCCATCATGGCTCGAATGTTAATTTTTTGTGACGAAGATAATTAATAATATCGACATCTAGCACACTCTTATTATGCTATTGTATAATAATAATGGTGTGATAATTGACTTTGCAGCAAAAGATTTGGAATTCTACATGTTCAGAGCATGTGTTGGAAAATTTCAATGGGTGTATGGAGGATTCTAATACTGAACAGGAGCAAGAAGCCATTGGTTTTAAGGTGAAGAATGCGATGTTGTTTCCACGTGAAATGGAGAAAGGACTTTGGCCAGAAGACTACTCTCTTTCTGATCATGCTAGGTTGACTGTTGCATTTTCATCCGCAAAGATGTCATGTTCTTCATTATAAAGATTAGCGACTATTAGTTTATCAACTAAAATTGGTCTCTATTTCGACTGATTTTGATTCTATAGAGACCAAATATACTTGATATCTATCTAGTGGACGCATTCTAGTAGTGGTCATTAGTTTATCTTGTAAAAAATGCCTGTGTGGAGTCAAAATAGCGTATACATGTAATTAAGGAGACGCTAATGGTACACTCATGTGTCGTATATTTAATCTGTTAGATTGGTAGATCTATCAATCTAATGGATTAAATATACTGAGTATTGATATTCTAATAATGTCATTCAGTAATCAGTTTTGGTGAGCTCTGGCCATGTTTTTGTTTTGGCATTAGGAGAGAACTTTGTAAAGATAAGATATTTTTTTCAATGTGAGAAATGAATATGTCTCATTTCTTTTCACCGGATCTACTTTCATACCTAGGAACACATTGGTGAAAAAAAAAATTATATTATATTAGTTAAATATAGCCATAATTGTTGTTTCAGTTTACATTTTTTTGGTATCCCCAATTGTATCAGTTTTTATTTTCCTCACTAATTTTTAATTTTTTTATAAGTAACTTTTTATCCCCAATTGTTCACTCGAGAAATTAAGAAAGAAGAAGAAAGGAGTTTTGAGAGGATGAACACAAAAATTTCTACTTTCATTGATTTTTTTCTTTCAGTTTCTGGGTTTGGTGAAGATTATAATGATTAGGGGGAAGAATATTTTGAAGAACCTTAATTTTATTTTGATAGTTTTTATCTTTTTGTAAAAATTAATTATTTTTAAAAAAATATTTGGTTGACTAATTTTAATTTATTAATTCAATTCAAATTTGAAGTGAACTAAACAAATCATTTTTATTTTGTCGGTAACAAAACAACAAATCATTTTTCTGAATAAATGCACTAAACCAATCATCTAAATTGATTCAAGTTAATTTTATTAAAATTAATGTTTTAAAATTTTAATTTATCATAGTACTGCGTAATATAATATGATTTTCTCGTTTTCATAACCATGGGGAATGAAGAATTCATTTACGAGGATTTAGAAACTTGCTCCCATTTTTTGTACAGACCAAAACTTATGACAAGTGAAAAGAACTTACATTTAGTTGGGAATACTCTCAATCTTACAAGCTCAAAATTAATAACTTACATTTAGTAAGATAATTATTACTAAACTCAACTATAAGCCGCAGAAGTAATTAACTACACATATATTAAAAATTGTGGTTATTGTATTTAATTTTCTTTGATGCAATGAAAAAGATAATTACATTTCGTAAATTATTCTTATATTTCAGTTAATTTTATATGAACATTTGTTATATACAATGGTACTTTTATTAAAATAAAATATAAACAAAAATAATAATTAAAAAGTTAATGTATATCTAATTAAAAATTAAGATCCATACATCAATTTTTCAATTACATTTTTGTTGATATTTCATGCTAGAGTAGTAGTATTTTGATAACAATATTAATATTAAATAAGGCAAAATTAACCAAAATTTAGTTATGTTTCCGTCTATCAATTATCATTATTTTTTATTTTTATGTTTTATATTTTAGTCTAAAGGGAGTAATTATTTACGGTTAGTCATATCAATCATATTTAAAAATTCAAATTCAATATCCAAGTTTTTTTTACTAAAATATCTAAGTTACCTCTTTTCTCATTGAATTGCATAAATAAATAAAAAGTAGACATTTAATATAAAAAAGCGTATATTAAATTGAAGATTAAGATATTCTTAGTATACTAATATTAAATATGTTAAAAGAGTCAAGTTTTTATACTCATTCCAAAATGAATTATAAGATAAAATGGATCAATTATGTATATCAAGAAAAATGTTGATTATATTAATTTATACAATTTAAATAAAAATTAAGTTTATTGTCTAAGTTATCCATTATAATTAATAAATTGAGTCATTGAAAATTCAAAAAATTAAATTAAATGAAAGACATTTTAGAATTAATGAAGGTGCAAACACGAGAAGGGGAGTTGAATTGTGTTTGACTAACTTGAATACTTTTCCTGTTTTTACACTTTTAAAACAAAACTTGATGTATGAATAAAAACAGAGTTAGCAGCGGATATAAAGTAAAAATAAAACACATAATTTTTATGCTGGTTCACCGTTAACGAGGCTACGTCCAGTCCCTTCACCTTGAAGGATTTCACTAATTCAAACCTTGAATTACAACAGTTCCACTGACCCTCCAAGTCAGTCTTCTCAAACAGTCTAACAATCCTAGACTCTTGAGGAATACAGCACCTTGACTTCCTAAGTCAAGTCTTCTCCTGCCAATCTGACAACCCCAGATTGTAGAAGGAATTACAACGCCTTGAATCTAATTGCCAAGTAATCTGCTACCCCTTATGACTCCATCAGATTGTAGACTCTACTTCAACAACTTAGATCTAACACAAGGGAAAGAAAATAACACGAGTGCTTGCTTCTTGAAAGCTGGAACTCACAATTAACCTCACTGAAAACTTGAGTGTTTGCTTTGGAAGTGTATGACTCTTTTGTGATTTTCAATGCTAAGTATTCTGCCTTGAGCCTCATTTTATAGATGCAGATTAGGGTCTCTTTCAAGCTTAAATTCGAGCTGTATCTTGCTGGATTCTCTTGCAAAAATAACTTGACCAATCGAGCTTCAAATAAATAAAAAAACATATCTTTTTTAAGCTTCAGATTTTTTTCAAAAATAATTGGCCAATTATGTCTTTAGTTTCTTCTCGCCAACAGCTCATGAATTCCACAATACCTCACTTTATTTTTGTAACCAATCTTTTTAATACTTTGATCAAAATAAATTAAAATCTCCACCGTTAATCCTCATGATTAAATCTGGACCATTTGATCTTTTGTGCTAGTCCACATCTGGACCATACTAAGTGATCTGTTGTGATCCTCTGATTTCGGCCAACCCTGGACCACACCTTCTGATCTTCTGATCTCGGCCAACACTGGGCCATGGTCTGATCTGCTGTGATCCTCTTATCTCGGCCAGTGCTGGACCACACTTCCTGACCTTCTAATTTCGGCCAACACTGGGCCATGGTCTGATCTTCTGATCTTGGCCAACATTGGGCCAAATACTTAAATCTGAACCATTGATCTGAAAATCTTTCCTCTGATCTGGATCAATTTTGGACTTGGTCTGGATTAAACTGAAATTAAATCTGGACAAATAATATTTCAGTCTGGACATTTTACCTTCTGTTTTGGATCAATTCTGGAGATCATTTCTTCTGGTCTGGACTTGGTTTCATACCCTGAACCATGCTATCTTCTGGTCTGGGTCAAATCTGGATTAATTCATTTGTTCTAGACCAATTTATTTACCCTCTGATTAAGTCTGGATCAAGTCTGGGCTGTTTATCATTTCACTGTCAGGCCATCTTCTGGTCAGAATAATTTCTGGAATAAATCTGACATTTGACATATTCTGGAATGGAACAACTCTCCCTATGGCAGGCTTCCTTCTGGTCTGGTCCAGGTCTCCTTCTGACTTTGCTTTCTTCTGATCTGGGCCAGCAAAGATATCCTCTAGTAGTGTTTTGACATCCTGGTGTATCCTCTGGTAATTCCAGGATGCATTCTGGATGCTTTTTCTGTCTCTGCAAACTTCATTTTCTGGTGGTATTTAATGTAATAATTCAAGGTACAAAATAAGATTACATGAGTACTTTTGTAAACATCAAAATCCTAAGTATTTAGAACCAACTTGGTTCCAACAATTAATATCATTAAATAAAAAAAATTATAAAAATACTTATATTTCATTCTAAAATCTCTGAATTAATTTTGTTTATATTTTATCTTGGAGGGAATATATTATTAGGATTTAACTTTTATACATGATAAGTGTAAATAGTTTTTATACCGTGAATCAATTACAACCTTTAAATTATACGTTTATTAAAACTAATTTTATAACGAGCCAATCTATTGACTATAAAGTAGGACAAATGACTTTGGGTTTCTTAGATGACGTAACGGGCAAATGAGTTTGGGTTTCTTAGATGACGTAACTACCATAGTGGGGAGCATAACAAACCACCAAAAGAAAGCCAAACAAACATTTGAAATTGAATAAGAAATATTATGCTTTTGTAGGAAAAAAAAAAAAGAACAAATAACATGGTGGGCCAACTGGCCTAGGATGAAACTTGGGAATCAAGAAAAAGAAACTAGTATTCTTTCACATGACAAATAAATTTTTAAAATAATATCAATTGTGTCAATCATTTTAATACTACTATAAATTTTGTTAATTTTAGTAATTTACACAATAGATTCTTTTATATATATATATATATATATATATATATATATATATATATATATATATATATATATATATGAATATAGATAGTTTTCTTTTTTGAAAAAATTGCTAAGAATATAGATAGTAGTATTTAAATTTGTTAACTATTTGTATATTTTTCGAAATTTATTGTTAAATATTTATTCTCACTCTTTCTACTAGTTAATGACCTATTCAATTGTCTAAAAAAATGAGCTATTCAATTAGCTATTGAACTCATACTCTTACTTATTCTATATTCTTTTAACTTCAATCTATTCATATCTTTCCCATTTTTGACACGACACAATATTTTTTTATCTTTAACCCTCTAATAATATTTAGTTCTTTTGGAGAAGAAATAATAATTAGTCCTTATTGTTACAAAATTGAAATAATAATGAATGTTTTGGTAAAAATACATAATGTAATCAAATATAGAGAAGTCTCATAATAAAGATCAAAGACATTTTTTTAAGAAAATTATATCATATTATAATAATAGTTTTTATAATGTTTAAATACACTCTTAAATGGCGAAAATATAATTATATATTTAAATTTCCTTGCTTGCTTTTCTCCAATTTTTTGTTTTTCCTTTTTCTTAATAAGCTTTTAGCTTATAAATTCTTTTTATATAATTATTTTATGATATCAAAATTGAATATTTAAATAGAATAAATACTCTTGTAAAAAAATAGAATAAAATTCTCAATCATTTCTACACGAGGACAAAATAAGAGTCCACTAAACAGCAAGAGAAATAGCTCATATATAAACTGTTTTCTTCATACATAAAAATATAAAAAAACAAATGCTTATAGGCGAAGCAATTTAGTGCTCGTTTGGCTACGCATTCCAAATCTTCAAACGTGAGTTTACCCATGATAATCAGTGTATAGTGTATAAGCATGTTGTTAGGTTTGTGTATAATATCGTATGATTAAAATAGTTTTTTAGTGTAATTAAACCCTAATTCAACTAGTAAATATATTAGGTTGAATATTTCACCCACTACGGTTTACACAAATGATTTCCGCTTTATCCATCATTTGGGTTCAATTATAATATTCTGTAGCGAATAAATTAAAAGCAAACTATTGTAAATCCTTAATAATGTTGGTAAGTCTCTTTCACATTGTATGAAATATGTCTTTTCTAATCTAAATTTGTTTCTTTTATATTTAAAAAGGTGATAGCGATGTATTGTTTAAATAAAAAAAATTGAATATTTAATAAACAAAAATATAATTTTAATAATTATAAATTATATAAAAAAGATTATATCTTTGGCTGAGTGGTATGTATTTCCATGGTGTTCGTTTTTCCAATTATGAAGTATGGTTAAATGATCCTACTCACATTCGACCTAGTGCCCAGTTTATCAAGTAAAACACTAAAAACTCAAATTACATTATTTAAATTCATCAAAATAAATAAATTATAAATATAATTTAAATAAAACTTTAAACTGATATTAATCTTTTAATTATTTAAAATAAATTTTTTTTCTAACACTTATTATTTAAGTAAATTCATCGACCAAATATTCATATTATATTTAAATAACATCATTTCATTTATTTATAGATAATTTTTTTTAAATCCTAATAATTTGGGGACCTATACAATAGCCAAATTGCAATGGCCAATGGGGTTATAATGGGGCTTGATAGCGACTCATAACAGCTTAACAAAGTTAAATGTACATTAATAACGTTATGTGTATTTCGTGGAAAGTGAGTGGTGACTGTGTGGAAGATTCTTAATTTATTCTCATTCTTACGCGGTAAATATGTGGAATTAGGACATCTATTTCATTAAGTTTATTTATCCAAATATGCCTTTAGTTCTAAAAGCATAAGTTTTCTACGTTACCACTTTCACACTATAGAATTAGTAGCAATTGACTTAAAGCTTGACTCAAGTCTTGTACTTTTCCTTTAAACGGACTGCGATGAGAGAAACTCTAGTATAGTCACAACCATTTGAACTTAAATTTGGGCACACATATATTTAATAAAAATAGAAAGAGAAAAGTTAAATAATTTATATATTTTTAAAATAAATAAATAATATGTATTTGTGTGTGTTGAAATGATGTGTCTAAATAATTGTATCCAACTAAATATTTTCCATGCTATGATTTGGCTAGAAATTGGTAGCATTTTTGTATTTAAAGTATTACAATAGTTGTTTGATCAAGATTAAATAATTTTAAAAATATATATAAATTTTATTGTTCAAAGTACTAAATTTGATACTTGAACCGATTTTAATCGAGATATTCTAAATGTAATTTTTTTAGTGAATCTAAATCTGCAAATTGTTAAAAACAATATAAAAAAACAAAGTAATAAACAAATTAATTAAAGTATCGATAATATTAAATAGGAACAATAAACAAAGTAAAACAAAAAATTATATTCAAATTTCATAATGTGGTCTAATTAAAAAAATGTGACAATAAAAAGTAATTACTATATTTTTTTTAGAAAATTCTAATAAGTGTCCTTAAGACACTTGTTAAGAAACTAAATATAAAAATATTCAAATGAAAATACATTGAAATTAAGTTGTGTTTTTCAATTCCTTAAAAATTTAATTTTTCTTGTAGTAATAATGAACATAATAAATACATAAAATACTACTTATTATGGAAACATATATTATCTGTTTTTCTTAATACTACGTAGTAAATACAAAAAAATTTCTTGTAGTAAATACATAAAATTTAATTTTTCTTGTATTAATAATGAACATGAAATATTTATCTGTTTTTCTCAATGCTACGTATTATCATCTAGTTCAATATATAAGAATTTTTTCAATTTTAAATATAAGAAAAAAATCATACAATTTTTTCAATTTTAATATGTATTAATTGCTAATTAATTTTCTTTCACACCCTCAATTTATTATCAATAACATCATTTACCAAGATGATTTAACATAAGGTAATATTTAAATAAAATATAAAAATTATAGCATTTAATAATTTTGTTGGTCTTAGTTATTTTTATTTATTTACCTAAATAAAAAAGAACAAATTTTTTTTACCTAAAAAAGAAAGAACAATCTTTTTTTTTAAAAGGATACATACTAACAACACTTTCTTTCTAATATTAACTCTTTCATAAATAGAAATTTATGTGAAGTCTTTTTATTTTCAAATTAGTGGGATGAAGATGAATTTCATATAACAAAAAAAAGTGAACATTAGTCTTATAAAAAAAAAATGATACTAATAAAGGGAAGGTAGTACAAGTGAGGTTGCCATATTTTGTTTCTCCATTTTGGTTTTTGTTTTGTTTTTTTCATCGATCCCTTCTGAGCTAAGCCAAAAAGGAGTCTATGATCAACTTCAAAAACCAAAACTCTGTCACCACCTTCCATTACAAATTTCATCTCTTTATAAGATTAACACACCCTTCTTTCACTCTCCATTACCTTCTTAATCACTCGCAAATTTCCCTTTCTCTTTCTCTTTTTCTTACTATTATTACAAAACACACTTCAAAACAAAAACAAACAAAAAAACTAACCAAAAATAGTAATGGAAACAACCTCATTCCCCATTCTTGATTCTGTCCCTGTTGGTTTCAGATTCCGTCCAACAGATGAAGAGCTTGTTAATCACTACCTTAAAAACAAGTTACTTGGTAATGATTCCATTCTTCAAAATGTTATAGCTGAAGTTGATGTTTGCAAGTTCGAACCTTGGGACTTACCAGGTACTAAATATGAAAACAAAAAACCCATCATTGTTATTGCGTAAAAATGTCATCTTTTTAATGTTTTTGTTCTTTTTTCAGCTTGTTCTGCGATAAAATCTGATGACCCAGAATGGTTTTTCTTGTATCCTCGTGATTATAAGTATGCAAAGAGTAAGAGGCTTAACAGGACGACAAAGTGTGGTTTTTGGAAAGCTACTGGAAATGATCGTACCATTAAGGTTAGGGGTACTAACAAGGTTATTGGGACTAAGAAGACTCTTGTTTTTTATAAAGGTCGTGTTCCTGGTGTCAAGACCAATTGGGTTATTCATGAGTATCATGCTGTCACCTTTGAGGATAGCCAGGTTTGTTTTGTTTCAACAAGGTTTTAACTTTTAATGTTTTATTATTATGTTGCATTTTTTTTTTTTTGAAATCATCTTTAGTCATTAGTCACTAGAAAATAGAAATGAGTACGGTTTAAGTTTTTACAGGATTTGATTTGATTTTGTATCTGATTGATTGTTCTGTTATTGAAGATTATTTGATTCATTGTTTGAATTTGAACCCCTTTTTTATTGGTGTCATATTCTATTGGTTACTTAATTTCTCAAATTTGGTTTTGTTTTAGGAAAAGATTCATCATTAGTTTTCATAAAAGAAAGTGTCATTTTCTGCTATGCTATGTAAGCAGCCCTTTTTGAGATGAAGTTTTTGTTGAAATGATATTTTTCTGTATCACACTATACAAAGCATGAAGCACAAATACTCTTGACATGGACATCGGACATGACACCGACACGTCGACACCGATAGTCATATGAGAAAATGAATCAATTGAATGTAATCAAGGTGTCGGTGTTGCGTCAGTGTTTGATATCGAGGCACGCCTTCGACAGAGGTGTCAGTGTTATAGAGCAAACAACTCTTTTTAAGTTTTTGATGTGAAGAGAACTGTTTAGGAAAATTAAGTTTCTGATTTTGAAGCATTAGCTTGATTTGTCTTGGTCTTTATTTGTATGAATTGTATAAAATAAATGTTGATTATTATCCTCTAAATTTTGTAGAGGAACTTTGTTTTATGTCGCTTGATGAAGAAAGCTGAGAAAAATGGTGAAGAGGAAACTGATACAATGATATGTGATGAAGGGGAGCCTAGTAGACCTATAAGTTCTGACTATGAAAATCAAGAAACAGTAGAAGGAATTTCAGATGTAAGCAGTGGATCCTTGATAGAAATTTTGAGAACAAAGTCTTGGCTTAAACCTTTCAATATGAAACATGCTGAGAATTTAATATCTGTTTTATATTTGTTTTAGGTAGATGGTACTTTGCAAGAAATGAATATGGAATCGATATTTCAGGCGCCTCACCAGACTGACAGATACTTTCCCTTCTCAACTCAACAATCTTCCATCTCTGAAAATGAGCAGGAGGTATCGTTCCAGAACTATCGATTTCCCGATGCCTATTTTGGAAATGAAAACATTGTTATGCAAAGTCCATTTGAAACTATTGAAGAGGAAAATAAGTTCATCAATTCAATGTTTATTGATGGAGAGTTTGTTACTAGTGAAAAAAGAAGACATGCTTTTGTCAATGGTCCCATCGAGTCCGAGTCGTTGAGAAGGGCCTACTATCAAAGCATTGACACAGATGTTGAAGTAGTCTCAGCACCGGTAAATATATATTGTTCAAAGACCAAATGATATTGGGGAGTGTATCTTCATTTGTTGGGGAGTATGGATTAATATGGTCAGGACCACAAAAAGATATTGACATTACATCTTCACTTAAAATTCTAAGACATTAAGTATATGAGCTACCTCTCTTATATAGATATATCATTATTTAACTTATTCTTAGTTGATGTGGGACTAAACGCTCACACTTTTCATACATGAATCTAATATATTTGGATCCATTTCCCCCCCCCATCAAGTTGAACCAGACTATGGTACGACTTGTTGTAGAGTCTTGGGAGCAATGAGAGCTACAATGAACTAATGATCATGACCATCAAGAGACTTTGACACTACATCTCTATCCAAAATTTTAAGACATGGAGTGTATGAGTCATCTCTCTTATACATCCTCCATTTAGCTTACTACTAATCGACGTTAGGCTAACTTCTCACACTTAATTAAATTCTCATTGTGTATTGCCGTGACATGAATTTGCCACATTTTTGCAATGCTAAGTGATTTTCTTTTATAGATTGTGAAAAGATACTTCGATGAAATGTCTTGGTTGACTTAGTTTTGTTGTTTTTCTGTGAGAGCCATAACTTATGCATGGCTCATAGAACCTAAGAACTCATAAGTACTCTTTTCTTCATATTGTGATGTGGCTGTTTATGCCCTTCCTTTTGAATGCTACTAGAATGGGTTTCATATGTTTATTTTTCTTCTTAAATTTTACAGTTTGGTGATATTCCAGACACTTCAACGGCATATCTTGATTATCGTAGTTCAAGCGAATACTATGCATCAAATATGTTTCAATCAATGCATGGTTTTCTACATGGAAGCACATGTCTTATATCGTCTAACAACAGCAATAGCCAAAGTACCTTTCGAGATGATTTCCGGGGAGTGGAGGCATCCTCTTGTGACTCAACTGCAGATAAACCTTCAGAGATCAATTGTAATGAAAATGAAATTTCTAGTTCTCCTTCCACACTCTAAGAAGGAACAAAAACCAATATCATCCATGACCGGCCATCTTCATGTCACAAAGAGCTTCTGCAACACGATCTCAAACAGAAAGGAAGGTTTCAAGCAATGCAGAAAATTTTTAGAAACCAGAAGCTAACATTCCTCTGTGGCCATCAGAAAAGTTTATTTCATCAGCATGGAAACACCTTCATCAAACCAAAGCCTTTTCGACATCGGTATATCTTGTTAATGTAAGGATTTTGTAATTATAAGGATTTTTTTGTTAATAGTCATTATCTAGGAAATGATATTATGTTAGAGGTGCTGTTAGTTAAGGCATGTGAAAGGTTATGTAAGTGTTTGTTTTAGGAATTTCACATTATAAGATAGATAAGGTTTTATAGTTCACATGGATTCTGCAATTATGCAAGCTGACTGCATCTTTCTTATCATAATGAAAATATCTTTGTTCATTTCTGGGGTTTAAGTGTGGATTAAACTCTTAAACTGGTTTTTTAAAGATTAAAATGTTTCTAAAAATACTTTGTGATTTAAATCATCACAAAAGTAATTAAAAATATTTACTAGTTCAAGGTTTAGTAAAAATATACTCTTTTGTCCCCAAAATGCTAATTTCTTAAGTAAAAACGGAAAAATTTAGGTGATTGAACTTAAGTGATTAGTGAGTTTCAGTTAAAGACAGATCGTTCAGGAGAACCTGAATTCGAATCTTGGATAGAACAATCATTAGTCAAACTTTACTTATCTTCCAGTCAAACTCCGGATTACTAGGGTTCCATCCCCCTGAAACCGGAGGATTAAGAAAAAAAAGGTAAAAACAGAGTGAATTTTCTTGAATCAAACAAGCCCTATACTACACAAAGTATGATGAATGTAATTGTTAAATTAATGATTATGGAAAAAGCTATTACTGTGACTTTAGATGTTTTGTGATGATAAGAAAGACAGAGTAAGTTATATCATTGTGGCCATATGATTTTTACTTTAGGTATCTCATCATGATGAAATTCTTGAACAAGCAGAACTTCTCTCAGATTCCTTACACAAACAGAATTTCCAACATTTGAGCATCACAAACCCTGAATTATAGACAAGGAAAATGGTGACAATTAGCAGAAGATTTATTATATGCTTAATGTGCAGAACCTATTATGCTGAAGAACTCAATGACTGTATGGATGACACTGGTTTGGAGTTGAGCAATGAAGCCTTCATTCTAATCATGCTCAGTTCAACATTGTTTTTCTGCAGCAATGATAACTTCATTCAGAACACATTTTTGAAGAAACATCGATCCCATTTGTTTTCTATTATTTGATTTCAACTTTGAGCATATTTTGTATTTCTAGCAGTTTTTTTTTCTATCTTGATGTTTAGTAATTAGTTTCTGTTGTTGGAAAAACCGGCTAAGAGGAATTCGGCTACTCCAAAATTTGACTGTATGCCATTCTTGATTAACAAGTTATTTATTTTTAGGTATACAAAGTTTTATATAGTTTTCCGTTGATTTATCATGTCTTACGTAATTCATTCAGCCAAAATATTGAAATCTAATTTGTAACGAATCTGGATTGCGTGCAACGAGAGACATTCTTATGATTACGGTAGAGAGGGTGTTAATTATTTTTACCCAGTATATATATAACTAATTTTTTAAGTTAAGGTTTTTTTGAAAAAATTATACTGTTGTATTAAAATAATATTATATAAAAAAATACTCTCCGATTTTTTTTATATTGTACATCAACTTTTGTTAACTCAACTATTTCTTATAAAAAATATCAAAGACAATATTTTATAATGTTATAGTGTAACATTCTTTCACGTTCTTCATGTTGAGACCTTAAATTAAACATTTAGTATTTTTTACTCAATATAAAGTTTCAACTCAAATTTTAGACATTCTAAAATAAAAAGCCTAGCTAAAGAAAAACAAAAGCATCAACTCACCATCATTTATAGGCAAGAGACAAATTTATTAAACAATCGAATCTTGAGTCTGTTAAACAATCTTTTAAGATTCATTATTTTTTATGTATTATAGATTAAACAATTAACTCACTTAATAGAATATTCGAACAATATAGAACATATACCAAATAGAGTATTTTATTATGTTATAGTATTCCTTCATGTTTAGACCAAAATTAAATATTTAGTATTTTTTATTCACTATAAAGTTGTAACTCAAATTTCAAACATTAAAAAAAAAAAAACCATAGCTAAAGAAAAACAAAAGCACCAACTCATCATCGTTTATAGTTAAGAGACAAATTTATTAACCAGTCAAAATCTTGAGTCTCCTAAACAATCTTTTATGATTCATTATTTTTTATGTATCATAGATCAAACAATTGACTCACTTAATAGAAGATTTGAGCAATATAGAACATATAGGGAAATTTTTGGATTTTTGTTTTGTATAGTTAGACTTAGGTTCATTTTCAATGAACACTTATAACTATGTTGCAAAAATCTTGAAATTTATTTAAAACATGGTCATTCTTATTATTTTGAGAGTGAAATTTTGTTTCAACAATTAAGTCAAAATTAAGTTTTATGATATTGAATTCTCTTAAAACACTCCATTGTTTTCCTAATTGCTTATCTCATAAAATAATGTTAATTATTGTATCATCTTTTGAGAGGAGTTTTTCGAAATTGAAATTGCTAAAATATTATTTATGATCTACAATGTTGTAAAATAAATTAAATAGTCTTGCATTGATTTCAATTGAAAATGATTTTTTAAATAATCTTGATTGTAAATAAATTATTAATAATTTTGCATATAAAAAATGCCAGGAAGATGATATTTAAATTCAGGTTAATATGAGGGAATATCGTTGTTAGTACTAAATATTATTATCACATGTTAGAGTAAATAGATACATATATAACTATTTTTGCTATAATTCAATTTTAATTTTGTTTTGGTATGAATTTTTTTAATGGTTATGTAACATTTAGCTTTTATGTTGAAAACTATATCCAATTTAAACATGAACACCAAATTCATCACTCATACAAGAAGACCCAAAATCTCAGGGACAGCTCCAATAAACAGTTTGTCATATATGAACAATCAAATATAATATTTTTGAATTTAAAATTCAGATGTGGCTCATTATGTGTATTGTGATTACACATAATCCAAATATGTATGTAACATAAGAAGAAAACATATTATAGTATCTTAAGAAGGTTTGACTCATCTAAAAAAATTATTTAGTAAAATGAAAAATCAAGAGTAATTTTAATATATGCATTATCCAACACCGACTTGTTTATTGATTTTATTCACCTTATAGTAGTATAACTTTAATAATCTTATTATTATATAACTATACTTTGAAGTTCCCTTTTTTTATGGGGACAGAAACTAGTGGGGAGCATAACAAACTATGGTCATAAGATTGACGATAGATAGAATGACTTGATATATGGTAGTGTGAACATAGAAAATTGAGAAAATATGATTAGATTTTATTCTGTTAGGAACAAATGAAGAGGACAATGACTTGAGATGGTAGGGTAGGCAAAGAGGGAAAAAAGCCTTCGTAATCTTAAATTGATACTGTCACTTAAAAATCAATTATTTGGTTTTATATTAATAATTTAAATTCACACAAATCGATAGTTTTTTCTTTTAATACATGAGTTTTTACACTTTTGTTATCTACACCTTCTAAATTGCTTCTCACACCCACCAAAATTTTTAAAAAACCAAAATTACTATAATACTATTCTTTCATCTTCTTCATTAACCCATTTCCTTCCCCATATTCATCATCCATCTTCTTCTTCTTCAAAATCCTACATTTTCCATATTCATCATCTCCTAAGTTAAACCCTTTGTTCTTGGTCATCAATCATAATCATCATCATCATCATCTATCATCAACATTCATCAACAATTTCATCATCATCTTCAATCAATCAAGTAAGCCTTGCATTTGTACTTGTTTGTCTTATGAAACCCAAAAACGTACACTTGTGTGAACTGAGTTCACGTATGAGTTACTCAATTTAAATAATGAATATGAGTTCACGTACGTTTCTGGATTTCATAAGACAAACAAATACAAATGCAAGGCTTACTTGATTGATTGAAGATGATGATGATGATTGATGACCAAAAACAAATGGTTTAACTTGATTGATTGAAGATGATGATGATGATTGATGACCAAGAACAAATGGTTTAACTTAGGAGATGATGAATATGGAGAATATAGGGTTTTGAGGAAGAAGATGGATGATGAATATGGGGAAGGAAGTGGGTTAATGAAGAAGATGAAGGAAGGGTATTATAGGAATTTTGATTTTAAATTTTTTTTGGTGGATATGGGAAGCAATTTGGAGGGTGTAGTTAGCAAAAGTGAAGTTTTTATTGTTAACTCATTCTTTTATTGTCAGTTTCATATAAAATCTTTTAAAATCATTTAAATTAATAACTCTTTTAATGCAAATTTTTTTCTCATATTATCTTTTTATTCACATCACATCACATAAATTTATAATTATATTTCTCAATTTGTAACGTTTTATAATTGCAGTTTTTAGTCATTCGATCTAAATTGACAACTGAAATTGTTTCATTATGTGAAATTGACTGTGTGATTTAAATCATTCGATTATAAATCAACGGTTAAATTGATTGTAGCATAAACCACGTTATTTTGCTAAAATAGGCAATCTGGATCCCTCTATCCGCACCTATATTAATATAACGATAATAATTTACTTTTTTTATACTACTTATGAAATATTAACGATATTAATTATTGACATTGATAGTTGTAGTTTTTAAGTCTTAACTCAATTAATCAATATCGATATCGTTAAATTGAACGTTTTATTTTAAATTCAATTATGATTATATTTATCATCTTTTCTAAAAAAAAACATCGATCATTCAAAAAAACAAAAAAAGTCTAAAATATTCTCAAGAATTTATCTACCGTGTATCATATAAGATACTTTTCCACCCTATAAGGCGCCTTTGTTTTGTGTTATGTGACAAATCAATGTTTTCCTTTACTTTTTGTAGAGAAATTTTGTCTTGTGTCGTTTAACGAAGAAATCTGGAAAAAAACTGAAGAGGTAACCGATGCATTGATGCATGAAGAAGGTGTAACCAATTCAAATAGCCATGTTGATGGTGATGAGTATGAAAACCAAGTAAACAGTGGATTCAACTCCCGATGTGAGCCAAATCATCCTTTACGAGTCATGTGATTTTAGACCAATTTTTAATTTGAGTTAAATATAATTATATGTTAAATTTAACTTACTAATAAAAATGTGATTTATGAAATGAATAATTGTATTTGAGAAAAGATGAAATACCATTAAAGATGAATATAAAGATATTTTATATTGTTATTTAAACATAATAATCGTATAATTGTCAAAAATGTAATTAATGACATCATGCTTTATATTTGTATTAAGGTATGTGCTTTCTCATAAGTGAATCCCGATTCTATCTTTGTAGCATCACTCCAAATTAGGGATGAGAATAAGTTAGATCGTCTATGACCTGGCCTACTTATGGTCTAGTCTCACCTGACCTGTTTAATAAGAAGGCTAGGTTCAGACTATTTTTAAAACCTATTTTTTTAAATATGTCAGATTCAGGCTTATATAAGAGTCTATTAGGCCTGACAGGCCGGCCTATATATATATATATATTATTTATTAATGTTATTTTTTATTATTATTTATTAATATTATAGTTTTCTATTTTAAAGTATATGTATATATATATTTTATTATTTATTAATGTTATTTATTAATATTATTGTTTCCTATTTTAAAGCCTATCAATTAGGCTATTTTAATATTATTTTATTATATTAGATTTGATTATAATTTTATTAGTTTTCTTTATATAAAACTTTCTAATTTAGCCTATTTAAAAAATGTAAAATATAACATTTAAATATTTTAATGTGAATAAAGCTTTTAAATAGGTTTTCAGGCCAGGCCAGATTTTTAAAAAGGCCAGGCTAGACCGAAAAAAAAGCATATGACAGGTCGTAGGTCAGGCTTAGGTCTAAAAAATTAATCGTAGGCCAAGTTAAGACCTTTCAAAGCCTGGCCTGACCTATTCCCACCCCTACTCCAAATAGAGGAATATAGATTCCATTCACTTCAACATCCAGCTACTAATCATCATAAATCATATTTCCAAAAACAACATTGTCGAGTTTTCATTTGAAACTTCTGAAGACGACAATGCTAATTCGTTCTTGAATTCAATTTTTTGTTGAGGATGTTTTTATTAATGAAGAAACAACTCAATACTTCTAGAATTTTTCTTGCATAGGGACAATGGTTACAAGCACACCATTGAATAAGCATATTCCTTTAAGTTAGTAAGTGGTGTGTTTGTAGAGACTTTGGCTATGGAAGAAAGCTCATGAATATACTAACCAAATATTTTGATTCTTACTTGGATACCTATTTATAGTTTATTGAAGTATGAGTTGGTTAGATAATTAAAGATTAGTTAAAGAAATAGGTTATGTTGTAGATATTTAATAGGAAACAATGAAACGGAGAATAGTGGGAGATTTGAGCTTTTTGATGTATAGGGAATTGCACACCAAAAGTAATACAATATACAAATATTTTATCTTTGTTTGTAATGAAGAGGATTTTCACCTTTGTCTTTTATCATACGGATCATTAATTTTATTTTTTTTAAAATGTCACAGTCTCACAAGTGTTTTAAGTCAAATACATTTAACTATGAAGTTATCATAGTTTGGTCATCATAAATTTCTTTAAATTATTTCAACTACGCAGACTGCATAGTCTTTGAATACCTTACATTATATTATGATTATTAATATTCTTAAAAATGTGTTGTTGTGAAGTAATTTTGGGGGTTTTGGAAGAAAAAAAAGTTTGGGGCGTTTGAGAAGATGGCGGTGCCCAGCCCGATCAACGTTTTATCTTTACTCCAATTGCCGTTCTGAGACTCTAGGCCCTTTGGGCCAAATTAATGTTCATATGATTTACACTCTCACACCTTACAAAAGCACATATATTTTATTCTAATTTCTTTCATGAATTTATGAATTATTAGAAACCAATTCATTGTTGCTCAGGGTTATTTTGAGCAATTGATATCCCAATCAATAATTTTAGTAAATAACTAAAAATTCAGTATTTTAAAATTTATTTTTTATAAACAAAAATATATTAATAGAAGTACAAAAGTACTATAATCCATTACACAATTGGTTCAATTACACATAACAACCAACAAAAACAAAAGAGCATTGTAGCGAATATGTAAAACTATAGTTCAACCTTCCATCCAAAAAAGGAGCAAACCAGAGCCATGAATGAAACCAACTTGATCTTACTTAGCAGTTCCCAAAAATTGTATCTAAAATGACATGAAAAGTGGAAACAATACAATGATCAAATATTGATCACTATGAGTAAATCTGATTGTTTGATTACAGTATTGATAAATCAATATTCTTTCATAACTAATAATTCCTTGTTAGGAAAACGATGTGGTGCATACTTTGTTAAATAATAAAAAAGTGAAGAAGTAAATTAGCCTATGAAACTTTGCACCAAGACATATCAGTTTTTAAAGAAAATTAATATTCAAATTAATCTTTGACAATTGCATATGATAGACATATTAGTCCATCCTTTAAGTTTTATTCAAATTTAATGACTTTTTTTTTTGCTAACATGTTGGATAACGGTCCATGTCAATTATTTTGGTCACTTTTAAAAATTGTTGAGATGAATTTGCACAAACTATATATTTACATGTTAATAATTTTTAATATTGTGACATCGATAATAGACACTTTATTATCGTTACCTAACACTTCAATAAAAAATTCAGATCAAATTTAGTAGAGGAACTAATATATCGCTTTCATGCCGTTGTCATATATTAAATTTGAATATTATTTTTTTCAAGGACTAAAATTTTTCTGTGTAAAAAATATTTTATGGATCAATTTGAGTCTTTACTCATAATAAAATACATAATTTTTTTTTTCATTTTGTCAAAAGTATGAAGTGTACCGTGGGTATTTTGATGAAAAGAATTGCCATCTCAATCCTCTATGACAAAAACAAATTATGAGTTGTTTACTTTGTGAAAATCTTTTTTGTTTTTATTTTTTAAAATTTGTGTTAGTTTTTCTAGTTTAATAAGGAGGTAAAAGATTTTTGAAGTAAATTTTTTTTAATATTTCAAAAAATAAGATAAAAAAATACATTTTGAAAAATAAAAATATTTAAAAAATTAAATGGCCTTAAGAAATGCTAATGACATGTATTAAAATAAAAAAATTGAAACGTCAATGAGAAAATTTAATATAAAATTCAGCACAAGGGTTTTTCAAACCTATATGAAAAATTAGAGAAAGATCGCAACTAAATTTAAAGACAAAGGATTACCATAATTTGAGTAGAGCCACCCTCTCATAGAGACATTCGATAAATCTCTTGATACATAAATTTAATGGCGGTGATAGGTTTTTGATATTATATTAAATTTATATTTAAATTTAACTCATTTTTACGAAATTAATGTAAGGAATACTTATTTCTTCTCATTTAAGATTTTATCTTTATTTTATATGATATTTGAGTTTTTCCAATATTATTAAAATTGGAAATCAAGTGGAGGGTGTCAAAGTTTGATTTGTGAATAAGGTTAAAAAATTCATAAATAAAGTGATAAAGTGTCACAAATTCAACTCCACATTCAACATATAATATTAACAAATCATAAGTTGGATTCCATATTCAACGTAATACTAATAAACAAATAAAATAAAAAATAGATGGTGTCCAAATTTCATTCTTTCGTATTTATATAGTATTGGTCTGTCAACATTAGTGTATCATTATTACTGGATATATGATCTAACTAACACAATTGTGTTTTCCTCTCTAACTGCAATCACCACCATTTAGGAAAGATTCAATTTCCACATGCATATGTTTCTATAGTACCACTAATTTGTCATTCAGGCCAAAATATAAAACACAACGAAAAAGTAAATCAAATACTTGATGAATTTCAGTCAAAAAGAATTATTTGAGAGATCTCAAATTTAAATTATTAGAGTGATATTTTATATATATATATATATATATATATATATATTTGATATATATCTATATATATATATATATGTGGGACCACATCCCAAAGTAACAACATGGATGCCACTAAAGAAGCTTCGTACAAATTACATTCTGTTGTTCCTTTCAAATTTGTTGCAATAAAAAGAAAAAGACAAAAAGAAACAACATGGCATGCGATGCGTGGAAGCTAGCAATTAGGTTTCCAGAAAGCTGCTTAGCTACATGTGCGTGTAATTGCAATACAAAACGTTTACGAGCCAATAAATTAACTTTATTATCCTAGTTTACAACTTTGATGAATTAAGTGAATTAAGTGAAATGTGTGTCGTAAATACTTTTTTTTACAAATTTTATTTTAAGACACTAATTTAAGTAGTGGTTGAGTTTATAACTTTTTATAATTTTTTTTATTTACAACTTCATTAATTTAATTTTATTGTTTTTCAATTATCTAACAATAAGCTATTAGCTAATTTATAGTTTAGTTTTACCAATCAAAATCTGTAAATATGTTTATACTATTGTTATTAAATTTGTATTAATTTTTTTTAATGTAATATAACATGTTTTTATTGATCATATATTCTTCGTAATGGTATGAGTTGCTTTGACATCTTTGATATTGCTAAAAATCGAAATTACTTGTAGCTAGTTGCTGTTAGTTCCACGTATGAGTTGTGATCTAAGACAATTTTATAAGCTGAGAGATACTTTTTTACCTTAAATATGAAATTATGTGTGGAGAGTAGATCAATTATTAAATAGATTGGCCTAACCCGATGGACTTTGGTCTGACTTAATTACATAAATGAGTTATATGGGGATCCACCTATTTGTTATTAGGTTGTAAATATATAAGTTTTGTAGGATTTTCATTTTGTCTTTTGTCTGACTAATTAAAAATAACCTAACTAAAAAAAGAGTAACAATATCTTTAATAAATATTTTATAATTATTATAAAATTTAAAAAAATCACCATTTTACAAATCTGACGTAGTATTTCCATTTAATACTAAAAATAAAATAATATAGATAAAAAAATAAAAGAGTTGTGTACTACAACACGTTTTCTCTTCCTTAACGTTTTTCCTTCCTTCCCTTCATGTTGTTTCATAGCGGACACTCTTTTGGCTTGCTTATAAACCTGCTACAAACTAGTTTATTTGCATATTTTATTTTCTTTTTTAGCTTAATAAAGTTATTATTTGTACACTTGTGCACTCAAAATTTGATGTTATTAATATTTGCTACAAAACAATGCAAAATCTAGAACATAGTTTTATCTCCCAGACACAAAGATTCAAGTCTTGTTTGATTCTCTTCCCAAAAATTCTATTTTAGTTTTTTAAAATTTAAAAACTAAAACACTTATTTGGATTACTTGTTTTTAAAAACTGTTTTGTAAAACCTTTTTAATATTATACTTTTTAAAACTAAAAAAGCAAAACAGATAAATGATGTTTTACTTCTCAATTTTTAATTTTTTTAAATTCTCTAGTAAAAATTATTTTAAAAATTTAGATTACCAAATAGGTTTTCTCTTTTTCTAATATCTAAAACTGTTTTTAAAACAAGTATCTCAAACAAGTTTTTTCTTTAATTCTATTTTTTAAAACAATTTTTAAAATTAAATTTATAAAACAATTTTTAAAAACTAAAATGCAAAAGTGTTTCAAAGAGTCCCTCAATCTAAAATTTTTGTTTTGTGGTTTTTGTAGGAGATGTATTTTGGTTAAGAAGATCATGTGTTTTGCTTTCTTTTTACTTAACATCTTCTATTTTTTGTTCGTTTTGTTTGATATTTTTACTGTTGGCGTCTTGCTATTCTTACTGGCGTGACTGACCCCTATTTTCTTATTGTTGCTATCTCTTTTGGTGTGATGTGATTAAACGGCTATGCTCCCTTCTCCATTTTTTTTGGTGTGACATGATTAACGGCTATAGGCTGTGCTGTTTTTCCTATTCCTCACATTAACAAGTAATCAACATATATTTATATCTCACATTAACAAGTAGTCATCATATATTTATATGTTGATGGTGAGTACTTTATTCCATTTAACATAAATAATTTCATTTAATATTAATAATTGTGGATGTAATTAAATAATAATAAACATCATTACTTTTATCGATGAGTAATATTAAATGATTTTTTCTTTTTGACTTTAGGTTGTGCTATTTAATATCAAAATGAATTTTGTTTTCATCACCTATTTAATTAAAAAGTATTTTAGAAGAAACTCGCACTTATAAATAATATTTTTTGTTATATTATTAAAATGTGTTTGTGTTTATTTAACATATCAAGTTACAAGTCAATATATTTCTTTTGTTGCTATTTTGTTTTTGTGTTCATTACTGATTTTATTTCGTAGAATCATTTAAACTTATTTAATATTTAGCATCAATTTTTAATTCTAAAAAAAAAACAAATATAAAATTATAATCAAATATGGAAGGGTTAATTAGATGTGACATTCGTTAACCTTTGAGTTGTTAAGACGCAAGTTGTGACGACTTGGTAGTTCTAAAACTCATCTTCATAAATAAATTAGTTTATAAGTGGTTATTTAGATGTAAATCTTTGAGCTGTTATCACACAAATTGTACAATTTGGGAATTTTAAACCTCATATTTTATAGTCAAATATAA
Source organism: Cicer cuneatum (assembly GCA_037974295.1). Taxonomy (NCBI): domain Eukaryota; kingdom Viridiplantae; phylum Streptophyta; class Magnoliopsida; order Fabales; family Fabaceae; genus Cicer; species Cicer cuneatum. Next base: position 68,075,700 of record JBBPBO010001985.1, on the reverse strand, counting down.
TAAAATATTCTTGAATGGATTAAATTAGATGTGACATCTTTTTTACTCCTTGAGTTTTGAGACATGAGTTGTACAACTTGATAGTCCTAAAACTCGCATTTCAAAATAATTATTCAAATCAAACATACTCGTTTTTTCGTCAAAACAACTTATTTTCCTATCAATAACAAAACATGTTTTCGTTAAAGAGAAAGAGAAATAAATATATTTAAGTTAATATTACTTTTGTACAATTAATTATAGGTAACCGTATTGTAACGGATGTCGTAGAGTGCTAATACATTCTCTACGTATAATTGACTTCCTAACTCAAAATTTGACTTCAAAGATCATTCTTTTTTCTATTTTTAAGGGTTTTCTAATATTTCTCTATTTTAAAATAAATTTTGGTGGCAATTCCATTGAATTCGAGAAACACTCGAAATTTAGGCCGCGACAAGTCTGACATAATAATTATGCGTTCTATATGTGAGCTGAGGAGCCGGTCAAACCTATTTCATTTTTGGTTTATTTCACTTTTTATTTTTATTTTTATAATTGTTCTTTTTAGTTTAGTCACTCATTTAATTTTTGTATCACATTGGTATATATTAGTTTCTTATTTGGTGAGATATGATTGGATACATATATAATATTTTTTACAATTAACATTGAATGTAAATTAAACTCAAGTTTTATTACTTTAGTTAAACCAATTAATAATTTATAAACTTTTAGTTTTTTTAACTAAATGGATATCTCTCTTGTTGAAGAAAAAATCTTTTTGATATATGTTTTAATGACAACAAACCTTATGAAATAAATGATTAAGTTTTATGAATGGTGGTATACTAATGATTTCACTTAAGTTTTGTTTAAGGAACATGAATGCATAAGTGAACAAGCAAGAATCAATTCCCTTCATCAAAGTGCACAAGTATCCACTTAATAATGAAATCATCTCAAAAGGAATGTATCATATATCAATCATTCAATAGAATGATTATTACATCTTCAAGATAACATCTTCATGAAAAAAGATGTTCAAATACATTCATACAACAAATCAATGATCAAACTATGCTATAAATAAAAAACAAGATCATTTGAAAGAAGCAAAATTACAAAAACAGAACAGAGAATGTTCTTGACAGAAGTTTGGAAAATGGAGAACGTTCTCCACAGTTCTGAAATTTCAAGAACAAATGATCTCCTCTGTTGAAGAAGAAATTGCTCCTGGATTTCACAATCATTGCTCCTAGATTTCACCATCATGTGATCTATGTTATCCAAGGAATATAAAGGATTCGTCTCAGCAAAGAATCAATTCAAAATACAAAGTAGAAAAGCCATGGAATATGATGGATCAAGCAAGTTTAAGCAAGACTGGTCAATCTCCAGAATATCCAGAATGATTTGATCAGTCTCCAGAATGATCAGACCAGTCTCCAGAATGTCCAGAATGATAAGACCAGTCTCCAGAATGATTTGATCAGTCTCTAGAACGACCAGATCAGTCTCCAGAATGATCATCAGTCTCCAGAAATGATCATCAATCTCCATCATGTTAACAATCAATCTCCAACATGTTAACATTAATCCCCTACATGTTAACATCAATCACCCGCATGTTAATAATCAATCTCCAGCATGTTAACATTTATCTCTAGCATGTTTAACATCATTCTCCAGCATGTTAACATCAGTCCTAGAATGATAACATCATTCTCCAACATATTGACAATCATTCTCCAGCATAAGTACATCATTCTCCAGCCTGTTTTGTGTGAATCAAAACACTTATATTATCAGTACTTGGCAAGGGACAAATAAGATCCATTCTAGTCAAAGAAACCATTCAAATCACAAAGTGAAAAGGTTATGAATCAAGCAAGTCCAAATAAATTTGAACCTTCTCCAGCTTGACTGCCAAGAATGTTGAATAATCTTGAAATATACAAGACATCTAGATTGATCAGAAAAACGTCCAGAATGATCAAGACTAAAATCTTCAGATTGATCATCTATCTCTAGAATTTTCAATAAACATTCTGCAACAATTCATCATCATTCTCCAGGTTGTTTTGACAAGAATTAAAACTCCAGATCGAATCAAAGGCATCAACAAATATATTTTAAGTATAAAGGATCATTAAACTCAAGAGAAATTTGATCAAGAACAGAGAAAATAGCCCAGTCAAACAGAATTCAAATTGTTCAAAGGATGGAATATTTTTAATCATATAATTTGGTTTTGGTCAAGACAGACATGGCACTACCAACAGCTCTATTTGACCATCATTAAATGTCCTAAAGCCTATGAAAGGAAGATCAAGCTCAAGGAAAAATCAGAGCTTCAAGTACAAAACAATACATCACTTACATACACTTACATGTTGAAACCAAGTTGGTTCTTTCAATTAAAGTTTTGATGTTAACAAATGTATTTTATGAAAATCATATTTTGACTTAGAAGAAGAATGAAAAATCAAATGACATAACCAGAAGCATAAATCAGAGGATAACATCATCCGAAGCAGAAATCAGAGGATAATGTCACCAGAAGCAATTATCAGAGGATGATGTCACCAGAAGATAAAAATGCATCCAGAGGATACCATAAGATACCTCCAAAAAATATTAGAGGATATTATCAAAGGATGATTACTAGACGATGGTCATCATAGGGTATCATCAGAGGAAACTGTTAGAGGATATCATAAGAGGATCTCATTAGAAGCAAAAATCAGAAGCTATATCATTAGAAGCTGAAAGTATGCTCAAAACAGAATTTGAGCAAAATGCTCAAAACAGAATTGGAGTAAAAGACTCAAGAAATAGAATCTAGCTAAAAGTATGTTCAAAACAGAATCTGAGCAAAATGCTCAAAACAGAATCAGAGCAAAAGACTCCAGAAACAAAATCTGAGCAAAATACTCAAGAATATTCTCAAAACAGAATTAATCGAGATACACTCTAGAAGTAAAGCATCAGATCAAAGTGAACCCCTAATTTCAACTTTAAATAGAGGCTTAATGCTGAAGAATAAATGATCGAAAAATATAAGAACTAAAGCTTCAATTCTAAGTTATCTGAAGAATTCAAAGGAGAGAAACACTTGCTTAAAAGATAAATATTTTCTAAGTGTTCTTTTCTTAGAATGTGAAGTAGATCGTCATCATATTTTCAGAAGCAAACACTCTAGTTCACTCTAAGCGTATTGTGAGTATCAACTTTCTAGAAGTAATTACTCAGTTCTAATTTTGATCCCTTATATAAAATCCTATAGTGTTGAAGTTTCATTTAAAATATGGGGCTGTCAGGTTGTTAGAAAAATACTTAGCTTGTAGGTTTAAGGTTATGTAGTTCCTCAAAAGTCTGCGATTTTCAGGCTGTTTGGGAAAACTGGCTTGAAGGGTCGGTAGTGTTGTAATTCAAAGGAGTTTGAATTAGTGAAAAGGCCTTCTGAAGGAAAGGACTGGACGTAGCTTAGTTAAAGGTGAACCGGGATAAATTGTTGTGTTCTTATGTTGTGATTATCCGTTGCTAACTTTGATTATATATTCATCATATAATTTGCATCAATTCAACAAAACAGCAAAAGAAAACAAGTTTTGCAAACACAATTCAACCCCACTTCTCGTGTTTGCACCTTCATTACATACTTAAAAGCTTCTCAATCACAAACAAAAGATTTAGTTCTGTTTTGCTTCTTCATATCAGAATCATTCTACTGAATTCTTTTGTCAAGAATCTAATCTTAAACACGAGTTAAGCATAAACAGATTATGTCCAAAATCAAAGCTTCAAGTACTAAGCAATTCATTATTCACTTCAATCATACTTGAATATCTCTCAATCACATTAATTGAATCAGTTTGGATTTTTCCTATTCAATTCCTAGAATCATTCTCGTGTATTTCTCTGTCATAGAATCAGAACTCAAACAAGTGTTGAGCCTTCTCAGATTCTGACAAAACACTTTAAATCATATCATTGTAAACTCAAGGCTATAGTGTGAAGTATAGTTTTGAGTAAGCTTGTAGGAAATCCTTTTATGATTAAAAGGTGAATAGTAAAATCATATCTAAAGATTGATAGGTGATTTGATTGAACTTCTTTCTAGGTGGAAATAATTTGTTTTTGTAACAGATCAAGGTTGATCTGAAACAGGGTGTGTAAAACCAAGATTACTATTCGTTTTAGCACTTAGTGAAATTCTCACAATTGTGAGAACTAGACGTAGTCCGGGTTGGGTGAACTAGGATATATCTTTGTGTGATATCTCTTCCCTTATCTCTATTTATTTTCAGTCTTTTAATTATCAAGTTAAATAGATAAACTAAACTGTTGATTTTAACTAATCAAGAACGTTCTCCATTTTCTGTTTTCACAACCAAGATTAATCTAGAGTTATTTTCTTAAGTTTTTAACAGGAATTTTAAAACGGCGAATTTACAATTCAAACCCCCCTTTCTTGTAAATCGACATTGCTGCTTCATCTCTTTTATTTTTTTATTTTTACTTTTACATATTTAAATATAACTATAAATTAATAATACTAAATTTGATAATAATTGTAAAAGTCATTATTAATATTATTTTTCATAAATCACATGGAGATCTAGGTACTGGTTGACACGAAACCCAATTGACTAATCACTCTCGACTATTTTTAGCATGAAAATTTTAGCCCATACCCCCACATTTTACCTTTACCCCCACAAATACAAAGAAATGACGTTTTTGTCCTCGTATAAAGCATAAAATCTAATTTTTTTTACCATTCCATCATTTAACATTTTCGGAAAAAATGGGTGAATTTTGAAAAACTCAACCGAAAAACTTCATTCAAGTTTTCTGGTAGTTCATATATATTCCGAAAAACTTGAAAAAAGATTTCTGGTAGTTCATTTCTGTTCCAGAAATATTTTTTCAAGTTTTTCGATAGTTTAAAAAGAAATAAAAAAAATTGAAACACTACCGGAAAACTACCTCACAAGTTTTTCGATAGTGTTAACTTTACGCTTCTTTACCGGAAAACTTGAAAAAAAAAATTCTGGTAGTTCATTTCTGTTTTGAAAATCTTTTTTCAAGTTTTCCGATAGTTTAAACAAAATTTAAAAAAAAAATTGGAACACTATCAAAGAACTTGTGAAGAAGGTTTCCAATAGTTTCCGGAAGTAGTGTTAATTTTATGCTTCTTTACTAGAAAACTTGAAAAAAGATTTCCGATAGTTCATTTCTGTTCCGAAAATCTTTTTTCAAGTTTTCCAGTAGTTTAAAAAAAATTAAAAAAAAAATTGGAACACTACCGAAAAACTTGTGAGGAAGGTTTTTGGTAGTTACCAGAAAACTTGCTCACAAGTTTTCCGATAATGTTAATTTTACGCTTATTCACCGAAAAACTTGGAAAAAGTTTTCCGGTAGAACCTTCTGTACCGAAAAATTTGAAAAAGTTTGTCGGTAACTAACGAAAAAATTTTATGTACCGGAAATTTTTTTTTTTCTAGCTCAGAAATCTTTAGAAGGTAAAAAAAAATGTGAATTTAAATTGATAAAATAGTAAAAAAAAATAATCAACATTATATTGAACATTTTTAAAAATTTATAGAGACATAAGTACAATTGTGGGGGTATGGAGTAAATTGTTCTTTTAGCATGAGCTAATTGGGTTTAGGAAAAAAAAATTGAATTATTTTTGGGCTTGAGTTTTTACAGCCTAACCTATAACTAAAATTTGGGACAATTTTTACAATGGTTTAGTTGAAATCGAAATCAATCATTAGTTTTATGAAGTTTATAATATATATATATATATATATATATATATATATATATATATATATATATATATATAAACAAATTTTTAAGACTTATCTCATTGTAGGATTTTAATTAACTTGATTCTCTTACATCGGAATTAGACATATGAAATGTGATTTGAGTGACGTAATACTAAGTACTAAGTAGTTCAATAAATTATAGATAAACTTTAACGCTTTCTTAAAATTTTGATAGCACTTTATTCAACCTTTACAAAATCGACTTAATTTTATGTAAATGCCACTCATTATTTGTAAATGATCCAGACTTTATCTTATCTATTATAAGATCTTTGACAAAAATAAGTTATATATATATATATATATATATATATATATATATATATATATATATATATAAGTCTTTTGTTATACCACGTAAATTTTATATTGGCATGATATGGTGGTAGATACCATAAAATTCATGTTAAAGAACAAAATGCATGACTTTGATAAAGTTATATTGGCATTTAACTTTTATTTAGATTTGATTTTTTTATATTTATTGTTTTTTAAGTGTTCTATACAGAATAGAAACTGAATTAATGGATATAGGATAGAAATAAAAAATAATTGAAAAGAGTGATGATACGACTAGCAAAAATAAAAAATAAAAAACACGTGAGTTCATTCAAACTGCATATTCAATGGTAGAGTTTTTGTAGTGGATATTTTAATATCACTATTTAGTTTTAATATGAAAAATTTTATATTAAAAAAGTATTTATTATAAAGTAATTTTACTAGACAATATTTATATATTCTCAATCTGAATTTTGAATCATTTTTAAATATCATTTTATTGTAAACCACCAATTAATTCAACTTAAAATTTGTGTAATTATGACAACAATAGTAGAGATAACTTAAATGTAACTTGTTTTTTACGTTGTGACAAATTTGTTTCAGGTTTCTTGACAAATTTGTTTTAGGGGCCCTCTGCTGCTATTGTGTTACATAAGACATTAATTTCATTACATGCAATATCAATATCTCATTGTTAAGTTATTATCTTGTAAAACATAGAAAACGTCAACACTTACATAATAAAAAAATTAAAAAACATCTGTAAGTAAAGAAAAGAATTGATATGTCACTTTTTGAATTTTAAATCCCAATCATCGACACTCCCATCCATCATCTCGACCCTTCAGTGTCTGGTCCTCCATCCATATGTATATGATATATTTTATTTTAGTTTTTGTTTTTTATCAAAATAATATATTTTTTTAATGTTATTCCTATTTGATAATATATAATATATAACCAATTATTTATGAGATGTACATTTAAACTTTCAACCTTTATTATCTGATGCTCAAAACATGTTATGTTGATATATATATATATATATATATATATATATATATATATATATATATATATATATATATATATGTGTGTGTGTGTGTGTGTTAATTTGTATCTTACTATTTTTTAGACTCGTTTTTACAACCTTTAAAGTTTATATTATTGTTATTGCAATTTCTAAAATTTACATTATTAATATTACTCTATTTGGATCAAACATAAATAAAAAAATAGTTACATTTAGTACTAAAATATAAACAAAATTTTACTAAATTACTCTATTAAATATTATTGTTAAAATATGTTTAGGAGATATGGAGCTATGGATATAAAATGTTAATTTGGTTTATATATTTGGAAAGAAAAAATTCTAAATAAACAATTTTTGTCACAAAATTAAATCGAAACTGATGAATAGCATATTGATTTTGTTATACTCAATCAAGTTGACATTAATAAAAATTAGATATTTATTTTAAAAATATTAATTTTTTTTTCGAACACTATATTTGTTATACTATTAAAACAACTATGTAAACACTTTTTAAATTATAATGAGAAAAATAATATGTAAATGATTAAAAAAAATTAAATACAATACATATCTAAGATAACACGTATTTTAGTGAAATCATACTCAAATCAATAAAGATTGAGTTTATTTGGTTCGATTCAAATTGAACTCGAACATAGAAAAATTCAAGTTAATTGATTTTGACTTTTTTTTAAGTTTATCATATTATTAATTTGATTTTTATATCTAAACAAAACTTAAAATATTTATAATTGAAATTTAAATTAAAAGATGTATATTATTCTAATTAGTATTTTTTTTGTAATTATTTTATAAATTAATTTTATTAAAAATAAATTGTTGACATTGGGGTGATGTGCCGATCCTCTGTCACAGCAACATTCCGTTAGTGCTATGACTACATCATCCACCACTCACTATAATGGCTAACCCAACCCCCTTAAATATAATTGTCACCATTATTAACATTCTCTTCGCCCAATAAATGACAACTAAATTTATAGTTAATTTAAGCAAATCTAAGACTAAAACCGATAAGTACCGTGTTTAAGTTGGGCTAATGCACTAGACCCTAAAATTACTATAGGGCGTAGATCTTTTGATTGACTTTTGTCTCTCTACTTTCTCATCTTTGAAATGTTGTCTTGATTTATTAATAATGAAATATTGTTTTTCTATTCAAAACATAAAACACAAAATTCTGTTTTTGTTGATAAAACCTAATAGTGCAAAATTCATTAATTAGGACCAGCTATATTGAAGTTAGGAAGTCCACCAAAGTTCCTTTCATTCATTTTTTTTTATCCAATTAATATTATACTACTATTAAATAAATGATATTTTATTATATGTATAATAATAATAATAATGAGAATGAAGTGGAATGGGTAGTAGTGGTCCATTGATGATTTAGTACGATTACAATGATTTGGATTGATCACTGGAAACACTGCATGCGTTCAAATCCAAAATCCAAAATCCAAATCCAATGTTCCAAATTTTCAGTTAATTAATGTAAGGCCACGCCAACGCCATGAAAACTAACTTTACGGTACAATCTACTTTATGATATTAATAATGCAACCTCACTAATTAATTACCACTGTCCACTTTTCTAGGCTGCGTAGGGATACTATTCATTATTAAATAAAAACTCATATATCCTTATTATAGGGTAATAGTCTTATAATCTTCTCAACAATCGAAGTACATATCTATGCATATTTATAGATGTGATTCCTTCTAGTTACCTACCTGCAAAATAATTAGAAATGAATACTAAAATGTTATGAGAAAATAAACAAGCTTTAATTGCATTATAGCCCCTTATTTTATCAGGTTCACAAAAAATAGCCATTTTTAGGGTGTAGATGATTTAAATGCATATAACTTTCTCTATTATAGTCACTTTTGCTCGTTGCATAGATATTAAAAAATACCAATAATAAAAGAAAAAAAATAATTTTATTAAATTAAATAAAATATGTAATGCTTTAAAAATAGTGTAATAATAAATAGAGAATAAACTGAAAATTACATATATTTTGAGATAAATTTTTTTTATTGCAGTGATATTTATTATAAAACAAAAAAAAAATTGTTACTTCCATATACATAACATAAAAAGATGGCCTCAACCTATTCATAAAACCAATATATAGCACATCGATTCTTAGTAAGATCCAAAATGTTTATCTTGCCAAAACTACTACGGTGATCTTACAGAACCACCAAATAGACAAACAACTAATTTTCATGCTTAATTACTTTAGTGAAACTTTTTATATCATTAATATATAATGAATATGCTTTTATTGTGAGAAAAATATTATTATTACAAAATTAATACATACTAATGATAAAGGTATGAAGTTGCAAATGATTTTATTTAGACTTAAATATAATTTTGATATTTTTCCTTTTATATAATATTTGTTTTGGTTCTTTAACTTTTTTTTTTCTTAATTTTTGTTATTTATCTTTTATAAATGATGTATTTTAATCATTTTCACATTCACAATAAAAGTTATAGAAATTTCTGGTCATTGAAATCACTTCTAACAATTGTCAATATGTGTCTACTATAATATTCTTTAAAAAAATCAATTTAATCAAATAATAGGCTTGAATTTAAAAAAAAAATTCTTTCATGCATTGAAATAAATATAAACTCTTTGAAATGAAGGACATTTATAATTATTTGTCTTTTCATTTTGTACTTATTAAGTTTGTACAATTAACTTTATAATTGATTTAAGATTAGACATCAACAGTTCATTCAACTATTTGAAAGAGTTATGATAAAAATGATTAATATTTATTATTAAATAAAAGACAAAGGATTAAAACAAATATTTAATAAAAAATAAATGATCGAAATATATTTAAGCGTTTTATTTATTTATAATGTGTGCATTCAAACCATTATACTCCCTTATACATTCAAATTAACTAATTAATATTAATTATAACGGAATATATATATTTGTTCATCAAACTATGATACTCCACCATACATGCATTTATCACAATACTAATACTACTGGTGTAACAGAACTATCATGTGAATAAATTATATGATCTTGAACTTTTTCTATAAGCCAACTAGTTAATGTTTTTAGATTTACTACAACACGCATACTATCATTTAATTTTGGATTATTATATTTGATTATATTATTAGTATACAAATATAAGTTAAACTTGTTATTAAATGATGTGAAGTAGTATATTTTAGATGTAAGTATTAGATATATATGGCATTTGAGATTCGTTAGAAATTCAGCTAACACATTAGACAAGAGATGAGTAAGTTATCTGTTCAAAAAATTAAAGGTAAAAGTAATCATTAACAGCCAACTGCATTCAAATAATGAAATTAGAATCCATAGAGTAAGATGATAAATTTGGTATTAATTTGAAATTTAATACATAAGTTCTTGACTATCTCAAATTAATGCCATGATCTTTCTTTTTGTATATTACATTTATTCCTAATTATAAGTCTCATTCGAAAATATTCTCATAATATACAATAAATATTTTTAAATTATCAGATTCATTAATTATTTTTTATAATCAATATTCATAATTAATTTATTTTCTTTTAGTGTTATTGTTTAACAAAAGATTGAATTGAAGGACAATTTTAAAAATCAAAATATAGTGTTGACATATTTATTATATATCAATTGGCTAACTTAATTTGTATGAAATTGTGAAATGAAACTATATTTCAAACACGATATATGTTTCAATATATATCTTCGGTGTTTAACAATAAATATTATATTTGTTTATTTCATACATATTAAGAAATAACTATAAATAAATAAAAAAGAGAAAAGAACAAAAGATTAAAGATAAAAAATATATGTTTTGCAGTTAAATTAAATACTAAATTAAATGTACAATATAGAAGAAAATTCCAATTAATATGACGAGTGTAACCATTATCAAATTAATTTCCCAACTTAAATATCAATTACCAAACATGGGTCTCACCCCTAGAAGAAAAAGGTCGATATATTCAGAAAAATTGTACCTTCGTATAATATTTCTGTAATCTTATAGAAATGGCTACCTCAAATCTTCAATATATATGGTCTCACCTTGAGGGTCATTTTACTTTTTCTCTTCTGCACAAAATAACAATTGGTAGCAAACAATTAATCAACAAATGAAAAGTGGATAGAAGCAATTATCATATAATTAGTATCAATAGCATAATATAAATTATTTTAACTGTCCGTATTTTTCTTCAGTTTTTGTTGTACTCTAACTCAGTGTATTACTTTGACTTTAATTTCTAATATATGATATATTTGACATTAAAAAAATTTGATCATACAAATTGTCTTTCATATAATATCAATAAGTATAACTTATCTCAAACTAATTATGTAATATATTAGCGAACACAACATACACTCAGAACCCATGACAATCAAGAAAAAAAAAAAGGTAACACAGAATATAGTGAACTAGCGACCAAAACTAGGATTATCGCATAGCAAGATACTCAAAAGATGAACGAACATCTCATACAAAGACACATATACGAAGAAGTCCTAGCCAAGGACCACTGTTAGGACCAACACCTAATCTTGTTAAACAGCTCATCAAGTTTAGAGACCAAATTCGAGAAAACATGTATATAGTCATTCATATACCTCTAAATACCCTACAAAATTGCATGACACATCATAGACTACATGTTACTATGAAACAATATTCCTACTATATCATCATATGAATAAAAAACCCATCATTTTTTTTATCTCTAAACTTTGTCGGTATTTAGGACTCATTTACTACGTGAGATCATATAATATAGATATAATATTTTCCTCGCCATTTTGTTTTACAATTTTTGACAACATGTCTAACAATTTTAAGAAAATTTCAAGATATCAAAAAACTGTTTTCATTAATTTTAAAAACTCACACTTCTTAAGTTGTTTTTTTATCTTCTCTATGTTATATTTATTCACTACAGACTCGTGCATCTTTTTATATTTAGAAATTAAAAATAAACAAATTTAAAAAAATAAAAACATCAAATATTTTCAGAAAGTAAATGAACCTTTGGTTTTTATTAGTATATATATATATAATTAGTTGTTTTTGATGAAAAATGTATGCATATATAATCAATAAAAAAAAAAACTAAATAGAAATACAGGCTATTTTAAATTTCTTTCCCCTCTATTTTATCTTAAGTAATATATTATGCATCGTTATTTTCCAACTTGCAAGCATTTGAAATTAATTGATCCACCCCACCTCCCAAAAAAACAAAAGTTGCCATTTCCAGTCTCTTTCAAGTCTTTATTTTCCAGCAGACATTATAAGGATTCTTCCAAGACTTTGAAGGTGAGCTCATTAAAAAATTGACTTTACACACAACTATCTAAGATACTCTCACTCCTATTATTTATTATTTTTTTAACAGAAATAAAAAAAAAAACACATTCAATTCTGTGTTTCCAAAAACAAAAACCCTGCTCCTATGTATATATGTCTTGTCTAACCTTATACTGTTCATCTTACTGTCCTACTCCTATGTGTTGCTTTTGTTTTCCACATCAACGTAACATTCTGTTTGATATCTCCTTTTTATGCTATGCTATAAATCAATGAAACAGTGTATTTCTTTTTTTGCATTCAATGTGTGTCTAATATTTAAATTCAAACCATTAAATAAAATGAACAGTCTTTGTATCATATCATATAAACCTAAAGACAAATATAACATCAATGTCAAATTTTGTCTTTTAATTTGATGAGTAGTGTTTATATGTCTTTCAAGAGGAATCAAACTGTTCACATTCTTATTATAGGATTTCATTTATTATTTATCTTTTTAATTTTTATTGACATGTTTTTAGAGAAAAACAAAGAAAGAAACTATATATTGCTCACCTTGATTTCCAAAGGAAAGTTCCTTTATTTAATTCCAAAAGTATCAGCTGTGATTATATCAATGACTGTGACAAAATCCAAAATAATAAAAACAAATATGTGAGTAATTAATCAAATAGTTTTCAACTTTCAACAGTAAGAAACACTATTATGAAGACTAATTAATAATTAAAAATCACTTATTCACATGCATGAGGAATCTAAATCTAAATTACTATATCCATAAAGTAAATAAATAATATAAAAAAGATATGTAGCAAATATCAAAGACAAATAAATCATGATTTTAAATTGTGATTTGAAATTGTAAATACAACTGTAATATTGCATATTTTAAAGTTTATGCAACAACATTTCTTAACAACAAGTTTGATTGATCGGACACATTTTTTTGTATTTTGTTGCAATATTAAAGCCATGAGACAAGGCATTAACTATGAATCAGAAAACAATGGGGAAAAGAAAAAAAGCAAAATTTTGACATACCTAAAACATGTATGTGTGCAGTGCTGCTATGATAAACCAAACAAAGAAGGTGGCTGCTAGCTACAACAGTGAAGTCAAGAAAGTATATCAACAAAGGAAACAAAAAAAGAATTAATCAATAAATAATAAATTATTTAATTAGCAACAAAGTAGTAGAAAAAATTGAGAAAGAGTAGAAATTGAATAAGAGAAAAAATTACCCTTTTGACAGCTGTACAAGTTTTCTGAAGTCTATATCTGCAAAGCTAAAATGGCTAAGTTAAGCAGAGGAGGAAGAGGTATCACAAAATTGCAGCAGCAGTGTTGTGAACCACATCAACCCAACAAAGCTAACAGAAAACATTAGAGGAAAGAAGAAAGCAACAAGCTTTTCTGTCTTTCATTAAATGCAGTAAAAGGAAACACATATATATAGTTATTATAATAATATACAAAAGGGACAAAAACTTCATTTAATTTTGTACTATTGTATTTTATTTCCCAACCTAATTAGTTTTCAATTCATTCACCACTTGTAAAACATAGTATACTACTAAAATTTCATATGCTAATTAGTAAATTACTCATCATCAAAAGAAGAAAATAAAATTATATATATATATATATATTAATATATAATAAAAATGCTGCAAAAGAAATTGTAGCTAGCATAATCTTGTCTCATTATTTTGTTTTCATAATAATATTTCATCATTGTTTTTGGTAATGGTATTGCAAAGAAGGGTCTAAACCAAAAATCATTGAAGCTCCTCCTCTTTTATCTTCAAATCTTGTTGATTGTGAAAGTGTATTGTCTTCATGAGGAGGTACCTTCAAATGTTGAAGAGATGGTTGTGAAGATGAAGAAGAAGAAGAAGAAGGAATGAAACATTTAGTTTCTTCATTTGTTGATGAATTACCACACTCCATGTTCACACCAAACAACCTTAGTCTTTTTGCAGCACTATTAGTACTATTAGTTAAATTTCCACCACTATGGTAATGATTTTGATTTTGATTTTGATTCTGATGCTGATAATGATGATGATGATGAGAAACAGGAACAGAATCAATAATCATTTGTGAATGAGAAGCATTAACTCCTCCAACTACTTGTTGTTGTTGTTGTCTAGCTTGATCAACCATTGACATTGATGGTGGTGCTAATGATCTCATATAAAAAACTGAACTTGGATCATGATGATGATAATTACCACTACCATGTTGATGAAATGGATACATATGGTAATTATAATTCATCTGTGAAAAACGGTCATGATGGTTTTGTTGTTGAGGATGCCTTGGAGTTTGTGGTGAAGGATAAGGAAGAGAGTAAAATCTACTATTAGCACCCCCCCACCTAAGTGATAAATTTTGTTGATTAGGATTAGGAAGAAAGAAAGGAGTGAAAAGTGTTGTTGATGATGGATCAAGATTGTGATGATGATGATTTGATATTCTTCTCCTCCAATCTATATACAATCTATGTCTAAATAATTCACCAACACCACGTTGGAATGAAACAATGTCACCAGCATCAAGTTTTTTCTCTTTAACAAAACGGCTCCAACCTTTTGTCATAACATAGCTTTGACTACTATTCCAGTAAGAGTATCTAAATCTCCACAATTTTCCATTCCTATCTTCAAAATTCAAAAGAAGACCTTTTTCATTTGATGTTGAATCAAGAGGGAAGTACTTTTCAGCATGTTGTTTTGGTATAACCAAACGGTTTAGTTTCCCTACATCACTTGGTGTTACAACTTTGTCAAACATGTGTTCTTTCTCATGCTCATGCTCATGCTCATGTTCTTCTTTTTGGTTACTTGTTGATCCTTGTTGAAAATTGCTTTGACTTTCATTTGTAACAATAACATCTTTATTGTTGTTGTTTCCAAGTGACAATTCCATGAAATCAAGTTGCTTTAAATTTGTTTGTTGATTTGTGAAATTATGGTGTAAGAACCCTAATCCACCATTTTGATGATCATCATCATTTTGAATCATTCCAACTCCAAGCCATGATGGATTTGTTGTTGATGGAGAAGAAGATAAAGATAAATTAGAGGGATAGTGTTGTTGTTGTTGTTTACTTTCTTCTTCTTCTTCTTTTGATGGTGTTGTGATGATAATTTCTTCTTCTTCTAATTCTTCTTCTTCATCTTCTTCTTCTTCTTTGCTATGTGAATTTTGCATCAACTCCATATGAAATTAATATAAAGCGAACCTCCTTGTGAAATTCTGATGATTAATTATATATAATCTCTGGATCTCACAAAATCAAAAAACTAATTAATTTCACAAAAATTATAATTAATAACTAAAATTAAATTAAGTTAAATTATTGGAATGAAAATGAGGAAATTGGGGAGGGAAATATGAACAAAAAAACAAACAAACTTTGGAACAAAATTAAATTTGAAGAAAATGGAAAAAAAAAAAAAGAAGAAGATATAAATGAGATTATTATTATAATTAATAAATAAATAAATAAATTACCAAGAAAAAGAGTATGATGAGGAAGGAGGATATTTGAGGAAGATTTGTAAGGCTGTAAAGGAAAACTAAGAAAAGGAGGTTATTAGTTAGTACAAGAGAGTTGTAAGAGTCGGTGCCTTCATATTTGACTATCAAATTCAAAACCCTAAAGACAAAACAAAACCATAGAGGATAAATAAATTATTATTCCAACTTGTGGTTATTGTTTGTTTACCTAATATTAACAATTTTCACAACACAACTCAAGGTGTTATGGTTAGAAAGTATGAGAGAGAAAAAAAAGGTGTTGAAGAAGATGTGAGTTTTTTCTTTTTTGATAACTAGTTACTTCACACAGGAAGCTTCTTTGTTACAAGTAGGAAAAAAAAGAAGCAAAAATATGTCTGTAGCAAACCCAGTTTTATTGTCAAGGTTAGATAGAGAGATAGAGATGGGAAAGAGTTATTATACACTTACATGGGCCCCATAAATAATGTGCTTATTCGAGTCATGTGACCAACTACTCGTTTTCATTTTTACACTATTAACTGTCTTTAAATATAAGATATTTTTTTCTATTTTTATAAGATTTTTTAAAATTTTTAATTATATTAATTATTTTTTTCCTAATATATCTCTAATTAATTTTATATTTTTTTGAAATCAACGATAAATATTATAATACAAACATTAATTAAATTTTACTTTAAGGATAAATATATAAAAACAAAATCAATTATTAATAAATTTAATACTATTTATTTTCTTAATTTTTGCAATTTGATCAAAATGTCATATATTTAAGAATCGAGGTAGTAATTATTTGCAATATAAAAAGATTAAAAACAATAATAATCTTGTGTACATTAATATGCTTTAATTTGATTTTAAGTCCAGAATGTCCATGACAGAATTATGTCACATTTTAAAATAAAATAGTCTTTAAAATTTATTAAACACTTATAAAGAAATTTACATTTTTCTCTCTCAAACACTTTATTAAAAATCTTCACTCTTATTAACATTTTGTGTGTCAATAACTATATAGATTAATTATTTGAGTTGAATAAAATGATAGAATCCATAAAGTTCTATTCAAAATTTTAAAATTTGAACTTTAACTCGAGATCATCGGTCAAATTAAAAGAAATTATTACTCATACTATAAGGCTATATTTGAATAAACATTTTAATTAAATGTTTATATGATAATGCTTTTATGAATATAAATTGTTTAGGTATAACTATTTCTTGTAAATCATAGAAAATTATGGAGGTTATAAATACATTTTTAAATTATTTTTATAAATTGACCTAAACAATTTTCAAAGTACTTACGTAAAAAAGACACGATAAATATATTAGATATAAACCAAATATGCTTTCAATTTAATCTAAACGTTTTTAGACCACTTTTTTCAAATGAATTGTGATTATTATTTCCATAAATTATATATTTAATTAAATATGAAAAGGGAAACAATTTGTATGACAAGTTGTTGAAGTAATTAGAGAGAACGTGAAGTAGAGGGGGGATAGAATGGCAAGGGTGTGGTAGTAAAGGAAAGTGCACAGTGTTAGGTTGTTTTGATTTATCTTTATTATTATTATTCTTATTATTATTATTATTATTATTATTATTGACTTTTGGTGGCATTGAATTGATTGTGTGCTGTGTGGTGCGTGTCGGTCCCTCCGAGAGAATGAGAGCAGACCTCTCTGCAGGCCACCCCCCCCTACCTGAACGATCGCCTTCTGCTACTCTTTCTCTTTCTCATACTCTATTTAATTACCACCAAATACTAATAAATATTTTTGGCTACATTTGTTAAAAGAAAACAAAATGTATTTCTACTCTCTTACAGTAATTAAATTATTTTGATTATTTTATATATATTAAAAAGTTATATAAATAGAAAAAATATTATTTTTAATAAATTATTATTATTAAGTATTAATACATTATCAAAGTCATAAACTTTGGTATTATAAAAAACAAAATTTTTTACTCAAAATTTATTTTTATTTCATTTTTTGTTTTCAAAAATCTTTTTGTACTTGTTAACATGATCCTTAATTAAAATTTAATTTTTTGATCGTATATCTAAGGGTGTACATGAATTAGGTTGAGTCGTTTTTAACCAAATCTGATACTCGAACCGATCAGATTAAATTAAATTTAAATCAAATCAGTCCGATTATGAGCGAGTTGAGTTGACTTAGCTTGAATTCGTGGATCATAAAGAAAAAAAAAATTAAAATGCAATTAAATTTAAATCTTTGAAATATCAAAAATAATAAAATTACATCACAACATAATGATTCAATACATAAAATACATCCACAAAAACAATAAAACACTTAAATTAATTAAATTAACAATAATTTTTCAGATATAATCCGACAACTAAATTTTAATTATACATCAATAATAAAAATATGAATGTTATGTTAATGAGTTGGGTTTACGGATTCAAAATATTAAATCTACTACCTAAACATCATTTAGTTTAAATGAGTTGATTCGAGTTAAACTCAAATTTGAGTGGGTCGGGTCAAAATGCGGATTCATTTAGTTTAGTCCACTAAATTCGTGGATTTACCGGTATACATGAATATATCTACTTACGTCTAATAACTTTTATACAAATACAATTTAATGTATCACAATCAAATCAATAGTGATTTTATCCATAAGTCTTAACATAAATGATAAATTTTGATATTGTTAAGTTGAATACTTGAGATGTCGTAGTTGTGTGCAAGTTTCCTTACAATTTGATCTAAAAATATAAATTGTAATTTTAAAAATAATTAGAATAGTAACAATTTTTTTAAAAATTTTACTATTGTGATTAATTGATAATATAAAAACTCTTTATATCTTTAAATTAAATGTGACTTTAGATATTTTTATACAAATCAAGAAATATTGTAAATAAATATATAATAATTTTGTAAAATTCTTTTTATTTATCTTTTGAGTGTTAAACATGAAATCTTAAAGGTACAGTGAGATACAATACATTTGTGAGAAATACATAAAATATTAATTTGAATGTATAGTTAGAATAAAATAATTATTGTAATGTTAAAAACACAACTATATTTCATTTATCTCAAAAATAGTACCTCTCAGTCTTAAAATAATAGTCATATTTATAAAAAAATATTTGTCCAAAAATAATAATTATTTTTGATTTCTAATAAAAAAACTTTAATTATTTTATTCTAATTGTATCATCTAATTAATGTTATATTAATCACTTTGTATTTATAACTATGAAAATAAATCAATAGTTAATATGATAGTTTGGCAAAATAACTATTTCCTTTTATTCATTTATCATCTTTTATTAATTTATATAAAATCGTCAACTGTAACGATTATTTTAAAACAAAAAAAAAAGTAACATTTTTGGTTTTTGATATAATTTTAATTTATTTTTTTTAATTGTATTCTTATTTAATATTTAATATTATGTACAGTATTATCAAATCATTATTCATTTACTTTGCAATTTTGATATTAAAAATGCATCAACAGTTAAAAAATAATTTAATAAATTTATTATTTTCTTTTATATGTTAAATGGTAAAAATGTGATGATGATTCTGAAACACATAGAATACTTATTTTAATTTTTTTTTTTTAAATGTGATTAGTATCAACAACACATTCTTAGTATATCCTCTTTTCTTTAGAGAGTGTGTTACAAAGCTTTGTGATTGGTTAATTCCTCGTTTCATTGTTTTTCAACTATAATTTCATTCCGTTTCTTACGTCCTCAGCATTCATTATTCCTATCATCACCATGAATTTGAGGGAAAACGAAATCAAAACCTGAATTCTCTTCTAGTAATTCCATAACCCAGATCCCCAAAAATAAGATATATAGCCAAATATCACCTTTTAGTTCTCTGGCTTTTTAACATTATTATTATTATTATTATTATTATTATTATTGTTATTATTATTATTATTATTATTATCTACCTCCCTGAATATATAATTTGTTTTTTGAGTGGGAATGGCTAACTATAATCATAAAAACTAGGTGAGTTAACTGATTAATGAATTATTCATTTTCTTAATAAATGATGTTTTTTTTTTTAAATTAACATGAATTTGATTTATATTCACCAACAATGTAAATATAGTTTATATCATTAGTTAATCACAATCGTCGAATCAATTAAATTATTTGACTATTATTTCAATCATCTCTAAAATAACAAATATAATTAGTTATGATGAACCAACAATGTAAACTTTTTAAACTGACAGTTGATAGAAATTAAATTAAATTTATATTTATAAAACATTTATTTCTTACTTATCAATACTTCATTTATTTCATTTATTTCATAATTAGGGTCACTTTAATAAAAAAAATTGTAAAATAAATGTTATTTTTAGTTTTTAATGTAATATTAATGATTATTTTTTTAATTAAACTATAGATTGACAGGGAAGGTAAATAGGTTGTCAAAAACAACCACAATACCCAAACTAGTTCTTACCACCAAGAGGGGCACTTCGAAGGATGATGACCAATCGGTTTAATTTCGTTGGGCCATTTTAACGTCAAATTCCCCATTGGTTCATTATTGATGTATTTGGAGTTGAATACTTATTCTTAACTGATCTCAGGAAGCTATTGTAAATAAAAAATTTCTTATGATAATTATGTTTGGATGTATGTCAAAATTAGGTTTACTTAAATGGTTTTGTGTATCTTTGTTGATTCTCAAAATTCACAAATTTACATGAATAAGAATATTTTTGTGAAATCCTCGTTTTATCATACATAACATTAGTTGTGCGATAAAAACGTGTAAAAATATCATTCAATGCATTTAAAATATTTTCTAAAGTCATTTTTAAGTTCATGTATCAACTCATATTTATGTAAATTAATTTAGAGAGGTCTTGAAACTATTTCAAGATGTTTGTGATAGTTGAATCGACTCATCTGACACGTGAATAAACTCACACGCATGTGAATCAATTCACACTTATTTAGGATGAAATCTCCAGCTTTTAAGAAATTTATGATTCGATTCACAAGATTGTATAAATCGATTCACACGACATGCATAATAAGTTTTTTTTAGTTGCAAACCAATTATTTCATGTAGAATGTATTATAATTTCTCTTACTAATTTATTTTCTTTAAATACTGATGTGTTTCTTCTTTTTTCGAAAAGAGCACTTTCATGTATTCATTATCGTTCATTTATGCATGATCATAATTAATATTAAATAGTTATTAGGATGATTGTTCTATACGCGATCAATTGAGAGGATACCGGTCGATTGCACCCAAAAGGTCTTACAAAAGGGTGGCTTTTTAGGTTCTAAGGTGAATGTTGTTATCTTGAAAGATTGGAGAAATTGTTGTCATCTTGAAGATAGTGCTTCATATTTGTGTTTGAAGATTATTTCAAGAAATCTGGTTTAAGAGTATTTAGGGATGAAAGAGTTGTTGTCCAAATTTTTTAACAATTTTCGAAAGATCTTATAAACATTTTAATATTATAAACTAGGAAAATATCATTCTTTTGAACGGGGATTAGATATACAATGCAATGCCAAAATATAAAAATCTTGGTATACTTTACTTTAGTGTTTTATGTTCATTGTATACTTCTATATTGGAATTAGGAGGCAAAAATTATGTTTTACTATTTGGAATGATATAAAAACTTACAATTGTGAAAATTTTATTTTGAATTTTTTTACGATTTTGATTATGATTGATACGAATTGTTTTTGAGAGATATCAATAAACATGACATGTGTTTATTTTGTGTTGTAATAAATTTTTCTTCAACTTAACCATTAGCCTACGCATAGTGCAAGGATGAATGAATAAGTTTAATCTCAAATTGTTGTGCAAATGCCACCACTTTTTCTACAATAAACATAGTTCCCTTAATCTAATATGTGGTTATAGTCTCAAGAATACCAAACATAAAGATGATTTGATCATCAAATGAGTTTTATTCATCATAAAATGAGTTTCTACTCACATAGTGAAATAGATGTTAGCCACAATAACAAATGTGTGTCTTTTGAAAGAGGTTGGGTAGATTTTTCCAATTAAGTCAAATACACATCCCCAAAAAGGCCTCCACTTGATGTTTGAGTGTGGTTGTTCCACTGATGTTAATTCAAAAGAACTCAAAAAATCAATAACCAAGTCTAAGAAAGTAGCATTGCATCTGTTTGATTGATATTTATACTAAATATCTTTTATGTAATTTTATATTTATCAATTAATTAAATTATGAATTTTACTAAATATTTCAAATTCAATATATTAACTTATTTGTTATAGCATTCGCTATTAGCTAACTTATACTACAAATAGGGCCATAGATAACATTAGCATTGGATTGTTGTAAAAGTAAATAAACAATTAGTAGCACTGCATTTTATTACTGTAGACTGTACCATTAATTGAAACTGCTGCTATAGTAATTGATGACCGTATTTATAAAAGGTAGTAGTATATTACATGTGGTCCTAATATGATCTATGTGCCTATTTTGATTGTTTTGGCGTAGCCTTCAATCACCATAAATTCAACATTTGCATCAATGAGATAGAAAAGCAAAAAGATTAACATTACCATACTTTGTAGAGTTAGAAACATAGGGAAAAATGGGATTAAATAAGGGCTTGGGAAGACATATTGGCCTCTAGTCTCACATTTCAATTATATTAATTGATTATATGCATGGTAGCTTTCATATTTGTACAATTGTAGCACCCTTCAATTTTGGATTAAACATTACACATAATAATAATTAGATATTTAACCCCGTGCGACGTGTGTGAAGACATTGTAAATGATTAATTTCAGTTATAAATTTATAATATCATCAATTATAAAATTTTACAGATTTTTATTATTTCATAATAAAAATAATTGACTAAGTTAATTTGCCATGTTTTTGAAAAAAAAAAGTTGAAAATTTTCAATATTTTAAAGCAAAAACTCAGATTTTGTGTTTTTTGTGTAGTTTACCAATTATAATATATAATGTGAATAATTATTTTAGATAAATTTAAAATTAAATTTGTTATTTTTTTTCCAATTGCATAAGTTAGAATTGTGATTGAAAAAAAAGGGTAAAAGTAGTACACAACATAGCAAATTACACCTACATTTTGTTTTAATTTAAAAATTGTAAAAGTTTCTTTTTGTATATTATTTTTTGGTTGGTAGAAAAAGTGACAAATACTAATTGAAATTTACATACAAAATTAAAATTCTCATGTTAAACTCAGAAAAAATATATAATTTAACAATATCAATATTTATTAATTGATATTTATTTTCTTACATTCTTAGCTCGAAATAGTGAATTCTAAAAAAAAATACCTAACAAAAACAGCGCGAAATATCATTTATGTTTAAAAAATTGAGTTATATCATTTCAATGAACATGATAATTCTACGAAAAGTGCAACACAAAGATTGATTTCATTTATGTATGTTTGTTTGTTTGATTTAGTTGTTAGAGAAGTGGACATATAAATGTATTTGAAAGCGATTGAAATTAAAATTTACCAAATTATCTGAAATCCATTCAATGTGATATAGAAATTCACTAAAGAAGGAAATTATATTTCATACCCAAAATAATATGTTAATTTGTGACCGTACTTGTCTTGCATATTAATTAGTTATAGTAATCTACTACTATATATTTTATTTTAGTTGCTGGCATTAAACTGAAAAAAGTTGGTAAGTAACAGTTACCTAGAATTTACGAGGAAATGTCACATATGATATAAGATATGTTGAAGACAAATAGAAAGAAAAGAAGTGCAAAGGCAAAGCTAGATTCCATTTTTAAGGGTCTAGAGAGAGCAATTGAGAGGAAGGTGGTGCCGCCGTCCTTAGCCTTTTTCTTAGAGTTAAACCCCACATCAGCAAATAAATTAATATTAAATGGAGACCATTTCTTTCTTTCATATTTCAATTTCAATCAATAAAATCATATACTATATTTTAGACTAAATAATATATCTGATCGTTTAACTTAATTTTAGTTAATATTTCAGTCTTTTATTTTTTTATTTAATATTTTATTTTAATTTTAAGTAAGAATTTGATTTTTTATATTTTAAAATATCAACAATATTATCCTTTTTTTACAAAAATTTAAAAATTTATCAAAATTTTCAACCAAAACCCATAATATTAATTATATTATTTAATATAATACAAATTTCATCAAATT
This sequence comes from Cicer cuneatum, assembly GCA_037974295.1. Classification (NCBI taxonomy): domain Eukaryota; kingdom Viridiplantae; phylum Streptophyta; class Magnoliopsida; order Fabales; family Fabaceae; genus Cicer; species Cicer cuneatum. The sequence continues at coordinate 68,051,423 of JBBPBO010001985.1, read as the reverse complement.
CATAACTCAAATCTTCAAATAAACTCATATTTTCATTCTTTATTTGATATTGTTAGAGATGAAAATATGAGTTTATTTGAAGATTTGAGTTTCGAATTTGACGAAATTTGTATTATACCGAAGAATATAATTAATTTTATGGATTTTAGTTGAAAGTTTTGATAATTTTTTTGAATTTTTGTAAAAAAAGATAACATTGTTGATATTTTAAAATATAAAAGATCAAATTGTCACTTAAAATTAAAATAAAGAACCAAATCGAAAAAAAAGAAAGATAAAAGACTAAAACATTAACTAAAATTAAATTAAGAGACCACGAGTGCTATTTAGCCTATACTTTTATCACATATAGTAATTCTATATATTCAATTGTAAGTTATTTGTTTCTATTATGTTATTTTTGTTTTTTTAACTAGTAAGAGATTTATTTATTTTATTTAATACACTTTTATACATTTTATTTGTATAACAAAAATAGACATGGCATTTACTACTATTTTTCTAATTTTTTCTCATCTTCACTCTTATTATATTTTTCTCTTATATTTTTATATACTATTTTTTTCTTTGATATTTGAGAATCAAATATTTTTTATATGAAAATATTATAAATTATTTTCACTCATTTTATTATAAAAACTAAATTAATTTCTCTGACCAAATAAATCTTCATATTTTTAATTAAGAATAGTTTGAGCCTTTACTCAATATTTTTATTTTGTAAAAAATATTATACTTATATTTTTGCTATTAATAAATAATATTTCTGAATCTGCCACTGTTTATATCGAAATCTGTATTTTTATTTTAAAAAAAAAAATATATGTTCCAACAATGTTAAGTTGTTATTTTTTTATGACATAAGTTGTTCTTTTTTGTACATTTCAGAATATTATTAAATTATGTTACATACCCTATATGGGATTGTCTAATATAGTTCCGGTCAAAAGATGGAGCTAATAGTTTTTAGTAAATTTTATAAAATATTATTTTTGTTTCCTACTTTTTATTTTTATAAAATTTATTTTTTATTAAAAATAGTAAAGTCAATAATTACTAGGACTATTTTTCTAGAATCCTACATTAGACACACCATGTTATACTGTGATATTATTTTTTAAAATATTTACACAAATATCTATATAATAAGGTACGATTAAATGTTTATATTTTTACATTGTTATTACTTACTAATTAAACCCTATAATTATTTACACATATTTTTGGATGTGTTGTTACAT
>JBBPBO010001985.1:67958622-68048589 GCA_037974295.1 Cicer cuneatum | reverse complement strand
CCCCCCCCCCCCCCCCCCCCCCCCAACTGTACAATTCATTCCATATATACAGTCCTAATCTCTCTCTCTTTCTTTAACAGCTTTATGAGGTGGCCTCCCCTTCTCTTTCGGCCTTACTCATTCATTAGTAGGGTGGGCTTATAAAAAGTTATAAGTGTACACTAACTTCACTTATTGAATAAATTCTAAACTTGGACCACCACGTTCTTCAGTCATAGATTAATTTTAAAAATTATTTGAAATTGTAATAATAAACGAATGTATAAATTAAAAATCATTTTTGTATTTATAAGTAAGACAATGATTTATTTATTTTAACTTAATGAGTATAAAATAATATTTAACTTTTTTTATTTTATTTTTATAGAATTAACTATAATTTCAACTTATTATCTTTCCTTGATTAATATTTATTTTAGTAATTTTTAATCATTGATTATCGGTGTACCACTTATATTATTATTATTGGTGACCACAAATAAAAATAAACTTTTTGAAAAAACGTGGAAAAGTTGATTGTACATGAAATGGATGTCAGCCATAATAATGACAATATAGAACATGTTCTTGATCTTAATTAATTATTTCTTCTATGCTTTGTTGTATAGTGGAGGTGGTATTTTTTTGTGATTGAACCAACGGGTTTGATATTCCCACATAATTCTACTACTACTAGCTAGGCCTTTGCTTTTCAGGCTATTTAATAAACAAATTCTAATTCCTTTACCTAACATTTTTCTATTTTGGATTTATACCACTTTTGTGACAGTAATCTGCTCCGAAACATATGCAAATCACATTTTTAGAAAGAGATATTATATTAGATTTAGAAGTTAATTTATAAACGATTAATGTAAACTGTTTTTAGATTTTCGGTTAATTTAATAATGTAAATTTTTTATCATAATTATATTTTAACTTATGTTTATGAATAGTTAATTGTGATGCAAAAAAAAATATATGTTATTTTATTTTTTAATTTAAATTAATCATTTTTAATTTTATCATTTAATTAATTAATATTATAAACATCACTTCAAATAATTATTTTTTATTTTGCATTTATAACAACACAGAATAATACTTCTAAAGTTAAAAATTAGTTTTTAGTAAAATTATTATTTTTTCTTTCATTTATAATTTATTTGTAATTTGTGTGTAATAACTCAATATGATACTCATAATATGGAATGGGTATTAATAATATTACTAGCGTGTGATATGGCTGTTTATTATCTTTTTTCAATTAGTTATTTGATTGACTGAAGAAGGATAAGACTATAAATAATGTAGTTTAAATGTAGGATAAAATTAAAAAGAAAAGGTAAACATGAATCCCTTAATTTATATATATGTATTGAAAAAAATTAATTTCAGTAAAAAAAATTAGTTATTTGATTGAGTAATGTATGATAAATTTATATATAAAATAATTTAAATAAAGGATAAAATGATATAATGTCATACATTAGTTTGAAATGCATTTTTAAACATCCACATTTTTTAAATTGCACATTTGTTGATAATAATCAACATGAACTAGAATTTTATCTTTAAAAAAAATGGATTAAAATCTTCTGATTGGTGAGGAGTAGTACTTTGAGAACATAAGATAACCGTATATCAAAATAACCATATTAATTGCACGTTTGATATAGAATTGAGAAAAGAGTAATACTGTTTCCTATCATCCATTCAATATAGAATTGCAATGTTTCATAGAGAATAAATATCTATTTAATATTTTATTTTTTCTCTATTTTTGTTTCTATCATATCACTAATACTATTTTCAGTCTATATATAAGAGAATTTTTAGAGAAATTTTGTGTTTTATATATAACAAATTACAACTTTTAAAGTATGTTTATTATTTAAATTATTTTTATATCTTTATTTAAATTTGTTTTTTTTAATATTATTAGTGAATATTTAAAGTATTACAATTTTCAATAATGATATATATATATATATATATAAATAAAAACAAAAAGTTATATATGTAAAAATAATCAAAAAGTTAAAACAATTAATGAGTGCATTAGTTTTGATATTTTTTATTATTTTCTTTTATAAATGAAATAAGAGATAGTATATTATATCTATCACATTATTTTTTCTATTTTTTTTTTCTCTCTCAAGATAAAAATCCAAAAATTACAGTAATTTTACATAAACTACAAAAATAAGATAAAGAGTTGTTCTTGAGAAGACAAGATAACATAACCAAACATGCACTAAGGACAAAAATGATCCCATATGGGCTAGTTCATAGGACACAAACTAATGGATCTATCTATCCATCACTAATGATCTAATAAAAATTTCTACCTCATCTGACCACCATAAGGTATAAAGGGAGACCACAATTAGTTGGGACCACAAATGTAATTAATGTCAATAAATTATAAAAATATTTCAACTAGATTTCTTGAAAAAGGAACTTTATTTAGTTGTGGCGAGCTTACCCAATAATTCCATTTCAAATGTATATATAACTAAATGTAAGGGGCACAGTATGGTGGAAACTGGAAAACCATGCAAAACTAGGTAACTAGGTAAGGTAGCTGTAGAAGCATATGTAAATTAACAGTTTCTTAAAAAAAAAAAAAAAACACCCTTTTCTTCTTACATTCATCTCTTTCTATCTTTCCATGAAAATATGATGAAAAAAACTAGCTAGCTAGCCCCACACTATATATTGTAGCTTTACACTCTGAGAAAACCGTTGGCTAATTTATCCATGATGTTGTGTCGCTTTCTAATTATAACTTTCAATTTCAATTTTGTGGCCTCAATAGTGAATTTAATTAGGCCACTACTAGCTAGATGCTATACATGCTTCTTAATTTATTTGCTAGCTATAGCTTCTTCTTCTTTCATTTATTCATGTATGCATGTGTTGCTTTTGTGTTTCTTGCTTTTGTTGCTTTCCACTGCAAAATTGTGTGAGTATAATTATTATGAGAGATTAATGAATATATCTGCCAAGCTGTAATTGGTGACTTTTTTTTACCGATAAATATTAGTTCTTAATTTGTTAATAAGGAGTGGAATTTGTTAGTATAGTAGAGGAAAATGTTAATAGCATATAAAAATTGAATCTTTAATTTTTTTTTCTTAATGTTTTTTATGTGTTTAAACTTAAACCACTGAGCTAATTCTTGGAAGACATTAAGGGTGATTGTTGTAGTGTTGTTATGTCACACTGATTTATTTTTTGTAACTTTGCATTTAATTAATTAGTTTTCTCATCAATATGCATTCATGGTCTAATGTTCATACATATGATACATCACTTTTGGTACACATTGTATACAGCTATACCAGTCACTCTCTTGATCCCTTGTAGCTGGCACAAGAACTAGTCATGAAATTCTTTCAAAAAAATGTGAAAATTTCAGTTGATTTACTTCTAACCAATTCAACTATGACATGTATGCTAAATCTAACTAAGAGTGGAAATAGTTTGTACACAAGTTTCTATGGCCTGGTTGTTTTTTTTTGAAGAAGATCTAAGAGTGGAAATATTTATGTCAAATCATATTTTTTTATGATATAATAAATTTTTAGTTTTTATTAAATTTTATTATTTTGTTTTTTAAAAAATTTCTTTTTTATTTTTAGTTTCTGATTTTATAGCAATATACTCTGTATCTTTTGAATGGCACATGAAAATTTCTTTATAAAAATTTAATTTTTTAGCAAATGGTTAATTAAATATGAATTTTTAAGCGCAAAAAACTTAAAAGTTCATATTTAATTTATCATTTGTTAAATTCTTTTAAATATTTGAACGAAAATTGTTAAATATGTCATAAACATTACTGTAAAAAATCATTAAAAAATTCGAAGAATTCACAATAGTTGGTTTTAAAATGGAGACAAAAAATAAAAAGAAAAATTTTAAAAGGCTAAAAGTTGATGAAATTTTTTATAAAATTTAAAAAAAAAATAGTAAAATTTTATAAGGATTAAAAATTTATATAGCCAGCTTTTTTTAAAATTTATTTAGCTAAAAAAAAAATCAAGACTCCTAATCATTATGGAAAAAGCCTCTTAAGCCTATTTGTTTGACTTATTTAATTAAATATAAATATTTTTTACTATTATTATTGTTATTACTATTATTTATAGTATGAGACTATCTCAATATAATACTAACAATATTAAAACATATCAATTATTAACATTAATCATCGAAAAATAAGAATAAACATAAAAATAGTTTTTCTATTCAATTTATTGTTAATTTGTATATGAATTTTTTTTACTAATTTTTAATGAGTTAGTTATCATTCAGATTTTTGTGTGACTAAATTACTATTATTTTGCATTTGTTACATAATTGATTCGATATATATCTCCTGTTATAACGTAGTAATACCAATGATAAATAACTCATTAAAAAATTAGTAAAAAATTTATTTAGTGATTTAATATCACATCACTTTGTCGGTATGTATAATAAAATTATTTAATTGTATTTATTTAATTTATTTTTATATGTATAAATAATCTAACGTGTGTTTTTATTTTTTTGTCCATATCATTTTTTGGATATTTTGGCATTATTACATTTTTTTTTCCTTTTCAGTTTTCACACTATGTACATAATACACAAAATTTGCAAATATAATTTTTTTTCATAATTATTTTAAAAATTGCTTGCAAACAAATTAATTATTTACAATTGAAATTAAATTATCAATATTCCATAAAAAAGCTCATGTAAACTCATATTTATCTCAATGTTTGGCATGAGTTACACACTAATTAATTTTTAAGAAGAAATTCAAATTATTTTTGCCAAGTAAATATCCAACCAAACACTAGACAGTCATCTCCTTGCTGCATGAATAACTGTAATACAGATAGAGCTATTAAAAGTAGCCCTAGGCCTTCGGCATGCGTTGGTCTTTTTAAAGATTGTAGTGCCGCTTCTCTTCGGTGTTTCATAATGCCTTTGCATAGTCACAAAGCTTTATTTTTGGTGTTTATAGATGCTATTTTGGCAATTGAGATAGCTTTTGAGAAAAATTGGCATAAACTTTGATTATAGTGCAATTTAAGATGATCGGATGTTTTTGCTTTCTATAACTCTCAACTTGTTCCTTGCAGACTTCATAATAGGTGGAAAAATTGTATTCATCTTACTTCCCAAATGAAGTTTCACTGTTTGCATATTTTTAAAGAGATAAATTCTTGTGCTGACTCATTGACCAATTTTGATATTTCTAGTTAGATATTATATAGTAGAACGTTATCTCTCCTTTTATGACAGATAAAAATTTTTAGGAATATGAATTTTTTTCTTAATTATAGATTCTCTTAATGGATTTGAGTTTGACGGTCCTTCTCACTGCCTCACTTGGTATCTTTTACTTCATTTCAATTAATAATATTTAATATGCAGAGTATTACTAAAATTAATAGTGTCAACCTAATTGAGAAGGTTAGTGCTAGTGATAGCTTTTACCCCTTTCTTATTGGCTAAAAAAACTAGGGTAACAAATAAAATAACGTATCTTTTAAAAAATCAGTTATACAATTTAAATAATTTTACTTTACCATTCCCGAATAAATTCCACGTAAAGTCAAAATTATGTGACCACAAGAGCATTGCTCCATGATCATATTCCCTTACTTTAAGGTGTCGTTACATTTTGATTTGTCATGAAAATGGAAAGGCGTTGATAGTTAGACTTTTATTCCAAGCAATATTCCCATATGAAAATTCTAATGAGCAATACTTTTGCTCAAATCCCATATGCCAATATACATCCACATCAATGGCTATAATTGATCACTGTATCTGCATAATTTGAGGGGAGAATATGATTGTTGTAGTGTGACAAAAAACATAGGAATGTTTATGTCACCGACCAAGCACAAACTCCTCATAAAAAGGGTTGTGTTGTGTGTATTGGATTTTTTTTTTTAATTTTCTATAGTTGCATTTTATGAGATAATTCTATTTGAAGGGTATCAGACACTAGACATAACTATTTTTTTAGCAGAGATTCTAATATAGATTTATCACGCTGTGAAAGTCTAATCTCTTCCACTAAATCCAACTTCTACTCATTGTTTATAGTGGATTTAATTCCATAAAAAAAAGTAAAATAAAGACAAAAAATAAATAAATAAAGAGTGGAGATGAATTTAGATTCTACTTAGTTATGGAATTGAAATTCACGTAATCAAGACCGACAAACTATTTAAAGAAGATTAGACAATTTAAAAATATATTTTAATTTTATAATTAATTTACAAGTTTAAATTGAAACTATTTAGTCTCAATTAAACGGTGATCGATATCCAACATTGATTTAGAAAAATTTCGACAACAGAGAATTCGTGTCTGAGTGAAAGTTAAGAATAGAATAAGTGTTTATGTGATTTTAAAAAGACATCTCCAACATTGATTTGCTAAGGTGTGGATGAAATTGAAGCATGCATTTAGAAGGCATGCAAATTAGGTAAGGAAAGTGTGACTCTGCTTGATGTGTATCAAGGTAGGGCAGGGGCCAGGGATGATAATTTGTACATTGAACGCCGACCACCTGATGATCTAAAACTTTATTCCAAATTTATGCCATCAAATCTCAATACGTGATTCACATGACATTGGAAAATTATGCTTTCATCTCTCTCTATCAATAAGCAATTATGCCTTTACTATGAATCTGGATTGCAAGCAGCTCAAGTCATGAAATTTTCAACCATCTAATTAAGATATTTTTGGTCAACATCTAATTAAGATAAGACAATACGCTTGTATTTTTTTATTTAATAATAATAATAATAATACTATATTGAAATTTTAGTTGAAGGGTAGAAAATTTTCTTGATAGTGTGTTAAAATCCCATCACTCACTATAATATATACTTCAATTTTTTTTTCTTTTATTCTCTGTCACTATCTCTCTTTCCTTTTTTGTTCCTATCAAAACAAACTTTTGGGGCCTCCTTGACATTTTGCATGTGAATTTGTATTCACATTTTGAAAGATTGGTGTTGTAATCTTTCCAATGGCAAACAATTAAATTGAAGTTGTTTAGTTCCTTGACGCAAAGTTCCTTTGCAAATAAAAACAAAGAACCAAGGGGTCCCTCATTTAGCGGCTGGTTTCTGTCGCACCATATGCATGAATTCAATTGCATCTTCCACATTGCTTCCTTATTTATCTTGTTCAACTTTTAACATATATGTATTATAATTATGATAAATTATGTAATTTTACAAATATTATAACATATAATTGTTGTAAAATTATAGTTTTTTTTATGATTCTAACGTATGTATTGTAATATTAAACATATACTTGTAATTATTATTATTTTTTAGACACTTATAAAAAATTTATTGTTCCAAGGTTTCTTGTGAATTTAATTGATCCCTGTTCATTCTTATGTAAGGTACTGTCTTTATCAAATTAATAAATTTAATATATAGATGTATGTATGGGGAGGGGGGACAAATATAATGTAAGTCATGGGGACAAATATAAGGTAAGTCATGAATGTAACATTGAATTTGTCATTCAATTTTGCATAGGTAGATCTCATCAAAAACAATAATTGCATAGGCAGAAAATTCGAATCTATTTCAGATTGTATATAGTTTAATCCAAATAAATATAAATAAATGAAATAATTTTAACTGAAATAGAATCGTGTGTGTATTGTTATGACTAATGATTTTAATTTCATTTTTATGTGCAGACTATAGTGTGTCATTTTATAAAATATGATGTGGCACATTAAAAATTTATAATTTAATGTCAATATAAATAACTTTATACTGATATAACATATCTAACAATATGTATAATATATGCACATAAGGTTCTTCAATTTTTTATACACGGTAAATCTTTTGGACAAACAAAGTTTTTTTTTTTTAATTCTCTAGTTCTTAAGAGAAAGAATTTCTGTTAATTTAGAGTTTAGTTGAAAAGTAAATAAAATTTAATAAAAAATTATTTTAACTAAAATATAAACTTAAATTTTTTTGAATAATTGATATTTAACTAAAGTTCATTAATTACTTAATTTAATTATTTAATTAAAAAGAAAGTCATGTATACGGTATGCATTCATTGCTACATACCTCTATTGTCACCTCTAAAGACACTTTGAAAGTACATGTCCGGATAAAACACAGTTTTTATTATGTTTGGAAGTATACTTAAAAAAAACACTTTTTTCTGCTGTAAAATACACTTTTCAACACATGTGTAATATTTTATAAACATAGGGAGTGAGTAAAGGTCTCTTAATTTTTTGTCTTTAGACCCATTGCATATACCCATTAGTATTTTTCTTTTAGGCCCATATCCATACCCCCTTATATTTTTTTCTTTATGCCCAATCAAAGAAAAAGGCTAGTGCATACCAGAATTTGGGATTTATGCCAACAAGTTGCTTAAATGTTTGAAATTTAAGTAAAATTTAGGACACATACTAAGCTAACTAATCAGGATTATAAAGAAAAAATAATTCAATCAATAAGATTTTACATTAAATATATATATAATATATATCAAACTTGATGCTTGTTCTCAACTTAAAAAAAAAACAAATGGTATATAATCCAATTCAATACAAAAAAATACAATAAATTTTCATCAAAATATATTCAAAAATTGTCTAGTGTTGCAGCTTATTCAAGTTCATGAAAAATATTATTGTCTATCGCCTCAAGGTGTGCAGAATATACTCCGCATAAAGATCCCTGCACCAAATAAAAAATAATATATCATAAAGTCGATTATAGAAGATCAAATTTTGAGTAAAAAATTATGCACAACAACGTAGTATTTGAATTACAAAACACAATTCTTAATGGTATATATTACCTTTTTGTCCATAAATCATAAATTATATCTATAAAAGTAACTTTTTAATTTGATACAAGAAAGAAAAATGAAATAAGTTAGTTTCTCTATGTATACTAACATTGAGTGTTGGATGGCTTCAACAGCAGTGGCTGGTGGTAAAAATTCATTAACTGCTACCTCCTTGTTCTCATTCTTCTTATCTAAACAATATGTTAAGAAACACAAATTTGAAGAGCTCAAAGACAACACTTTTTTTGATTTTTAACAACGCTTAAAAACAATTTATTTCAGCGTTGTTATATGTTTAGACAACACTTTTTAACCAAGTAAAAGTGCTGTCTAATGAAAGATATTTTGTTGAATTTAAGATTAAAAAGGATACAATCTTCAAAGAAGCGACGAATCTCCATAAGGCGATGAGGTTGAAGTTCTTTGAAGTTAGAATAATGCTTATACTCCGGATCATCGGCGCATACCGCGATGATTTTATCATCCTTCTCCCCCTGTATGAAAAGGATAAACTTTGTTTGTTACATAAAGTGGATGGAAAAAATGGTAATTGCTTTATTGGCTAAAATTCCGACGAAATACCTGATCAATCATTGGCATTAGTCCGATGGCCCTGGCTCGCAGGAAACAACCAGGAAGAACAGGCTCCTGTCACATAAAATTCTTGAGATATAACTCAAACATAGTTGGCAAAATAATAACTAATCGGAAAATATAGTAGTTCGAAATTGTTGTCTGCAACTGCAATTAGATATGTGACATCAAGGTTTCATAGGTCATAGCAATTGTACCATGACTGCAATTACGGTCGTACCAGACCACATTTGTCATTAATATATTTTGTACTATGAAGGATCACTATGTAACTTAATGTAGCTGATGCAGCATTTAATGTTAGTATTGAATTGATATAAGTTAATTAGTAATTAATGATTCTTGTGTCAGCTGAAAGAATTTGACAAGGTTAACAATTTACCTGCATGAGAACCAAGACATCAATTGGATCATTGTCTTCGCATAGAGTTCGAGGGATGAAACCGTAGTTATGAGGATAAACAACTGACGAATACAGAATTCGATCAACCTGCGCAATGTTTAGAGGTAAGATGAATCAAATGCTATAAGATTAAAGAAAAGCAGAAGTCGATTTCGACGTCAAAATGCAGGATATAGGTACATACCTTAATCATTCCAGTCTTTTTGTCAAGTTCATATTTGACCTTACTTCCCTTAGTGATCTCCACAACCTGCAGATAGAAACTAAACTATTGAACGCGCCGAAACAACGTGATGCAGTCGAAAATTTCGGGTCAAGAATAGAACTAATGGTTTTATGTAAATAATGTTATATGGAAGAGATGAGTTACTCATTTCAAAATGATAAGCATTCGTGCTCAAAGTGTTTAACTAAGTTGTTTATCCAAACCAGATCTAAATATAATTTTTGTCTACATTGTGTATCTTCTATCTAAAAACTAATGAAAGTCATATCTATTGAGCAAATACTAATTTGATAATAGCATCATTGTGGTGTGGACTTACACAATTGAAAATATGGGGTGCTCCAGGTCCTGCACATGAAAATTAAGATCATCAGTGAATGCATATAATGTTAAATTGAATGTCAACGTACAAAATAAGCAAAGTAGGACAAGCTAAACAATGTGTTAAACAGCAATACCAATTTCAAGATCATGCCAAGGGTGTGCAGCAACTGATCTCCTTGACATAGATGAAAGAATCCTTTCATTCAACCTGGGAGTTGGGCGATTTTCTTGAGTTTCTTCATTGTTCTCATCACTCATCTTTAAAAACATGACATAAAAAGTTTTTTAAAAGACATAAACCATCAAGCATATACAATAGTTCTAAATCGCAGTCAACAATATAAAATTTTGACCTATGCTACCGCATCACAATCATAATGCGACCGCATTTATTCCAAATATCAAGAATCACAATGTAACCAAAATAATATGCTTCATTCAATGATATGATATTTTTTTACCTCAACACTTTATTTTAAATTCCAACATTAGACTAAATTTTATCACTATTTTTTGCAAATATGAATCTATAGTACTACCTCAAAAGTCAATGACTTTTGCTGATCATCTAATCAAACTTTGTTATTATTTGATCTGAAAAATGCCATTTTTATTATTGCAAGATCAAAGGAGTTGCAAAAATTGAACTATTCCATTGTTATTGGCACAATGATTAATTAATCAATAAAAATAAATACCCAACAGAATAAAATTGAAAAATATTTTCTACCCATGATAGTAAATTAAGAAAAGATAACATCTTGTGATGCATGAACCCAATACAAAACAAATAATTGTTAACTGTATGAATCGGAAAGAAAGAAAATAACAAACCTTGAATAACACCAAAAGCAAAAACTGAGAAAAGGTGTAAAGGGTATGGAGAGAAATCGAAGGAAGTGTAATGGGTTGGGTTTGTGATGTTTATATTTTAAGTATATATAGAAGAGGTCAAGGAAAATAATAGAGTTAGTCAAATTGTTACCACTCTTTGTGTGTATGCATATGAGACAAAATAGCTTACCACTACACCTGTTCTTTGGAACATTCAAAAGACAAATTATAGCCAAAGAAAATTACCAACATATAGAGATTAATTTTGTTTTATATCTATTCTATACACCTATATACTCCCTGATAAACAAAAATGGTAGTAAAAAAATTGATACGTCTAATTAAAAATTAATATTAAATATATCAACTTTTCAATTACCATTTTTTAATTATAATTCATTCTAGTAACAAATAGATAATGAAATTTTGTGTGGCTCATTTTTCTACCAAAAATATCCTTACAATTTTATTTATTTTAATTTTTCACTTAAAACCACCAATGAACAAGAAAAAAAAAGAAGATAATTGAAGAAAAATATTTAAAATAAAAATTACACAAAAATTACTAATTATAATTATCATACACACAATAGAAAAGTGGACAGACGGATTGAATACCGGTATGAACTATTATACAATTAACTTAATTAGTTTTCATGTTATTATATAAAAAATAAATTAATTTCATGTTAAATTATTCTTTCATTTTTGTAAAACTTTGTATTTTTATTTCACACAAAATACTTTCACCTATGGCCACATAACAACACATATTATTGTTTCTTTTTTTGGTTAGGAATATTAACGATTTATTTTTTATTGATAAATATTATTCTTTTGTCTCAAAATAATTATCGCATTAATCATTTTACAAAAATGACAAAAATATGTTAAATAAAAGAGAGAATGGAAATTTTATCAAATTATTTTTATTAAACATTAATATATTTCAATTATTATAAATATAAAGTGAGAGAATAATAAATTAAAATTGAAAATAAAATATATAATATTTATTGAAGGATACAATTAAAAAAGAATAAAAATTATATTGAAAACTAAAAATAACATCTTTTTAGAATAAATTATTTTTGCTAATGAGAAAATTGTTTTAGAGTAGTAGTATATTAGTGGTTACATTATAGTCTAGTAAATTATGATTTGCATTGATAGTTGGACTTTTTGTTTGAATCGGTTGTTATTTTGGATCAAGACTCAAATTCTGCATCATCTAGTGTACATCTCCTGATCTAAAAATTTTCTATAATAAATAAAAAAATTGGTTGGTTGCTTTAGTTGAAAATGGGTGTGTCTACAATGTACATCCACACATGATTGGAATTAAGTTGTGTGGACTCACAATTCTTGTGGCAATTTTGGGATCTCTATGGTTCAGATTTTAAAATTTGAGTTTTATTTTAAAAAACAAAATATTTTTTTAAATCTAAACTCAGATAACTGAAATAGTATAATTACATACAACTACACTGCACTTTATCCAAATTCCACATGCTTGTAGTACAAGAAAAGAATGATGGAAATGAAGCGATGTGATTTAAGAAAAATATTACTTATGCAATTTCCTAGGCACGATACCATAGTTGAATACATGAACTTAAAATATTAAGGTTAAAGTTTCCTTTGAGTTTAAATTTCTATTAAAAAATATAATATTTAATATCTGACAAATAAAATTATCTTTAATGGTGGAAGAAATCTATAAAAAAAAAATCTAATTTAAACTCCATATCTGTACAATTATTGTTCCACCATATTTGAATCATATTTTTCTTGAAAATTTTTAGACATCTTACAAAATTATTTAATTGATTTAATCATCTGATTGGAAGATAAATAAAACACGATTCGTGCTTCAATCACTTGATTTTATATTTATAATAGAATATTAATATTAATTTTATTGTTAATTTTTGTATAAACTCTTATCTTTGTTTTTTTTTTTATGAAGTTACATTAAAGAGTATAAGTACTCTAAAAGTATAGTTGAAAAAAGAATGTAAATTATATCTTAAATTTTTAAAACATTTATTTACTTATTTTGCTTTAAAACATTTATTTATTATTTTGATAGAGGAAATAAAATGTTAAAATTATGAAAGATTTGAATTGGTGGAATTATATTGAAATGAATTTATGAGATGAAAAGCATCAACCCTGAAAGTTGTGATAATCACAATGAGTTTTAAATTCACTTTTATATTCCACTTCTTATAGACCCATTCACGATCATGATATCTTATCAAGCCTTTTTTCTCATTTAAAAAAGATGAACCCTTGATTTATGTAGAATATTGGCTATATAGTATTAGTAGGTTGTTAATCGATTTCATAAAGAAATGGAAACACTCCCATCCATGTTTTGGCATTTTACAAATTGCTTGCACGTTGTACCGGAAAATCACTTTTCATTGCTTCGTGGGTCATACGTTGCACATGCGGAAAATAATCTCATTCACAAATTCAACCCAATCGTTTTTTTTAATCCATTTATTTACCCAAAAAGAAATCTAGTAATTTAAAGTTCGAAAATTAAATAAAATTTAATTAAAAATTATTTTAATTTATATTTAATAGAAATTTATTAACGTTAAATCACTCACTTTAATTTCAATCCAAGCATATGATAGTATAAAAAAAATATGGAAATTGTTATTTTTTAGGCAAAATATGGAAATTGGTTGTTGATTTGAATAGTCATATAACTTTGAATTTGAATAGGAATTTTTTTTTATGACAAAAAAGTTTAAGCTGAGTTGGGTTCATCACACCTAAAAAAAGCCTTAAATACTGATTAAGGAATGTCAGTTGTCAAGGCAATATTTAATTAAAAAAAAAGAATGTCAAGGCAAGTTTTGAGAAATGAAAACCAACTTTAAGAGGCTTGGCAAGCTTTGATTAATAAGTTGTGAGCAGAGATGAATAACAATTTATAGTTTACAATGTATTTCACTCAACAAATGTTTTTATATATTGTAATCATTTGCAATAAAACAGAGGAATACTGTAAACAAAGTAAATACAGAGAAAAAACATTTTGTGTTTATATTTAAATTTAGAGGAGTACAAAATTTTTGAGAAAAAAAGTCTGTAACGAAAGTATGAACTAAGACATTAAGATTTTTTTTTCTTTTCTCCGCAACAACAATACATCTGCTATTAAGGTCACATTAAATTACAGTTCTCCATATGATTAAAATTGAATTTAAAACTTAACTATTATATAATATATATATATGAATAGTAAATGATTTACACACGTACATAAATAATAAACAGCAGTTGATTCAATTTTTTAAATCAAAATTAACTGCATACATTAGCTTAATTATACAGCTTAGTTTACAACCATAGTACTAAATCCAATCCAAATATACAGAGCTAGGGGATTTCTAATGCACACATACGCATAATTTTGATACCTCAGTTTTGTTGCTTTCATTTTCTTTCTCTGTATGGAAAGTGCTATGACGATATAAAGCACCTAAAGTGCAATTTCACATAAACATTATCAAAATCACCGTGAACTACAGTAATTTTGCAAAAAGCTAAAAAATGTAATTTCTATAAAATCACAGTAGCTCAACATAATTTTACTAATTTCACTGCAAAACCAAACATGCAAGTGCGTGTTTGAAATGACAGTAAATTTAGTATAATCATCGTAAATCACTGTAATTTTGACAAAAATTACATTTTTTAGTTTCAACAAAATATCGATGTGACCGTGATTTTGCCAAATTCATTTATAGAAAAATTCAAGGAACATTCATAGAATCAGGAGACATTGAAATCATTTGAAGAAGGCTAGAATTTGAGAATGTTTCTTCCAATGAAAACCCTTTGACATCACTCTCTTTATTCAAATGTACCAGCTCCCTAGCAACATCAATCATTCCAACTTTTCCATCACCACCAAACAGCAAACACCTTGTTGCAAGATCAGCAACAATCTGTATCTGCTCTTGACAACAATTAGCCATTTCATGATAATCAAGAACAGGATCAACAATTTCTTCAATCTTACCATCTCTTATTTTCTTTAATGCTAATGTAGGTGAGTCCAATTTATTTGAACCATATATAATCTCAAGTAGCAACACTCCCATATCATACACATCATTTCTGCAGAAATTTAACCGTTCGCGGTTCGTGTAATCGTAATCAACATCAGAAGAATTAACCATTCCAAATCCTGCAATCTTGACAGAAAAATCATCATCTAGGAATATGCAACTAGACCTTAGGTTATGATGAAATATAGGAGGTGATTTATCATAATGTAACAATGCAATAGTACTAGCTGTTTCTGCTGCAATACTTAATCTCTTATACCAATCTAAACCAATTTTTTGTAAATGTTCTTCCAATGTTCCATTTGCAGGATATTCATAAACAACTAGAGGATTGTATCCACATTCAATGCAACATCCAAGAATTGATGCAACATTTCTATGTACAATAGTACATAGGATTTCAATTTGTGACATTACTTGAATGATGTCTTTTTCATTCTCACATGTTATTTTGTGTATGGCTACATGTGATCCATCACCTAGGACTCCAGCATACATTGTTCCATTGTTGGATTGCATGAGTTTTTTGCTGTCTTCAAAATTGTTTGTGGCTTGTTCTAGCTCAGTGTGGCTGAATAGTCGAGTTCGACACGGTTTTCGGAACGAAATGTTGTGGTAATAAGCTTGCTCAGTATCCAACATTCCTGGCTTTTGTTTTCTTTTTAGAAGATAGAATAGTGATGCCAATGATGCAACAATAAGAATAGGACAAAAGATTCCTGCGTTATAAAGACTAAACTCGTGAGTTAACTCTTAATGTAGTTTTTAATTAGTGATTTAGCACTCTAAATACTTGATTCTAGAAAAATCATTAGATGTTTACAATGCTATGCTACTAACCAGCAATGATAACCATTTTTCTTTGATCATGTCTTTTGATGTAGCAGTCACTTCCATATGCTTCCTTTCCATCTTTGATACATGCTGCAATGGATATATATTCATTAAGCAAAAGTAGAAAGAGCTGAATAGAGACTGATCCCAAATATCAAACAATTTAAAGGACTTAAGAAGCCAGAAATCCATTTATTGCAGAAAAGAGATAGAGAGAGAGAGAGATAAGTTATTAATTTCTCTTAAGTATCAATCATATATATACCTCTCTTGTGATTGTTTTCTCACATATGCCATGTTCACTTTAGAACAGTTATCCAAATAAAAAGGCCTATTTGTTGAGATTGTCAAGAAAAGTTGAAATTGCACATTTAAACATTAATTCAATGATTTACTATCAAATCTTGTAAATAGTAATAGAATTGACCTTCCTTCCTTCAGCTGATGCAATAATTTGTATAGGTTTCTAAATTATTCTACCATTTGGGAGATGTTCTGATAAATGCCTTCATTAAGTGTTTATTATAAAAGTGTGTATGTATCATTTATTTCTGGTATAAAAAAGAGAATGAGAGAAAACTCTATTTCTGGAATAAATGCCTTCATTTATATTCATAACTTTTTCCAAACACCTACATATCATAAGATAAGCTCGCATAAACTCTTCCAAATGGTAAGGTCACATAAACACCTACATTTTTTATGAGGGTTTGATTTTGCTAACTAAAAGTTTAGATGAGTTAGCCTCAGAGACGGCTCAAAGAGCACTGCCTGAGGTATTTATAGATTATCCACTGAAAAAGACTTATGTATACCGGTATTATAGAGTATGAGTCAACTCCTTAAAGATGTTTGTGAGGGTTATGCACTGATTAAAGATGATAAGATGTTCAAATAAATGCAAAATAACAGCCACTACATAATGTCAGAAAAAAGCAAATAATATACTTTTGCAACCACATAATGATGATAAAAAAAAAAAATCATGAAAACTACTCACACAATAAGCATCCTGTTCCATTAGCAAATCCATCACCAACATATCCATCTTGACAAACACACCTTACACCACCTTTAACTGCTGTAGCATTCACCATATCTCCATTCCTTGCACAAATCTCCTTAGAAATGTTCCTAGGAACACCCCATTCCAATTTCACACCACGTTTTCCTGAATAAGACCCTTTCAAAACAACCCAACTAGAAAATCCCCTGCATCCAAACGTAGAAAAAACAGAAAAACCTTCACCAACATACCATATACTATGATCAGAAAGTGGATAACAACATCCAAGTGAACCACCAATACTTCCATCACAACCAGGAAGGTTAACTGTTTCACAATCTGCTTTACAAAGTGAAGAATCTTCACAATCATAGAGACCAACAACATTGTCAACTGAGACCCCAAAGTAGTTCTTTCCATCAAAACTCTTGTCACCAAATGAGTTCAAATCGTTGTATTGTCGACACGACGATGAGCTTGGAAAGTCTACTAATAAACCATCTGAGAAGAATTCCAAAATGGGATAGTTTGAAGAACCGATTTTGATCAAAAGGGTGGAAGAATTTGTGCAAGTGAGGTGGAATATTGAAGTTGATAGTGATACACATGAAGTGTTGACATGGAATGGAAAAGGAACATGGAGTTTTCCACATGTTTCATTGCAAGAATTTGGAAGCACAGGAGGGTTTGTTAGTTTTGTTTGCACTTGTTGGAGGGAACAAGTGAAAGGTAAGAACAAAAGAAGTGAAAAAGTGATGGAAACAAAAGAAGTCATTAGGAAAACAACAACATGAAACATTGGCAGTGAAAGAACCTACTTGAGTGCAGTGATATGAAGGTGTTAAAGAAATTATAATAGGTTCATGGCATGGCACTACCTTTTATTGCATAATAATTGTAAATGAATCTTGGAATAATAAGAAAGTGTTGTTGAAAGTATACAGAAAAACACATACATAAATAACCAGAAATTGTTTAAGCGATGCAGGGTACAAAAAATATCCTTAAAATTAAAAAATCTTCAATTGTGTTATTCAGTTTGCATCGATCCATGCGAGATATAATATAATATAAATATATATATATATATATATATATATATATATATATATATATATATATATATCCGGTAGTCACCTTTAAAATAGTACAACATTTCAATAAAAAAAATTTTATTTATAAAACTCGAATGTAAGACCTTATTTAAAGAATTTAAATGTAGTAAATGAGAATTTTTAACTTTATTAACTAGTTTTAAATAATCAAATTATCTTAAGCCAACATTTTGTTTAAATTCGTCAAAAACATTTTGTTTAATAAACAGTAGTAATTAAGGTCTTTAAATTTGTGTAATACTCCACAATAATAACACTTTAAAGTGTCTTCAAAACTTTAATAATTTATACTAACTATGGGATTCATTCTCAATTGCGAGCATTAGCGTACAATTTCAAAACCAAACAGGCTTAGGTAATTCATTTGATGTAATTAATTGGACCGTAAGGTGAGAGAGAGGGTAAATAGATTAGTATGTTTTGTGATTTAGTACATAGAGACACGTGTAAAAATGAGGGAGGTATATTGGGTAAAGAGGAAGACATAGAAGTTGAGGAAGAGGGAGACGATTGGTCTGTAGAATAGGGTGCAATTAGTACAAAAATAATATGTGGGAGTATGTGTTGAGTGAGCGTGGCCAAGGGGTGTGAGAATTTCAACCTCGTTGAAAATTGCACAAGGGTATAGTTACGTAGCATATAGTTGTATGAGTATATCATACAATAGACTATGGTGAAATCAGAGTTTGGAGCACACAATATGGAGATATCAAACAGTTTTTTATAATCTAAAGTTTCAGAATTACGGAATGTCAGATCTGTCAACAATGTAAGGATGCGTACCTTACAAAAAGTGAGACCTATATAATATTATACTCCTTTTAAATTTTCTCATCAAAAATTACTCCTATACTTTTTTTTTATTAAGAAAAAATAATTTTGATAACAACTGGGAGAATAGTAAATCTGAATTCGGGTTTTTCCGTAAGGAATTAGTTCACAATGAAGAGGTTCAAGCTACTATACTATGGTTAAAGAAATTATAAACTCAAATCTCAATGTATGTGTCATATAAAAACACTATTCAAGTTTTTGAAATGTAAAGATAACACTAATTTTGACAATGACGTTATTTTAATTGACGTTACTGTATGAGAGATTGTGGTTGCAGTTTCACCTAAATCACAAAAATATAAACTTAGATTAAAAATGAAACTTTCTCTAAAGGCATCAATACAACTCTCAAACTAAAAGTGATTTTTTTTTTTGTGTCAACTAACTAAAAGTGGTCTTATATTTATTTAATTTGAATTTTAGTTTTGTCCTCTCATACTTTTATTCTTTTTTGTTTTTGTTTTTCTTGGTTATTTTCTCTTTTATTTTTCTTCAATAAAAATTTATTTTTTATTTATTTGTCAGATTAAAAATTAAGTGATTATCTATTTTATTTTTCTTTATTTTCTTCTTTTTAATGTCTATCTATTTCTTTCGAAGAAACAAAAGGCTTAAGTTCTTCATCTCCCTCACTTCAATATAGTATGCGTAATATCTAATAAAAAACAAAACAAAATGTATTTTACAATTTAAAAAGCATACTAATAAAACTATTAGTTATCTTCACAAAATCAATACAGTCAATATTTAATTCCTTCCATGTAACTCATTTTAATGGATGAAAGTATCCAAAACTTTTGAGTTTTTTAACGAGTTCAGTGTAAGAGCAACATTTTACAACTTTTTATTGATATTAGTTGTCACAAGTTTCTCATTTATTTTATTCATCTTTTCATTATTTTTAGACTATTGATTGCAAGAATTTGCAAATTCTTACCACTTTTTTGTGTTTGGTTGTAAGTGTTATTTAATTTTATCTTGTTGTGTTTTGAGATAAAATTAAAAAAATTGTATTTAACTACAAAAGTCACATAAGATGAATAGTTGGTGGAAGTGATGGAGTTAACGGTAGATAAACGTCTTAAGTTAAAAGGGAGTTCTTTGAAATTTTAAGAGAAAATTAAGGAAAATTACTGTATACTTAAAAATTAAATGGAGTATTTGTGCTTTTTAAACAAATCTAAAGGAAGGCAAGCGTAATTTGCCCAAAATAATAATAATATTATTCATATTTATGTTTATTATATACAACTTTCAAGAGTTGATACATAAAAGTAAAAGAAAAGAAAATGATGTTAGGACGTAAAGCCTAAATATGCGTTAAGGTTAACTTAATCTAGTGTTCTTCGTTTAGATTATTCTTTTGTTATCTAAGAATAGCTTTAAAAATAAAATTAAAATAATAGGGCCATTTAATTTCTGTTTTTATTTTTTATAATTATTTTTTATGAATTTTATTCGTTAATAAACAGGTACAAATTTTTTTTGAAATGAATAATTATTTGCATTTGTAAAAAATATGAAAATATAAAAAAATATTTTTATTATTCTAAAAATGTATTTTTATTAACTAATATTTTATGTTATCTTTATGACGATAGTTTACTTCAAAAAAAATTTCAGCAAAATAAAACGAACATACATTTTAAAAAATAAAAATAAGAAATATTTTCACAAAATAAATTATTCTTTATTTTTCTAACAAAAATGAATTTTAAAATAGAAATGCACTTATTGATTGTAACATAGTTTTCTTTTTACTCAAATAAATTTTAATAATATTTGAAAAAGATTAATGCGAACAAGTATAAAAAATAAGAATGGGTGGATTGTCTGTGATATTAAGGTAAGGTCGTGGAAATAGTTTTGGAAATTTTAATGTTAATCTATGCTTTTTTATAAAGAATTTAATTTATATACATAATTAATTTTACATATAATTAATAAATTATAATTATTAAATTATTAAAAATATTCGATTTTAATTATAATTATTTTAAAATTATATAAATAAATAGTTGTAAAATATTAATAGTGTAAAATATTTTATACTTATAGTGAATGATTTTTTTTGGATAATATTCTTATAAATTTTCCTCAAATAGTGGAGTGATTTATTATTCGTACCCAAGTTGTGAGGTTCAAATAGTTAATAAGATTTAACAAATTATTTAAAAAGTTCCGATTTTAACGTTGATAGTAAAAATCTTCGACTATACTTTATAATCACCTCTGTTGCATTTTAAATTATCAGGATTCTTTCCACGATTATTACGATAAAAAAATTTGGGACATGTTTCAAATTTCGTTTTGCTTTTGTCCATATATGGATTGGAGGTATTTTGTATATTCTTCAATGTGCATTTCCTATGCGCACAAAATATATGGAAAAAAAATGATTCTGAGAAAATTAATATACTAAGAAATTAAACACTTTTATCATCAAATTATATTAAAAAAAATTAAGTTAATTTATATACGCATTTAATAATTTAATAAGTAGCTTTGTTAAGTCAGAATCTAGCTACATAGTTTCATATGTATCTACATAATATAGTATTGAGTTTAGTTCAAAGTGCACTGGTGATATTAGAAAAGGAGGAAATTTCAAGGCATGAATCGTTTGCATTATTATATATTGTAAAAGTATAATATTTAGATTATACAATGATTTGCGTGAAATAGAAGCTATGGATTTTGTTCAAAAAACAACATTGTGAATAGGATAGTTGAAATTTTTAATATAAAAAAATGGCCAAGTATATATCAGTGGTGTTTAATTGGATTAGAATAAAGTTAAAAAGTGCACTTTCTTTTTTCATAAAAAAAAGGTGAAGTGCACTTTTTCACCCAATGGAGAAGAAAAAAGAAGGAGAGTTTTATTGTCCTAAACCAGCATATTTTGTGATGGATGATCAAATTGGTAACACAGAATTATGTTATTTTATAATTCATAGTGACCAGCAAATATTTTATTCTTTTATGAAACCAAAAAGTGGAGTTTTAAGATTTTCTTTACGTGTTAGGTCCACTTAGGTGGAATAAGTTGTTTTCTTTCTTTTTAACTGATGGGGTAGTGGAAAATATGTGATGTGATAAGAATTTAACAAAAGTATAAATAAATGGATATGAAAAGGATATAACAAAGTTTGATTTTAGACATTCGACCTGTCTTCCATCTAATTTCCACGTCGTGGAACATGGTTAAAGTTTCAATTAGCATAATAAAAGGGTGAGAAATTTTATAATAAACAGAAAAATATTTATTTATTTATTCAATTTAAAATACATCAAAAACAACGCAAATTTAATATTATTAAAATTGAAATAAGATACAAATAACAAACTTAATTAAAACACCTATGTTAATATAGCATATTAAAAAAACTATTACAAATGTAAAAAAGTATAAGTAACGGAAATATCTATATATCTCGATTTATAGTGTTGGAGATCAAATTAATTATTAAATATGTAATATATTAAACTTGATATGTAAATCTGAATTCAACAAATTATTGAATATGATTCATAAGTAGTATCAAGTGCACAAAGGGCGAATGAGCCTCAAGAAAGAAGAAAATTATCTGAGTCAATGAACTCATTATGTAAATCCGACTTCACTAAGCGAGACTTACATGCTTCACCTTAAAGGAAAGTCCTTGAGGAAAAAATGTGATTTCTCTAAGCGAGAAGGAAATTCACGAAAGTAGCATTGAGATAGTTGAAAATAGTGCTAAGTAAGCCAAAAATCTTTGAGCGAGGAAAGTAATTTCATCTTCCATTTTTATCTCATCTTGGCATATTCTTCTTGCCCTTACTTTGTAAAATCACAGCCATAATCCTTCCATGTCACTTTGATAATCAATTATTTCATCTAAATACCATCTAACTCATTTAGATAAACTATCAGTCAAATAGTTGTATTATATAAATTAAGATTTATAGTTCTTTTTTTAATAAGAGCGGCGCTCTTTTTCTCTCAGACCCAGCCATTCTCTTCTTTGAGTGCTTCATCTTCTCTTCCTTAAAGAAAGGTGATTTAAGATAAATTTTTGGTCCGAAATCACTCATCTAAATAGTTTTTTATTCTATTTTATTTAAATAAGTTATTTCTACACACATTTAATTTTTCTTTTGAACTTTTCGTGATTTTTTCGTCTTAATGCGGCGTTGTATTTGTTAGTCTTCTTGGTTCGACATTTTTGTTTTTCTGTTTTGTTGCAGTATTCTTTGGTTCAGATTAAGAGATCAACATCGATTAAGTGCATATTCAATAAATAACTTTAACGTTATCAACATTACAACACTAGAGGCTTACATATTATTGACACTTTAATTTTGTTATTGTTGAAAGTGGTACTCAATTAAGAAGACTTAGGATAATTACTTACAAGCGAATCTAACTTGGGGCTGTTAGTTTTTAGTTAAGTAGTTGTAACTAAATTGTATATAAGTAGTTGGGCAGCAACTAGAAAAAAAGAGTGTGGAACTTCAGTTTTACAAAAACAGAAAACTGATAGCATAGAGTGTAAAAGAAAAAGTACATTGTATTCATTTCATCTCATATAGTGGTAATTCGAACCCTAGACGTAGGAGTTTTATCTTTGAACTGGATTAACAATTGCGTGTGTTCATTTTAACAAGATTCAATTTTCTTTAGATTAAAAGAAATAAAACTAGAAAACGAATAACGATAAATGATCTTCGTTTTCAAACTGATTAATCTTCGTTTTAATTCAATCAATCTCCGCTGCAAAACTATTGATCTTTGGTTTTTTACAACAATTATATTTATAGTCTTTTTACATTTGTTAATATTCCGATGTTTTATGATATTTTGTTGCTTTCTCACTGCAAAACGGGCTTGATGTCGTTTTTTCTCTAACAATGTTGGCCTCTGGTATTGGGCTTTTCTTTTGTTACAAGGGATGAAAAGGCTATGACATACCTTTGCTAGATCCGTTTTTACCTTTTCTAAGGGGGTGTGGTTAGTAATAATATCATACTTATTATCTTGTTTGTATTTTGTTGATTGGGCTATGTTAAGCTTTTTTTTACTCAACCTAATCTTTCTTAATATACGAGTATTTAAAAGAAAAAAACTAACCATACTCTATACTCCTATTTCACTATTTTACAGAGAGAAAAAAAAAAGAATTTTAGAAAATAAAAATAAAATTTAAAAATTAAAATTGAACTACTAAGAAAACTAAAATAAAGTGTTTAGATAAATATCATATACAGTACTTAAATACAAATAACGATATTATTAAATTAAATATTTTGTCATGATTTTGAATTTGAGATATCGTAATTGTGTGTGGGTACGGACTAGTACTAAACTAAAATATGAGAGATCTTAGTTGTGTGTGAATTGACATTTATTAATTGAAGTAGGACTAGTACTAAACTAGTAAAATATCAATGCTTCTGCGTGGATATGGCGTCGTTACTATATTTTTCTCTCCGATAAAGAATTAAAAAAATCAATAGAAAAAATTAATCTCTTATTTATACAATAGATAAAGAATTTTTTGTGACATAAATGATTTAATTTATTATAATTAATAATTATCAAATAAAATTGAAATCGGTAATAAGTTATCTGTTTTTATTTCAAATTGATAACGAGTTGGTAGTACTTTATTTTTTTTTTCATTTTAAAGTAAAGTGTATTTGATCAATAGTTCGATAAATATCTGTTTTATATTTTTGTATGTATTTAGTTAGAAATATATGTCTTGTGTTATGTAAAGTTATCGATGTAAAATATTTCTCATGTGATTTTTACTTTAAAATATGAATAGTTTTAATTTATTATACATTTGTTAGAATGTAAATTTGTACACAAAGATAAAATTTGTTAAATGTTTATCTCATCTATAATAAACTTGTTTCGTGTATGATACTTAAATTTTTGTGAGTAAGAATTTTTATGTATAATAGTTCAATTTTATAAGTAATAATTTGTCTCGTGTATGATAATTATTTTAAAACTTTGTCCCGTGTATAATAGTTCAATCTCATAAGTGATAATTTATCTTGTATTTAGTAGTTAATTATTTTGAAATTTTATTAATAAGAATTTGTCTCGTGTTTGATAATTCAATCTCATAAATAAAAATTTGTTCTGTATATAATAATTATTTTGATATTTTATGAGTAGCAATTTATGTCATATATAATTGTTTATATTGGCATTAGTTAAGTAAAGTAGGATTTGAAGTACTAAATTTTGCAATTAGTACTCCAAACTATAGATATATTCCGTATAAAGAAACAAAATTTTTATTTTTATTAAAATAAAATAAAAAACAAATTTTCCAAAATTCATGAAAACTAACGACCCATTCAAAAATTTGGGGGGTGAATTTGTTCTGTTTTGTGGAATGCTACGCTTTCTTTATCTTTGTCTTATCTAGAAAGTATAAACTATAAACAAACGTAGTCGTTGAGAGGCAATACATTAGCAAACACCAAATGGAATCAAATCAAAACTAACAATAACAAAACCCAAACTCTAACTTGATGTTCGTCCACTCCACTCCACTCACACAATCACAACAATTCAAAGTTTCAATCTTTTATTTATACTAAAACCATTTAATCCATGGCTGTATAGTTAGTTATTATTTCTGCAGTTATGGATTTGGGAGGGCCCACCGTGACCCGATTGGTTGGAGATTACATATTGGGTCCTCGAATCGGGTCGGGTTCATTTGCAGTCGTGTGGCGTTCTCGTCATCGGAATTCGGGTTTGGAAGTAGCAATTAAGGAGATTGATTACACACAATTGAACCCCAAAGTTAGAGATAATCTCATCAAAGAGATTTCAATACTTAGTACTATTCATCACCCTAACATCGTTCGACTCTTCGAAGCCATCCAGGTTTCTTTGCTTTTAACTAACTAAATTGTTTGTTTTGGATTGTCTTTGACTTTGACCAAATCATGGTGGCACTCTGCTTTTTTATAACTTTAATCTCTAGTTTTTGTAAAAATTGTGGTGGTCTATTGTGATTATGCTAAAGTTAGAGCATGTTTGGTTCCACTTTTGGAGGAGGTAAAATCAATTTTGGAGATGCAAAATTCATTTTAGTATGTTTGGGTGCTATCCAGAAGAATTCATTTTTTTGTCTCCAGAAATCATTCTAGTTTGAGTCCAAACATGATTTTTACATTAAAATTGATTGTTCAACTCACTTTTAACTAAAATTAAATTTAACTAAAATTAAATTTAGATACGCAGAACCAAACACATGCTTACTGTCGAAAATATTGTTGGTGAGTTTGACAAAATCACATTGGATTGACTTTGGCCAAATCCTGGCATTTAGGTTTTGTTGGGTTTCTAGTGTGTAGTTTTTTGTCAAAATTGCGGTGTCTAATGTGATTCTGCCATACTTAGTGTCAAAATACATGTTTGGATCGTTGGTGAGCTCGGAGATATCACGGTGTTACTAGAATTTTGTTGAAGCTCTAAAGTAAAGTTTGTGTCTGCAGTGATTCTATGATAAATCTAGACGTGCACTAAATTGTTTGTTTTTTACTTTTGTTTGTTTGTTGATGTGTGTGTGTGTGTGATGTTTATTTTTTCTTTTTGTTTTGTTGTGTTTAAGACCAATGACAGGATTTACCTTGTTTTGGAATATTGTGGTGGAGGGGACCTTGCTGCATACATCCATCGCTATGGGAGAGTTTCAGAATCCATTGCTCGCCATTTCATGAGGCAATTAGGTGAGTGTAGTAACTAGTAATCCCACTTTTTGCCCTTTGTGTGTTTTATGTATATAAAACAAACACATTCAATTCAATTTAGTTAAGAAAGAAAATATAGACATTTGTCATGTTAGTTTTTGAAATTTTTTTTACGTGGGCTTGAAATCAAGTTTGTTTACGCGATTAATAAGGTGAGGGACTAATTTTATCAATGGAATAAATATTACAGGACTGATGGCCAGTTTTTTTATCTTTCAAAGTCCGATTTATAGCATATTTACAGACTAATCGGCTGTGCTAATTGGTCGACAATGTATACACTTCTATCCGTTTTTTAATCTCGGTGTTCTTCTTGTAGCTTCCGGGTTGCAGGTGCTTCAAGAAAAGAACCTTATACATAGAGATTTAAAACCACAGGTATCTGAGTAAACTTCTCTTGATACTTACTCATATGTTTTTCTTGGAATATCTTATTTTTTTATGTTTCTCTTGATACTATTGCACTTATAGTAATTTGTTCATGTCTTGATTTTATATAACTTTTTTTTCCCTAAACATGCAGAACTTACTGTTGGCAACTACTTCAGCTACACCACTTATGAAAATAGGAGATTTTGGTTTTGCAAGGTAGGATGGTTTCTTAGGAGGTTAAACTATACAAACTTATGTTTTTTCCTCTCCATTCATTCTCAATTTCTCATATATGCTAGGGTGACCAGTTGCTTCTTTATTACTTTTTTCGGTAATATACTTCTTGCTTTTTGCGTAACGCAATCGATGGAAGCGCAGGAACCATAATAGAGACCATACGATATTTTTCTTCTTCTTGCATTTTGTAGTTTACTGATGTATTGTTGTACTAGGTCTCTCACACCTCTGCAGTTGGCAGATACACTATGTGGTTCACCTTACTACATGGCTCCAGAGATATTTATGGATCAGAAGTATGATGCCAAGGTGACAAAAGATAGAAATGAATCAATTGTATTTACTGATATTTGTTGTTCATGTTTTCTTTTGTATAATAATTAAGGTAATAATATTATGGGTGCAGGCTGATTTATGGAGTGTTGGCACAATATTGTATCAGCTAGTTGTTGGGAGGCCACCGTTTGATGGAAATAGTCAATTGCAGGTTGTAGAAAGACTTAACTAAATATTTCTCTTCTTTTATCCAATTTCTTTTTGTTTTGATTTCGTTTTTGGGAAGTAGTTATTGGATTTAATTTGTATACACTTTCAGTGTAAAAAAACTTTAGCATTATCAATCAATCACAATGAGTGGACCATTAAAAATGTTTGACTTTAATCATAACTAATTCTAAAATAACATATATGGTCAGGTGTGATTTATTGATAATGTAAAACTTTTTACATCAACAGTGTATGAAAATTAAAATCACAGTTATTTATCTTTTGTTATTGTAAATATCTTTCTGTTCCCTCAATATCATTTTTCTTTTGCAGCTTTTTCAAAATATTTTGGCATCTACTGAACTTTCCTTTCCACCAAAGATATTAAAAGAGCTACCTTCTGATTGTGTGGATCTTTGCAGAAGCCTTTTACGTCGAAATCCAGGTATTTAGTTGAATATTTTGCTAAAATGTTTTGTGAATGTGTAAAGGTGATGGGTCTGAGGTTGAAATATTATTATACATATGTTTGAGCTCAGGTAGAGAACTTCTGTAAAGTTGGAACTTTAATTTGCAGATGAGAGATTAACATTCAAGGCATTCTTCAATCACAACTTTCTACAAGAAGCCAGGTCAGAATTTTCCTTGAAGACTTTGGTTTTCCAGGTCGTAGCTATTTTTAGTAAAATCATATAATTTGTCACTTATAGGTTCATTGGGAGTATTGAGAAGCTTCATTCACATCAATCAGAAAGCTCAACCGTTAATCAATTAGGTGGCTCTGCATTTGAGGTGTCTCAAGCACATTTCGAGTCATTTGTCGATCATCCAGTGGTAATCAGTTCAGCTGTCAATGAGACCATCCTTTTGCAAAGAAAAGGTGGCAAGATCACAGATGACACTAAGAATGCTAAAGGATCAAATCCATCTATTGCACGCGATAAGCCAGGGAAGTTCATTGATATTGGCACTCATTTGTCAAACCAACCTCGAGGTCGAATACTATACTCATTTTCCATTGTTTGCCACCTGTCATTTATTCTTTCCGAACTCCAATGTTTTTTTTCTCTATTCAGTTTCTCATTTAATGGAGTCCATTGAGAAAGGTTATGTCCTCGTCAATTCCCATTTTGCATCATTGGAGGATTTCTCTGATTACTTTGAGGCAACCACGCAAGATAATGATGCCTCAAGCGGGGTTTCTATCTGCCCTTCAAAGAGGGCTAACCTAGAGATTGAAGTTGGAAAACAAACAAAGGATTTGTCCATCAACGAGTTAGACAATTTTAATAGCAAAGAACATGACACATTTGTGGCATCTTGTGAATTTTCTACCTTAATGCATCCTTCAAACAGGTTAGAGTTGTTGCATCGGTACGTGCAAGTCCTTGGAGAACTTTCGCAAGAGAAGGTTAGTTCATTAAAACAGCGGCCATTGCAATTAAGAATTTTATTGATTTGTTCTAAGTTTTTGAATGAAAAAGATATCGTTGGCATTGGTCTCATCATCTAACTGTAGTTTAGATTTGTGTTCCTTTGATATTTTTTTCTTCTGATCTTTTCTCTGTCATGGATGTCATGTTATATTAGCACATTATGATAAGCCAGCCGTTTTTGCATAATTACTTAGTAGTTTCCAGCCATGTTGTCGATCACGGATCGCGGAAAATAGTAGTTTGTTCAAATTTCGTTATGCTATAGCGCCGCTATTTGAAAATACTTTGTACCAAATAATGTTGAAATATTTTATTATATCAAGATAATTACATAGTGTTGTCTCAAACCTCGAAACACGGTTTCATGTTAAAAAAAATATGGCATGATCACTTTGTGTCTCTTTTGCATTTTGCTGGTTAATCTTAATTGTTACTTCTTGCAGAATAACACAGGATTGTATCTAGAATCGCTCGCAGTTGAGTTGGTGGTTTTGGCTATATGGAAGAAAGCTCTAGACGTTTGTGGCACTTGGTTAGCCCCCATTTCTGAGGGTGAGTTTCTTCGAAGCAGTTCGGTTAATGAGTCCATAATTGCCTGTGGAGATGCGAGCTCATCACAGACTACGGAACAGAAAATAAATTTTAGTGACCGTCCTTCCATCTCCTTGTGGGCCAAACATGGATTTATCACCGCAGTCGATCGTGCTGATAAACTATCATGCCATATTCAAAGCATGGATGGTAAGACTTCTCTTTGTTTCAAAACTTATTTTCATAACATCTAAATCTTAAGAATGTATTCAAAACATTTGCAGGGGCAGTTGAGATGCCAGATGCAATGGAAATTATATTCAAACAAGCACTCTTAGTTGGGACAAATGGTGCTGTAAGTAGACTAACAGTTTTCACTTTTGTCAATTTTTCTTCAACTTAGGCTCTGTTTGGCAAGCTGAAACCTCTAGATTAAAGTAGATAGTTTATAACGTATAAATTTGTATGATTAAAATAGAGTTCTTTAGTAACAATTTTGTCTCACGGGCTTATAGCGTCTTTTGAGATGCATTTGATCTTATAACTTATAGCATATCACATGTTCTCTCATTTTTACCTTCATTATTTTAATTGAAAAAACTTAAATAGTAATTAAAAATGTATTTTTATGTCAATTTATATTTATCACTTAGTTCAACAGGTAATTTTACCTAACACTTCTAATTTAATCTGCTAGCTTATCTGCTATTAGGCTGTCAGCTATCCACTATAAGCTCATCAGCTACCACCTAACTTAACCTATACCCGCTACTTTTTACCAAACAGAGCTTTAGTGTTGTCAATCATGGGTTTGCGAAAAATAGTGCGATAGTGTTGTCGTAGCAACTTTTTGACAATATTTTGTATTAAATAGCATATAGTAGAACAATAGCGATTTGTTCAAATTCCACTATGCTAAAGCTAATATTTAACAATAGTGCTTAAACTTACTTTCTAGTCTTACTCAAGGGCATAGACATACAGGAATCGTATTATATTATAAATTAATTAGTATGTGCTTATATGGTTTTCTTCCATTTTATTTAGGTAGATGAGTATATGAATAACAAAGATAAGTCTGCTGCATCTTACTCAAAAGCAATGCTTTTACTATCATTTATTGTGGGAGAAGCAGAGAACCTTCAACTTAACCCTCCATTTTCACTTCTTGCCGATGATCAGAAGCGAATCGTGCAATATATTAGCAACATGCAGTTTCGCAAAAAATCATTGTCAGAGTCTTCTTCAAAGGAATCTCATACTCTTTATTCAAAGTAAATAAAAAATAACAGGTTTGTGTATAGTGTTTTTTGCATCACAACTTTTGGAATTGATGAACCAGAGACAACCTTTGACAGATGCAATATTAATTTTACATATATATATATATATATATATATATATATATATATATAACCAACCATTTACAACGAATTTGTAAGGGACTTTGCAGTTATTGCATGATTTTATGTAAATAATAATCATGTTAATTCTTTGACATGGAATTTGTAAATAGTGTATAGCTCAGTTGTACAATTTTGAAACCACTATCTGATTAATGAATTTAAATTTCACTTCCTTTGAAAGTTTTATTGGTTTTTCCTGCAAATCTGGTTCATAAGCAAGAATATTTTAATTGCTTTGTGGTTGTAGCAATAATTTAGTAAAGCACTTACATTTTATGGTTTATATTATAATACACGAGTGATTTGCTATGTAATTATATTATATTTATTTTTAAATTTAAATGTATATTTAGTTTAACTTCAGTTTTGGTCCATCTGTTTTGTCTTATTCACAATTTTTGTCTTTATATTTTTAATTTCACAATTTTAGTCAATTTTTAAAATGTTCGATTTATTTGCCACCTATGGATTTTGAGGATGAATTTTGATGAATTGACAAATGAGATACTTATGTGTAGGGGTGGTATAAGCTAGACCGAACTAGACTTTGAAATATCTCAGTCTGGCCTGTCAAAATATTTAAGATTTAATGTAGCCTGTCATATGCTTTTTTTTAGGCATGAGCATAGCATTTACGAAAGTTTGGTACGGTCTATTAGCTTATTTAAAATCCTATTTCATATTAATATTTTTAAATCAATAAACAGACATATTTTTTAATAGACTAAAAAACTAACCGTTCAATGAAATTAAATATTTTTTTTATAAAATTTAACATGTTATTTTAAAGAATTTGACTTTATATGACATTATATTTCAATTCTTTTTATTAATATATACTTAAATATATAAAAAATTAATGTAGAATTTTATAATTAAAATACTAAAAGGTTAGCGAATTTATAACTTAATATAAAGTTTAAAATCTAATATATAATAATAATAACAATAAAAATTATTATTTATATTTAGTTAAGTAAGTCATACTGATAGACATAAAAGACTTTTATTATGGTATGTAGCATGACATTTTTTGTTAAATATGTTTATAAAAAAGCCTTAGCTCTGTCTTTTTTCAAAAAAAGATATAGTCTGACCTGAGCTTATTATAAGTTAGGCTATAGGTCCTTATTGAGTAATCTAACTTATTTATGTGAGAATTCAGTCGATGAAAAGCTGTTAAGTGAAAATCCATCTACACCATGTTTTTCATCAAACTTAATTGCTTTTGTAATATAGATTAATTTATATTTTGGTAAATTTGAAGTCAGATGTTAAGTTATATACTTATATATTTGGTCGGTTGCAATTTAAAGTAACTAGATTTATGAAGTTGGATATTGATAACTATTCGATATTGATGGTATGATTTAGATTTAAATTTGATATTTTAAATTTTAAAAAATACAAATTTACTTTTTTTAATACTGTTTGATCAAGAACAAACAATCACCTATGCCGTGGACTACAGTAAATGTAGGAAAAAGCAATTGTGGTGAATCCAAAGCCAATTTTTTAGACATGAATTCTCTGCGTTTTGCGCGGGAAAGACATAGTAACTTTCGTTCATTATACACCATTGGATCCATCCGACTTCATGCAAAAGGCCACGTTTCATATGCGCTGCTTTTTTTCGATGGAATAGACAGCAAGCTGCCGCTGCCCATAATATAAAACTTATCTTTGTAGTTTCTTTTTGTTTTAGTTTTGTAATGTTGTAAAAAGCGTCACAGCTAATTATTTCAATAATGCAAAATATTTGTTTCTTATATACATAGATAAATAGTCAAATAAAAAAAATACAATTCTACATAGTAATTTAAATATGACACAAATACAATTTTGGTAAAAAATTAAATATGACACAAATACAATTTTTAATGTGGAAAACATCATTCAAATTGAGAGAATATAAACTACGAGACATAGTTCAGTAAAAACTTCTACTATAATAATTAATTGGTATATTAGTGTCTTTCTAGTAACACTATGGAATATCAACTAACAATAACTATCACTAAATTGTAAAAACCAAACAAATAACAAACAATTTTCTACAAAAAAGTGGATATTCCAAAGTAACTCTCAAATAAGGTAAAACTACTAATACTATATATTAAAAGAACAAACTCAGTGGTAGAAATAACATGCTAAAATTATAGAACAAATGGAGCAAGTTTGCTACATACCTATTACCACCATAAACCAATTTCTTCTTCTTCTCTTCTTATTCCTTGTTGTAGCCCTTTCTTTTATGTTTCTCTTATTGAGCGGTATTATTCCCTTTTCTTTTCTTAAGAATTTCAAAATCCATTTTTTCTTCTTCATATGGGCCTATCCTAAAATTGTTCTTTTTTTTTTTCTTTCCGTTTTCTTTAGTAGTAGTAATATTAATAATAAATAATACTAGTAAAATTTGGTGGGTTCCACTTGGGGAGTGAACCCACCTAACAAATCTCCCTCTCACGAGTCAATTGGGAAGGTACTACTCAATCATGTCGACATCCTTTCTACAACGTATCATCTTTGACACAAGCAATACTTTCGTCATCATATCTGAACCATTTTCATCGATATGAATCTTTTCAATTGAAAATGACTTCATTTCAAGTGCATCTCGTATTTAATGATACCGCACCTCAATATGTTTTTATTTTGCATGAAAAGTCGAATTCATGTTGAGATGGATCATACTCTGACTGTCACAAAATAACACAATGTAATTGATCATGTTAAACCTCTCTAACACCTTCTCAATGTAATTGTGTTGAGACAACCACAATTTATCATTCTTCATGTCGCAAGTAGTTCTCATGCCCAAAATTTGCTATAGGACCAAGTCTTTCATTGCAAAAGACTTGTTCAAATTTTTTTTTAGAGATTGAATCTTCTTAGTGTCATAACCAACAATCAAAATGTCATCCACATATAATAAGAGAATAATATAATTACCATCAGATAATTTCTTTACAAACACACAATGGTGAGAAGCAGTTTTACCGTACTTATGTTTCTCCATGAAAGAATCAAATTTCTCGTACCATTGTCGAGGTGCTTGCTTGAGCTCATACAAGTTTTTCTTCAATTTACACACAAGTTGCTTTTTACCTTTGACTTTGAAACCCTCTGGTTGCTCCATATAGATCTATTCCTCCAAATCGCCATGAAGGAATGTGGTTTTCACATTAAGTAGGTCAACTTCTAGGTTCAAACTAGTTGCTAACCCAAACACAACTCAGATAGAGGACATCTTCACCACAGGTGAAAAAAGTTCTTCAAAGTCAATACCTTTTCTCTGATTAAAACCTTTATGAACCAATCTTGCTTTGTATCTTGTTTTAGAACTATTCTCGTCTGCTTTTATCTTTGTATACCCATTTGTTCTTGAGTGTTTTTCTACCCTTAGACAACTTCACCAAATCAAATGTATGATTCTCATGCAATGAATTCATCTATTCTTGTATGGCCTTCATCCACTTTTCTTTATCAATATTTGTAATAGTCTCTTGGTAGTACTTTGGCTCTCAACTACCAGTGATAATCACAAACTCATGCAGATGATATCTTTGAGAAGATTGATGTTCTGTAGTAGATCTTCTCAACTCAAATTCAATTGGTAGCTCAGCTGGAATCTGCTCACCATGGTGAGGTATATGATCATCAGTTGCATTTTCATCATCTACCTATATATCTCCCCCATCAACAAAAGTTTATGTAGGGGGCTTAGGTGCAACATCAATGTAACTTCTGAAATTTGATTTCTATTTCTCAACTTTATCAAAATCTTCAATAGTTTGGTCTTCAAGAAATATCACATCTCGACTTATGATAATTTTCTTGTCAACCAGATCCCACAATCTATAACCAAATTCTTCACCGCCATAACCGGCGAACACACATTGTTTGGTTCACTATCAAGCTTGAACCTCTCATCTTTGTGAACATGAACAAAATATCTATAGCCAAAAACTCTCAAATAACGATAAGAGACATCTTTCCCTATCCACACTCTATTTGGAACATCACCATCAAGTAGATAGATGGAGAAAGATTGATCAAATCCACTGCAGTTTTCATTGCTTCACCCCAAAAGGATTTCAATAATTTTGCATGAGAAAGCATACATATGGTTTTGTCATTAGTCGTACGATTCATTCTCTCTGCAACACCATTATGCTGAGGTGTCCTTGGAACTATACTCTCAAGCCTGATTCCATGTTCTCTACAATATTTTTAAACAAGTCTTTATATTTCAAAAGGAAAAGTCCACACTTTTCTAGAGTGGTCGTCAATAAAAGTAACAAAATATGATGCACCGCCAAGAGATTTACTATCCATCATGTAAACATTAGTATGAATTAAATCAAGAATATTTTGTCTCATATGAGGACCAATATTATGAAAAGAAACTCTATGTTGTTTTCCAGCAAAACAATGAGTGCAAGTTTTTGAGACATATCTTTCACAGGAAAAAACATTTTTCTTCGCAAGTGTGTTGAGTCTTTTCTCACTCAAGTGACCAAGGCACATATGCCATAAATCAGAAGTGTCATCTTTAGAGAGAAGTAGTATTTACTTCTTCCTTGCATAGCTTCGTAAGCATCCTATAGAGAGAGAAGTAGAATTTTGCTTGTTTGCAACCACTAAAGACGTTTGGTGATTTTACATATACCACCACCATCAAAGTAATGTGATAACCCTTAATATCCAAGGTTTTTGCCGAAATCAAATTAAGACGAATATCAGGAACATGTCTAGCATTCTTCAATTGAAGCTTGCAACCAATCCCAGTTTCAACGCAACCATCTCCCATACCGATAATTTTATACATTCTTTCATCTCTGATTTTTACCGTGCCAAAATCACCAACACTGTAATTATCATCACAAACAATGTAGACATCACTAACATATGCAACTGTTGCCTTATCTTTATTATTTTTCTTTTCTTTGTCTTCATCTCTTCCCCTTGATTGATCTCTATTAAAGAACCTACAATTTCTTTTTATGTGACCTGCTTTGCCACAATTGTAGCATATCACTTCTTTTCTAGTCCTCAACTTGCTACGACTTTCAGAGTTGTCGCGTATATGGAAGTGTCTAGATTGATTTGTCCCTAGTGACTTTGTAACTAGTGTTTCTGAATTTGAGGAAGAACCAATCAAACCATGTTCCTTTCTTCGAGCTTTTTTGTTTAACTTGCTATCTTTAACTATTGACACTCTCAACTTTCCACTTGGAGCTGAATTGGTCAACGCCACAACAAGGACTTCTCAATTATCAGGCAAATAACTCGACAATAACAACACTTGCAACTTATCATCTAATTTAATATATGTTGTCAAATATTTAACTGTTTTCTAAAAAATACTCATATGCTTTGCCATTGAATCCTCATCTATGTATTTCATATTCACCAACTTTTGAATCAAGAATGTTTTATTTTGCCCATTCTTTCATTCATACAACTCTTTTAATTTCTCCAACATTTTGTCAGCATCTATTTCAGTTTCAACATATGGATATACACTCAGATCCAACCACTGTCTGATCAAGGTCATTGCCTTTTTATTCATCTTCTTCTAGTCAACGTCAGATTTATCTTTGAGTTTAGTAGTGTCGCCCTCAATAGGATCATACAAATCTTTACTGTATAGCATGTCGTCCATGAGAGTATTCCAAAGTGTGTAATTAGAAGAGTTAAGCTTAATCATATTCGAACCTTTATTTTCCACCTCCATTTAAATGAACAAACTAAATCAACTGAACTCTATATACCACTTTGTTGGAAAAAAAACTAGAGATAACTATCTCAGTAATGCAAAATATTTTTCCCCTTCCTCTACAGATAAATGGCGAAACAAAAAATATAATTCCATAGAGCAACAACAATTGACAGAAAATTAAATATGACACAAACACAATTTTTAGTGTGAAAAATTTCTCTCAAATTGAGAAAATAAAAATCATGGGACCCAATCAAGTAAAAACTTCCACTATAATAATTAATGAGTACACCGTAGTCTTCCTAGTAACACTGGAGAACATCAACCAACAATAGCCATCGGTGGAAACCAAACAAATAACAAACAACATTCTGCTAAAGTGGATATTTCAAAGTAATTCTAAGAGAAGGTAAAACTACTAACACTATATATTAAAAGATCAAACTCAATAATAGAAATAACATTTGTAAAACAAACGGAGAAAGTTTACTACACCCCTATTACCACCAAAAATCAATTTCTTCTTCTCCTTTTGTTCCTTGTTGTAGCCCTTTCTTTTCTAGTTTCTCTTTCTGTGTGGTATTATTTCCTTTTCTTTTCTCAGGGATTTCAAAATCCCTTTTTTCTTCTTCACATGGGCCTAACCTAAAATTAATCATTTTATTTATTTTTTTCTTTTTTTTAGTAGTAGTAATAATTAATAAAAAAAATAATATTAGTAAAATTTAATGGGTTCCTCGCGGATAGTTAACCTACCGAACATGTAAATATACATTTGTCTTTTTTTTTTTCTCTGACAATGTGATTATTTGCATTTTTTCTAGGTAAGTAATTTTCATTATGGTTTTTTATTTTTTGGACCAAAACTATGCATCTTTTCTTTATTTTTTTTTTAAATTTACCTTTTCTTTTTATCATTTTAATTGTTAGTTAATCAAATAAATTTACTTTTTCATGATAAAAAATAAATTTACATTTTTTAACAATAAAATAATATCTTGTTTCTATTGCTGTTTAATAGTGAATATATAAAGTTAAATATTATTGAAGCAAAATAACAATTTATATAGAAATTGAAAAATTCATATCAATCTATAACTTAAAAAAAATTATAATAAAATTAATTATACATATATCTATTAAATTGAGTATATAGCACTAATTTTCAAGTAAACCTTCAACACTAACTACGACAATCATTCATCATTATGTATCCCCACATATTCTCGGGTGGAGAATAGTTGCAGTTAAAAGGTAATAAATATTTCATACCCATAAAATAAAACTAAACATGAATAAGTTAAACTTTGGATTATTATGGATAATTTTTCTCAAAAATCAGAAGATCAAAATAAAAGAGATTATTTTTTGTCGTTAAAAAAATATAAATTTATTTGATTAGCAATACAAGTGATTACTAAAAAACAATACAAAAGATTAAAAAAAAAAACAAAGTAAACTTTTTAAAACAAAAATCAACAAAAGATGCATAGTCTCATGCAAAAAAATAAATTAATTTATATGCATTATTAGTATACATTTTTTTTTATATTGTCAATTATTTTTAATCGTTAGATCAATAAAAAGATCTAACTTTAATCAAAACTACCTCTAAATTCCTCTCAATGAATGGTTAGTAATATATTGATTAGTGACAAAACTTGAACTGAAATATTGGGTTGATTAAATTTTTAAAATTTTAATGGATAAATAAAAAGTATAATATTGTATTGTATATAAGAATTTTAAGTTGTAAATTTACAAAAATATATTGATGATCAAACTGTTAATGCTTATTATAGAGAGGTAGTAGATCAAACTTTGGTTGAGATTTTTAACAATTAAAAATTTGTTTTTTAAAAATCTAATTTTTTTTCAAACACTAAATTTTTTAGAGTTTAATTGTTATCTTTTGTCAGTGTAAAAAGTTTTACAATGTCAGTATATCACAAACATCAATAAGTGTGACTTTAAAAGTAATTATGATAAAAATAAAACTATTTTATTAATCTGACGGTTAAGATTAATTGACAATGTAAAATATCTTTACATCGTATACAAATTAAATCCAAATTTTTACGCTATTAATACAACTTTCTTAACTACGAGGACAAAAACAATATCTATAATTATTAAAATACATTTAAGCACAACACATTATTTAAGATACCAATATTAACATAGTATTGATAAACGATAATGGTTTGATTTGAGTATTAAACAATCTATTTTAAAATTATGTGAAACTACATTTCAAATCAATAAATATCAAATATATTGGTTTAGTTCAACTTGGACTCAAACTCATAAAAACTATATATCAAACTAATTTAATTAGTTTTGATTAAATTATTGGGATCGTTTGGTTTGTTTTTTATATCTTTAGATAAAATTCACAACTCAAATAGTTGCAATTTAGGTTGGAAAATTTAATTTATTTTTTAATTATAGTAGTTATTTTTGTAATTTGTTTTATAAATTATTCCTTCCCATTTTTTATAATTGACATCTTAATTATAGTTTGGTTAACAAAATTTGATGTGTTTGGTCAATGGTCGTCTTAAATATTTTGGAAGCCTAGTTGTAATATTAAAAATTGGACCTAATAAAAAAGTGCAATTTTAATAATTAAAAAAATTAATAAAATAAATTTTAGTATATATATATATACGTACCAATCTACATGCACCGAAGATATACACTTATCAATCTACATGATGCATGATATTTGATTAGGTTAATTCATGTAATAAGAAGAGATGCACATATAGCATGTCACCTTCACATAATAGACTCAAATATACATGTCTGCAACGATAACCCAACAACTACAATTCTATTCAAAAAAATAATTTTACTAATAAAATACATCTATTATAGAATCCAACACTACACCAACATATACCACAATATTTATATTAATTAGCTTATCTATTAACATATGTTATATCAGGTTTAGTCGAAATTCATCACAATCCATTAACATATTTCAAATTATAATTATCCTATAGACTTAAATAATTTGATTTTCACAAATTTATTACAATTAATAATTATTCTTTTTTCAATTTTTTTAACATAAATATTTTTTTCTTATAAAATTTATCTACTTCTATACATTGAATCAAATTTATATGTAAAATTTTCATTAAAATTGTAAGTTACTTTTATAATGGAATTACAAGAATAATGACATAAATTACAACTTTTTGAACAAATTATAACTAAAATATTTATTAATAATAATTTAATAAAAAAAAATAGAAAGTTATATGTTGTAGAAAAAAAGATAAGTTACGTGCATAAATGTTGTAGCAAAAAAACATAAGTTACGTGCATAAGTTTAATAAACTTCTGTTTTTTTTTTTACTCTTCCACGCTAAAAAAACAGATAGTATTGGCGTTCAATTCAACTTTATATATTAAATTAAAGGGAGATATGAATGATACATAATTAATTCTGAGTTTTTCAAATTAAAAATAGTTAGATTTTCTCATTTTATAATCTAATCACTTTAAATAATTTAAATCATAATTTTTTATATATAATATATCTTGATTATGATTATCTCA
This sequence comes from Cicer cuneatum, assembly GCA_037974295.1. Taxonomy (NCBI): domain Eukaryota; kingdom Viridiplantae; phylum Streptophyta; class Magnoliopsida; order Fabales; family Fabaceae; genus Cicer; species Cicer cuneatum. The sequence continues at coordinate 68,007,945 of JBBPBO010001985.1, read as the reverse complement.
CGTATTAAATTATCAAAGTATAACAAATTAAAAAAAATCATAATTTTTTATATATAATAATTTTCTCATAATTAATATTAAAGTATAACAAATAAAAGAAATCATAATTTGTTTATATATAATAATTGTTAATATATCCATATTTTACAACTTCTCACGTCATCATATCATAATACAACAATGGAAAAAACTCAACTCAAACATATAGCACTAAATTTAACAAATAGCCACACCCAACTTACATATAATTCCATATCTTGCACCAGTAGGGTGTGGCTATTTGTTAAATTTAGTGCTATATGTTTAAGTTGAGTTTTTTCCATTGTTGTATTATGATATGATGACGTGAGAAGTTGTAAAATATGGATATATTAACAATTATTATATATAAAAAAATTATGATTCCATATCTTGCATCAGTATTTTTATCAGACATTTGGCACTAATTTTAACAAATAGGACACGCAACTTACATATAATTCCACAATTTGCACCAGTATTTTTTAATCAGTAACCTAAACAACGGAATAACATTTACCCACAATCAATTATAGAACGATATTTTCAATTTTCCGGACACTGTTTCACTGTCTGTCTATATTAGATGTACGCTTAACTTAAACAACTATCATATATTTTCCACAAAAAACTAAAAAAACTGAATTCCACTACTAAATTAACTTGAATTGAATTTGAATGATGAACTAAATTATATCACTTAAATTTGTCTTTGTGTTGTCTTTTTATTAACTTGTCTTAATTTAATTTTTTATTTTTTAATAATCTTAAATATCATTTAATTAGTAATTAATAATGACAATTCGATACTGATTATAGAATTTTTTTTGTCTTTTTATAATTTTTTTCAATTTTTTAACTATATTAACTTTTTTATTAATTTATATAAATACTACTATAAAAATATAAACTAATAAAATAATTCATGTCATCATTAAATTATTTAATACTACGACAAAAATAAATAATAACATCACTCATTTTACAATATTTTTTTTGTTTTAAAAAACGTTGTTGTTAAATGTATTAGAAAATATAGAACTTTCAGATAGTCCTTAAAACAACAGTAGGTAGTAAAACACTGTCGTAAGCACATACTTTAGAAAACACTTTTATGAGAAACGTTGTCTTAGGTCTTATAAAAAATGAAATTTTTTGGTTAACTTTCGGACAAATGTTGTCTTGGGTGTTATAATTTTTTTTTTTGAACCTTAGACAATACTTTTTTGACAAGTGTTGTCGTAGGTCCTATAAAAAAAAAATTATTTGGTGACCCTTAGAAAGCATTTTTCTCATAAGCGCAATCTTATGTCTTATAAAAAAAGAAATTTTTTGGTGAATCCTAGAAAACGCTTTTCTTAAAGGCGTTGTCTATGTAAACAATTTAGAAAAATTAAAAACGATATAACAAAAGTATATAGGCGCACCTAGTAGAAACCTTTTTCGTTCTTCTTCTTGGCTAACACCCTTCATCTTCCTCAATCATCTTATTTGCACGTTGCCTCCTGAAATCCTAAAATGAAAAACCTGATATCGTGATAAAGCAAAAACGCGAGAAACTCCATAAACTCGAATTCCAGAAACGCAAAAACGTATTGGGCCTTAGCTTCTCGTCTTCCTGAAACGCAAACCCCTAGAAACCCAAATTTGCAAAAATCCCATAAACACAAATACAAAAACTTAGAAACCCAGAAACGCAAACGCTAACGTGAAACACAGAAATCGACTCTTAGCTTCTTCTTCTTTTTCTTCTTCTTCTTCCTGAAACGCAAAAACTGACCTTAGCACCTTCTCACGATTATAAGTTTCTATAGCATTTTATAAGAAAAATGATTCGTCATTTACATTGATTAATTTCAACTACTGATTTATTACTCGTTTTTAGGTTTTGCCAAATTAATTTGAAGTAACATCATAACTCAGCTTTTGTCACTATTCAGATACTAAACATCTCATCTCAAGTTTGTAAGCTTCTAAAATTTCTCTCAGAGAAAATATTTAGATTGTTGTTTGTCAACTATGTTTTCATTACTGTTTTTATGTTGTTGTTTGTCATTGGATTGTCGCATATGTTGTTGTTTGTCATTGGATTGTTGTATATTGCTGTTTAATTAAGAAAATAGAGAGATAACTATAACAGTAAGATATGCAAACCCCTAATATTCTAATAAAAACAAATTACAAACCACAAACAATATGCAATTGTTTTACATATTAGGACTACATAATTCATATTATTATATCAAACAATATGTTTGCTGTTTTTTGATCATGTGTCGTTAATAATGGTATCCAATATCTTCTATTAGTTGTTTTTCTATTTTCTTAATAAAAATACATTACACAAACGATCTTTATTGATTGCCTCTTTTGTAGCTAGAAACTTTTAACTTTTGGTGAAAGTAATTTTAAAGAAGCAATGGATAAAATATAGATTTTCGTCAATTGATTGTCAAAGGAATATGAAAGTGGAGTAAAAGAGTTTGTTAAGTTTGGTATGAAACACGCCAAAGACCCTAATCAAATCATTTGTCCGTGCTTAGATAGTTGTTATGGAAATTGGGTTAATGAAGTTGAGTTGGATTGACATTTAGTGAGAAATGGAATTGATCAAAGCTATACATGTTGGACAATGCACGGTGAAATATGTAACGAGAACATTGATTTGTGGAATAATGTGAAATATGCGTCGAATGATTTTGACACAAATACTTATGATTGTGAGCGAGTTGAAGAGATTGCAGATGTGATTGAAGAATATCTTCAGGATTGTCCAGAAATGTTTGAGAGACTGTTAAGTGATGTAGAGAAACCGTTATACGGTGAGTGCATTGTTGTTTGACACAATTAATGATTTCCCAGCATACGATAATCTATCAAGATATAACATTAAAGGTCAGTGTACATGTTCTATATATGAAGATAATACATATTGGATGCAGTTGGAACATTGTAAAAAGAATGTCTTTTTCAAACATCGTAGATTTTTACATGTTAATCATAACTACCGTTGATGGTGAAAAGCATTCAATGGAAAATCAGAAGAAGGAAGAACTTATGTGGCATTGACGAGTGATCACATATTTGATAAGATGAAGGATACAAACAATAAATTTGATAAACCTTTTACGAGAGAACTTGTCAAAGGTGGGTTGAAGAAGAAGTCAATTTTTTTTTAATTTCCATATTGGAAAAAAATGTATTTGATAGTGTTATTGGTGTGTTACTAAATGTACTTGAAAATTCTAAGAATGACATCAATCCAAGGTTGGACTTGATAACCATGAGAATACAAAGTGAATTGGACTCATGAAGAAAGGAAAACAAACATATCTGCCACCAACGGCTCATACTCTATCTTGAAAGGAGAAAATATTTATCTCTCAGTTTCTTCATGAATTTAAAGTTCTAGAACGGTACTCTTCAAATATTATAAATTTGGTATTTATGAAAGACCTCAAATTAAGGGGTTTAAATTCTCGTGATTGTCGCGTTCCATTTTTCTGAAAAAGTTAGACGTGCCATAACTACACTATGTTTCTTCTTCTTGGCAATTTGTAGTAAAGTGATTGATCCAACCATCTTGCCATTATTGCAAAAAGAAATCATTGTTGCTTTGTATGAGCTTGAGATGTATTTTCCGCCATCATTTTTCGACATAATGTTCATATAACTGTTCATCTTGTGAAAGAGGCACAACATATTTTTTTGTTGTTGTAGATAAATGGTGTATTCTGATGATGATGCTCATGAGTCTTCTAATGAGAAAATGAATCTCTACAAAAAGAGATTAAACGAGGGTTAAGTATTATGAAAAATCGTTCGTGCAAAAGATTAAGAAATACAATTTGAGGTAGTTCAATACTTTGTTTAAAATTCGATTATGTTTTCTTTTTTATACACACCTACTTATTTTAAGATTATAATAAGGTGACTTGAAATGCACATGGTCAATCGATTGAGCCTAATGGTTCAATGCTAGTAAGCTACGTTGGTGTCATGACTCATCAACATAGTGCGATTACTTGTGATAATCATAGGAATAAAACATTGGAAGCTGCTAAGAATCTTATTTGAGAAGATACACAAATATTTTGTTTGTTGTAATTATTTGTTGTATACGTTGTTGGCATTAAAATACATTTATTCAAACCTTTTGTATTTTTTTATTTTTTGTTGAGGTCTTTCATAGTTGACGATATATGTTAAAAACATATACTTATGGTTGGTGGAAAATAGCATAGAGATTTTCGAACTCTCTTAATAAAAAAAAATCTTATAGATGCCGACGAAAATTTTAATGATCGTTCGAAGCTTTATGAAAACCTAGTATCGTTGTACGAATGAACAACTTTTGTAGAAAAAATGTGTTTTATGATATACTTATTCATACTATAGTTTGATATGATTGTTACTTATTTAAACATAAATTAGACAATACAAATCGTGAGAGAGTGTTGAAACCCTTATATCCATATAGGATATGCACTTTTGAAGCAAAAAATAGTAAGAATACATATATATATATATATATATATATATATATATATTGTATGAGATGGTAACAATATAATCTAATTTTAATGATTATTTGTTTAATTTTTTAGATAAAAGAGACGGGATCTGACCAAACATCTATAGGTCCTCATTTATAGTGGAAAGTTTCTCGTGAAGATAACGAAGATGTTCAACAAGTATATGAACAATGTGCAAGTATATTCCTTTTACTAGCTATAACACTATTTATTTATCTGTTAATGTCTTGTGAAAATGTTCATGATAAACTTATATTTTTTGTTTTAATATATGTTAATTATGAGACTTTATATCAAGAAGAGACATAAGACACCTCCAGTTGTAGGGATGTACTAAGTAAAGTATTAAATGTTCCTAAGTATTCTGGTCGTATGATGGGTAAGGGATTTGGAGTCAATTCAAAAGATTATTATCAACGTCAAAAGGACAAAAATTCAAATAATATGGAATTATTTGTTATGATACAAGATCTAATTGTCAAACTTTGTTACTTGTGAAAGAAGGATAATGATAAAAATTTGTCAGAAAGCTATCCACAAAATATAGATACCCCTAGCAACAATGTTAATTCCAATCTTATTGTTTCGAATAACCTTCCCGAAGTAATTAATTAATTAAGGTACTACAATCTATTTAATTAGTTGATGATCATGCTAACTAAAAAGTTCATTAATACATTATTGAATCGGGTATCTTATCTTGTGCATTCTATTTTTCCTCCCATACTTATTTGATGCTCTATTGCCTATACCTGATGAAGTTGGAGATGCAAGGTTCGTAGGAGAGACCATAAGTTCATATGTGGCATCGCTAATAAACCTCATTTCTCTAGATGTTGAGGTATGTTAAAAAATATATTTAGTTAATGTTTCTAATTTTGCTTTTTATGTTGTCTTGAATTTATAATTTTTTACACCATTTTTAGACTTTGGTAAAATTCAAAGTAAATGGTAAGGATATTGTTAAGGGGGAACAAGTCAGCCACATTAAAAAAGTAGGTATATTGATATATATCGTAAAGAGAAATGCTATGGACAACCACTTAGTTAATGTGTTTTACAATTTAAGCATGAGTTAATCATTAACTAACTTAATTTTGTGATGTTTTAGATTCAAACTCAAAAGCTGCAACAAGTCAGACAAAATGAGAAGGTCAGACATAGCAATATTCCAGTTGCAACACCAAAGCAAGGTCTTGCGAAATCAATACTTCAAAAGTCTTCCCCTAAAAAGAGGTGTGCACGTGTTTCTCGATTTGTTCAGTGTCTTGAAACATTTGTAGAAACGAATATGTTTATGGATGTGGACATTCATGAAATGCCAATGGAGAAAAGTATTTTTGGTGTTTTTTATGTAGAAAGTATTAGTAAGGAGCAAATAATAGAGCTTTTCAAACATCAAGAAATAGGTACTTATGTTATCTCCATATATATAAGGTATTCCAAAGAACTTTAGATGAATGAATTATTATTTTTGTATAAATGAATCAGTGACTTGATGTTATATTTTTATTCAAGGTACTTGTATGAAAAATTGGTGTGTCTGCGTCAATTGATCAACAAATTATTTTTCATATCTCCCTATCAGATATCCATGTTTGAAATTGATCCAACTCGGGTCAAAGATCATGTAGTTGATGTACTGATGGACAATAAAGATCATTAAGATAAGTTGTTTGTAATACCCTATAATTATGCGTTAGATTTTCTTTCAAATTTAATTTATGGTATATTATTTTCTCTTTTTTACTTGATTTACTTATTGATTTTTTTTAGGAGGCACTGAGTGTTGATTGTCATTAATGTCTCATTAAAAATAGTTTATTATTTGGATTAAGTACATAGTGATTATACAAATCACTCGAAATTGAAGTTTATGCTTATTACGTAAGTATATAATTGTATCAAAACCTGTATAAATATATGTGGTTGTTTGTGTGTGGTTATTCTAAGTATATTCATTTAGATATATTTGTTAGAGCTATCCAAATATTTTGTGCTAAAAGGAAGTCTAAGTTTCGAAGAATAAATTGAACAAGATTATGTGGAGACCAATATAGTTTTTATATAGCTAAATATTACATTTGGTGTATGACTATAAATATTGTTAGAAAAACTGTCTTATAAAATTAAAATGAGATTCAAGTTTTGTCTTATAAATCATTGCATTGACGTATATATTTTTATTTGTCTAGTGTCCTCGTAAAAAAAAATGGATAAATTGTGGGTATTAGGTTATGAGGTTCTAGAAAGAGATTGTCACTTCTAATCAAAATGCGATTCCAAATACAATATGTTAATTATATTCCATATAGTTTGTATTATTTCAATATTTAATATTTTCATCTTATTAATTTTAACTTAGTTTCATATTATATTTAATTTGTAGTACTTTGATGAATTCAAATGTTCGAGTTATTCTGAAGATCAATTAACTAAAATTAAGAAAGATCAATTAACTAAAATTAAGAAAGATTGGTGTCAATATGTACTTGGATTAAGAATCATAAGGCGAAATGTTAATTTAGTGTTGTATTGATTGTTTTATCTTTGAATATAATATTGATCGTTAATTTTATCCTTAACTGTATATATTGGCCACTCAGTTAATATAATTAGTCGTGTTTATAACAAGGCTGCACGCACATGAGTTGGCTCAGACAACTAAGACTATATGTTATCGAACATGGTGTAGAGAATATTGTTCCGAACTTGATGATATATATAACAGGAATTTCGTTTTACATAAGAGATACGAGTACTGCTTCAGTGACGAATCTAATGATATATATTAAAGGAATTTGGGATGTTTTGATTAAAATAACTATATTCTTTAATATGTTACATTACATTATACAACACTTATATTTAAAAGATATTGTTATATATTATATTAGACAACACTTTTAAAAAAAAAAACCACTATTATAAATTATATTAAACAATACTTTTTTTTAATAAACAATATTGTACGTTATATTAAACAATATTTTTCTTAAAAAAACGCCATTATATGTTTTAAAAAGCGCTGAAATACACCGTGCTTGTAAACCCCATATAATACTTAAAAAATCACAGTCTAAAACTTTTATTAATTTTTATAATTTAATTTACGAAGTTTTATATATAAAAAAAAACAAACACAAATAGTAGTATCAAAGATGCTTTTAAGAGACGCAGTTTCATTTAATAATTGCAATTACTATTCATTTTGATTTTTCTATGGAACACTATCCGTGTGTTGGACATGCACCGGTGCAAAGTAGTTTTAAATTCATAAAGTGTTACCTCACAAATATGAAATCAAATGATGACATAAGCCAAAAACATAAGCATGATCTACGTAACAAGACAAACTCCACCGATATGTACTTCCTCTACAAATACTCAAAGGTTCCTGTCTTTCTTTGTGAAATCCTAAATATACATTAGATTATATCATCACCACCTAACTAGCTTCATATTTTTGCAATGGCCACAATGAAGCCACTTTTAACCGACCTTGCTTCCACACTTAATCATGTACCCTCCAATTTCATTAGACCCATTGCTGACCGTCCAAATCTTCAATTTCATTCTTCCACTAATGATTCCATTCCTATCATTGATCTTCATGGCCTAGAAGATGATGACTCCAATCGTTCTCATATCATCCAAAACATTGCACATGCTTGTCAAAATTATGGCTTTTTCCAAGTAAAATTTAAATCAAAGACTTTGTTGTTTAATTATTATGATTATTATTATACATCATAATTTATAAAAAAGAATTGGTATAAATTTATAATTTATTTACTTTGTATAAAATTTATTTATTGTCCCACTAATATACATACTTTAATTTTTTTATTGATAAATGTTAGTTTATTAACTGTTGTTTTATTATTTTTATTTTATTAAAATTTGATTTGTGATTTTTTCGCTATTCAATTTCTTTAACATTTAGTTTAAAACAATTTGACATATTTTAAATTCAAGTTTGTATAGATATTTGATGGTTGATTTATCTGTTTTTATTTTTTTAAGATTGTGAATCATGGGGTGCCAGAAGAGGTAATAGAAAATATGGTGAATGTGTCAAAAGAATTTTTTAAGTTGCCAGAGAGTGAGAGGATGAAAAATTACTCTGATGATCCATTAAAGACAACAAGGCTTTCTACCAGTTTCAATGTGAAGACTGAAAATGTTTCTAGTTGGAGAGACTACTTGAGACTTCATTGTCATCCTCTTGAGGATTATGTTCATGAATGGCCTTCCAACCCTCCTTTTTTCAGGTTCAAAATTATAAAACCATTTTTTATATTAAAATAAAATCAATGTTTTAGTACATGTTTGAATTATGTTTGACTTTATCTCTTTTTCTTATTAAAATATAGTCAATGTTTTAGTTTTAGTACATGTTTGAATTATGTTTAGATTTATCTATTTTTTCCTATGGTATTTATTGTTGAATGAAAAAAAAATGTAAATTAATTAACTAAGAGTATATTAAAAAATAAATAATTAATACAATTAAAAATTTAAATAGTATCTTATAAAACCAAAAAATAAAAAGAGACAAACAAATTTTTCAAGAAAGTCCTTATATATATATATATAAAGACAGAGATAAAATATAAAGCAACTATTAAAAAAATTATAATGCAACCATAAAACTTTAGATATACTAATTTTGTAATGTATTAATTATATTTTATTATGTTGTTTTTTTTATTTAAAAAATTTTCATTCACAAACTTTATATATTTATGATAATGTTTAGAGAGGATGTAGCAGAGTATAGTAAACAAATGAGAAAATTAGCATTGAAATTGGTGGAGGCAATATTAGAAAGTTTGGGTTTGGAAAAAGATTACATGAACAAAGTGCTGCTAAAACATGGGCAGCACATGGCTATTAATTACTACCCTCCATGTCCTGAACCTGAATTAACATATGGCTTGCCAGCACATGCTGACCCAAATGTCATTACCATTCTTTTGCAAAATGATGTTCCTGGCTTGCAAGTTCTTAAGGATGCTAAATGGGTAACTGTCTCCCCTGTTCCTAATACCTTCATTGTCAATATTGGTGATCAAATTCAGGTAATTCACTTACTCCATCTTTGGATTACTTATTAGTGATCACAATTTCATTGTGATTTTGTTAAATCATAAAAATAGTGTGATTATAACTAATTCACTGTCGATCAAAATATATTTTTAAACTCAAGCTTTTAATTTACCCTTTTCCTTTCTTTGTCAAAAAAAGTTATCCTTTTTCTTTTCTAATATTTTTTTATCCTTTTTGAAATGAAGGTAATGAAAAAAGGCTTAACTAATGGTTTTGTAGGAGTCTGCACAATATTTTTGAAAATCTTGTTATCAATCATAATGGATTATTATATAAGAAATAAAATATTTTTCTCTAACAACATTAGATTTTATGACAAGAAATCATATCATCGGGGAAAAATTCTACCCGCTTGTCTAGCCTGTTCTGAGAAATATATATATATAAATTTTTGAATATTTTATTTTTACAACAATATTAATATAAAAAGATATAATATGAAGAGGTGTTAGGAGTATTCTATTTCCACATTTTATTTTTTTATTAGATAAAATCAATATGGATCATATATTTTGAAAATGAATGTCACTAAAATCTCACATAATGTGTTAGGTTTCAGATGACTTTTATATAAAAAACAGATGTTAGAGTAAATGTCAGAAAAAAAATGTATTATAACATTTAGGGTATACACGATACCCATTTTTCATACATCAAATGTGTTCGATGAGATGTGTTTTTATTTTGATAGAAAAAAGGAAAGATGTTTATTTTTATTAAGTTTAAGAGTCATGTGTCCATATTTATAATGATTACAACAAATATACTACAAATATTTTTTTAATCATTAGAAATCAAATTGTTTATTCTAAAAACCACTTGAGTTAGACTTCAATACACATTATACAAATCAATAATACTCTATCTATCTTATATAATATTTATATTTTTTGTGTGTATAGTTTTTTATTTTGTTGTACTAGTTTTTAATTAATGTACATGTGAATCTATGTTGTTTTTACAAATCGAAAAGTTGTTTTAAATTTAATATGGAAAAAGCACTACATTGTGTGCTAATCTCATAAAGGATGGGTAGAGTCGTAGAGAGGAGGAGAAGTGGCGTGTTAATGTGTCACTAGCGATATATTATTATCATATAATAAAAATGATTATATAAAAACAAAACTATGATTTTATTTATTCATGAATATACTCAAAATACTTATTATATTTGTTGGTGTTGAATTAATAAAGGTGATAAGCAATGATAAGTACAAGAGTGTGCTGCATCGAGCATTGGTGAATAATGAGAAAGAAAGGATGTCCATTCCAACGTTCTACTGTCCATCACCAGATGCAATTATTAAACCAGCTCCTCAGCTCATTAATTCTGATCATCCTGCTCAATACATAGAATTTACATACGATGAATACTACAAACGATTCTGGAACAGAGGACTTTCAAAGGAAACATGTCTCGGCATGTTCAAGGCTTAAATTCTGGTCTCTAGGTTTCATCTTATTTTGAAGCAAATTATTAGAAAATTCCGAATTCAGGCAGTGGGTTGTTAGATCGAGATCAAATAATTTGAATATTTTGTTTTATGATTAAAAATATTGAATTTAAATATGGATGATTTAATCTCGATCAATTACCATCAATATTTTGACTTTCTGAATTTAGAGAATCATGTTTTTAACTATTCTGTTTAGATTAAGTATGTTTCAATTTAAGAAATAATTGAATGAACTATACTGAGTTAACTAAAGCTAATATCTTCAAGTAAGGAAATTGTTCTGCCAACAAGATTGCTTCCTTATGTCTTCAACATAATGACTTTGTTTGGTGGGATATTGTCCTTTCTTGTCTTTTAGAATTGTATAACTATATTAAGTTAAAGTTTCCTGATTATTGTTTTTGTTGATGTTTTTCAAGAGATCAAATTATTGTTTGCTCTGCACTCTTTTTTTCTTAACCAAAGTTTTAACTCTTAGAGTTTTTTTGGTAAAGTTTTTAACGAGGCAGACATTATGTCTTTGGTTGTTTATTTTAAGTTTTGGCATAGTCCCAAAATTTTTTTTTTGTATTTTGTCTTTTTTTTTTATTGAATAAATTTTTAAAGTCTTGCAAATGATTATTTAGATATGCTAAACATAGTTAAGATGTATAATAAATACTCCAATCTATACAAATCATATGCTCTCTAGTCGACCAAAATACCAAACAACAAACCCTATACGTCTATACCACCCCCAAAATAGAGAAAGTTCATTATAACTACCACCAAGAATTGTATACCCACCCTCTAAAAGTAACTAAACATCAACTTCATCAAAGCAACAGAAGCTACTTCTCAACCACCTTAATTCGATTTAATAAACGTAGAGGATAGCAAGCCTTCTATAGTATTATCTAGCTATTATTAACCCTATGTAAGCAAGAAAATTGATTAGAGTGTCAATTGGAATAAGCAAAACTAGAATTACTACCAATCTTGTGATGCTTTAGAGATCACCAACTACACCCTTGAAAAGAATAGTGTTTCTAGCAATCCAAAGACACCACGTAACCAACCAAATAAGACCACTGATTTTGAAATATTTTTCTCCTGCATGAAAATTACATAAAGACAAGAAATGAAAATTGCTTGAAGAGAATAAGAGGTCAATGATTCATTTTCCTGAAACATAAAACGCAACCTAGATTGTGAGGACCAAGCTCAACACCTCTTTTCATTAGTTCATCTCTTGTTGGTAGCTAGTCTTGTCAATAATAACCTTGGAAAGGATACCAGTTTCCACAATTTTTTCAAAGCTATAACAATCAAAATTATTATTTACCATCTTCTCACTCTTTTTTTTATAATTAAAAATTATCGAGTTTTTATTTTAGTATCTAATACTTAAGGGTATCAGTGAACATGAGTGCAGGTCAACTCGCCAATCCGCTCACCCAACCCATTTTTGATCGGGTTGGATCGTGTTAAATGAAAAAAATATGGGTTTATAATTTAACTCAACTCAAAGATAATCGATCGGGTCGGGTATCGGATTTTGTCAAAACCCACTCAACCCAATCCGCATATACTCCAAAAAATATGAAAATTCATCAATTGTAAACAATTTCAACTTCAAGTTCAAGCACTTAACTGTTAATTGTTTGGACTTGAAGTTGACATTCCTTAAAAATGATAAATTTTCATATTTTATTGATTTACTTTTGTTAAATTTATTTATGTGTTTGAAGATTGTTAGATTTTTTTTTTGTGAGAAATAGTTGGTTTTTTTTAAAGAATTGAATAATGTGATTTAAATTTTATAATTTTTGAGACATTCAAATATAAAATATATTTTTTGGTAAAATAAAAAATAGGTTATTATTTATGTATAACCCGCCAACCCAACTCAACTCAACTCGTTCTTGATCGGGTCGGTTCGGGTTAAATAAAAAATATGAGTTTAGAGCTTAATCAAACCCGAAGATAATTAATCGGGACGGGTATCGGATTTTGTCAAAATCAGTCTAACCCGCGTACACCTCTACTTAAGGGTTAAATATCATCGTTCATTCCCTCTTATTACGGATTGAGCTTAGGACCTCATTTATTAAATCACGATAATTAAGAAAGTGGATAATAATATTAAATTTATTAAGAATTTTTATTATTTTTACATGTTTATCCTTAAAGAGAGAAAATTATTTAATGTTTCTATTATAATGTTTATTGATGATCGCAGAAAAAGATGCAATTAAATTAAGAGTAAGTTATTAAAAAAATAATTAATATAATTGAAAATTCAAAAAAATTCTTATAAAAAATGATATATTTAATAATGGAGATAGTATTATTTATTAAACTTTAAATAGGAGTACATCAATTTTAAAGCCACCCAGAAGTGTATATATAATGTATAAAAACGTTAATTATTTTGAGCCATACTAGTCACCTATGTTTACTTGAAGAACTCCATATCCTCCGTGCAAAAGACACAAATGACAAGGTTGATACCACTAAATTCGGATTTATTGCTCGACTAATATATCAACGACGGAATATCAACAAACTACTATCTACTATATTAGAGGCATGCTAATCACTTTATCTCTTTCTCGTTGACAGATTGTTTTATCTGTTACCATTTGATCATCTACTCTCACATGTCACATGTAGTGTATAAGTATCCATAAAAGAAACAAAAGAAGGTGAATCATCATGCTCAAAGATATAATCAAGTGGAGTAAGGTAAATTTAATGCATAATTAATATCACAACATATAACATTTAACAACGTCAATGAATGTATGATAATGCGATAAGAATTCTTATCATCAACTACTCCACGTTGAATTCTTATAACTTTGGGATATAACAGCGCTCCTCCTGTATGTAAAACCTTCTAACTGATCAACATCAAACTTCGATTATGTCACAATATAACACAAAAAACATATGGTATTGTATGAATGCAATATATAACATGTATAACAATACATAATATATTAATATCTATCATCAACAGTCACTTACAACACTCGGCTCATATGTGCAACTAAGTATGTTGTGACAAATTAGCATTCATTATCAATAGCTTAACAATATTAACAATATTTAACATTTAATTAATTCATTAACTCATCCTCTAATACTTAAATTCTTATTTAACAAGTATTATTTTTTATCATTTTTACTTAACTTATTCAATTAATCCTAAGTCTTTAATCGATTAATACATTAGTAACTTGGTTCGTTTTCTGGTTTTGATTGTCTAAGCCCTCTACTAGTAAAGATTGGGCCAACTGGGTCATTATTTACCCACATGTGAATTGACTCAACAAATTGCATAATCCAACCAATCCATTGATCCGCAAGTCCCATAGCCTTCTTCATAGATCTAACAAAACTCCAATTCACCCTATCATAAGTTTTGCTCATATCAATCTTCAAAGTATTATGCCCCATCTTCCTTTAGTTTTGTGCTTCATGTAATTATGAATCACCTCAAAAGCCAACATGGCCAACACTTTTGAAGGATCTTATATAGATGACATTAATTACAAAGAGAAATAGATCTCAAATCGCTTAGATCATCCACTTTTAGAATCAAATTGATCGGTGTAATTAGTAATGGAAGCCATGTTCGAATAAATCGTAAAATCTCATTATTTCCTCTTAAGCAAAGTCAAGAAATAAAGTTAATTTAAATATATGATTCCATACAATTACGTAATTATGCGGTTTCTGGATTTTAATCTCTATAAATTTTTTTATTTGACTTTGTTATACAAATATTATTTTGTTTGTTTTTTATTTTTGTTATTTTGTTTTACTCTATATAAAATTGATTTTTATTTAAATGAGTCACTTCAATGTATATAACATTTGACAATCTCTCAATTATTAGAAAGATATAAGAAATTGCATGCACTAATTTCAATAAAAGCCTATTTTATAAAGTCTAAAACAAAAGAACAAATAATAAAAAACAAAATAAAAATATTTATGAAGACAAAAATAAAATAAAAAAACTTACAGAGAAAAAAAAAAGAAATTGCGTTTACATACAACAATCATATAATTTAGGCTAAATAGCACATGTGGTCCCTTAACTTAATTTCAGTTAACGTTTTAGTCATTTATCTTTTTTTTTCTTCTCGTTTTGGTCCTTTATTTTAATTTTAAATGACAATTTGATCATTTATGTTTTAAAATGTCAACAATGTTATCCTTTTTTTTTTACAAAAATTCAAAAAATTCATCAAAATTTTAAACTAAAACCCATAAAATTAATTATATTCTTCAATATAATACAAATTTCATCAGATTCGAAACTCAAATATTCAAATAAACTCATATTTCCATCTCTAACAACATTAAATAAAGAATGAAATTTTTGTATGAGTTTATTTAAAGATTTGAGTTACGAATTTGATGAAATTTGTATTATATTAAAGAATATAATTAATTTTATGGGTTTTAGTTGAAAATTTTGATGAATTTTTTGAATTTTTGTAAAAAAAAGGATAATATTATTGACATTTTAAAACATAAAATATCAAATTGTCACTTAAAATTAAAATAAAAGACCAAATCAGAAAGAAAAAAAAAAGATAAAGAGTTAAAACATTAACTGAAATTAAGTTAATGGATGTTATTTAGCCTATAATTTATTACACTTTAAAAATGGGCGTAACTCTTATTGGGAGAAAAATGTCCCACTTTGTATAATTAATTTATTTAAGTATGAAGCGCATAATGTTAATTGGCATTATATGTTATTAAAAGAACAATTTGAGACATATTAGTTAGCTATGTTTACTTAAAGAACTCCATAACCCATAATCCAGAGATACAACATACAAATTGGATGCCACTAAATCCAGATCCTAATGCCAATTCTATGTATTCATTTTTGGTTCGCTCTTTTCCTCCTGAGACTACTGTCATCATCAAGATGTCAACTTGAGAATTAATCTTAGAAATAATTGTATTCTCTGGTACATCGGAAATAATACACTCCACAACAATAACTTTACCATTCTTGGAAATAACTTTATAGCAATTCTTCAACAAATTCAAGCAATGTTCATCATCCCAATTGTGAAGTATCGTCCGAAATTTTTGGCACAAAATATTACATCAAATTCAAGCAATGTTGCATATATTGCAATTTGCATCAAACTCAAAGTATTTAGCGTACTAGAGATTACTACAACTTATTAAATTTTTCCTATATTAAATAAAACTCTTTTAAAGGACATATATCATAATCATATCAATCTCATTTTACTTTAAGATGTTTCTCAATATTAATAACAATAGTTTTTCACATCCACACGAATTCTAGAGTAAATTTATATTTACATTATTTGAGAAATCTAATGTTTTTCACTTTGAACACTAGTCTTTTTAAATAAATAAATAAAAAAACATACAAGATAACAAGAACAAAATAAGGGGGAAAGATGAAAGTCTGTTTTTCTTTTCAAAGTCACTACATTGAATTTTTTTGGAAATAACAACGGGATTTAAGAAAATTTAGATGAATGTATGATTCCTAAAAAAAGCTTGAACTCACCTTCAGAAGAATGGTGTCTCCTTTAGGAACACTCTCAAACATATCTCCTCCCACATGTGTCACATCTACAACAATATTAATATCCAAAAGTTTTAAAGGACAATATATATAATTTTCTTTCCATAAAAGTATTAGCAACAGATAGCAGTGGTAAAATTGATGAATTTGAATGGTAGTAGATAGGTTGAAACAATCCATTAAATCATTAAGATTCATTAAAAATTAATTTAAAAAAATTCAATTCAATGAATCCACTAAGCTATTATGATCAGATTTTAAATGGATGGATATTCGTCCAATCAACTTAATAATTTTTCTTTGAACATTTTTATATATTTAAAAAAAAATCATGTTTCTAATATTATTTAAAAAAATATTTTTTTTAAAATAAGTTATTAATATTATAAAAAATAAGTAATTTTTAAAACATTAAAAAATAGTTTAAAAAAATATAACAAACAGTTTTTTTTAAAAATTATTTTCTGTCAAAAAAACAGTTTTTTAATTAATAATTAAAAATGTAATTCATCGGATTTCATTAAAAAAAAAAACTACATATGATCCATATTAACAATGTTATTAAATAAAAAGAGGAGAAAAATATACCAGGATAGTTAGGGGCATGTTCTATTACGTGAGGCAAGTCAAAATTAACACCTTGTATATGACGATATTTTGAAGTGATCATCTTGAGAATGATCCCATGACCACCACCAACATATACTAGTGTGGTGATGTTCTCAAAACCTTTGTAACACTCAATAACCCTCTTCATGACTATACTTGTAAATTGTGTCATAGCTTTGTTAAAAATATCATCGAATTTTGGATTGAGACTTTCATACTCATATATGTGCATGCCATACACCCTATTGAATGGTATACCTCCTTCCATAATTGCTCCTTTCAAACCACTCCTACAATTAATTAAATCATTAGATTAGACTTCATAATACACTTGAAAGTTGCATGTATCACCTCTAGGTGTATCTTTTTTGAAGCACATAAATTTCTCATAATTTTAAAGTATAGTGAATTAAACTAACCAACTTTTCAAGAGGAAGTTGTTCATATTGAGATTCAAAAAGGGTCCAAATGATGCACCATTGGCGTCTGGGGCGAAACACATGGAAATTGGTGCAATGCTATAGAGCCTCTGAGGGGTCACAAAACCTTGTTGATGATCTTCATGAGAAAGAGAGCAATTCAACATAGAATGAGAAGCCAACAACCTCAGAAGACGATCCAACATTGTTGGTGCTTCTGGATTCTTTGAACCAATCTCATCAGCTATGTTCTTTGAAGATAATTTGACACCTTTCTCTGCTTTTCCTAAGATTTCGAATATTCCAAGTTCAATCGCAGATTGAACCGCTAATGGAAGTGCGATTAAAGATGTTATGTTGCTGGCGAGAACAATGCCATCATCTTCTTCTACTTTAAGGTCACCAAATTTATTGCTTTCTAAGGAATGAGCCATCTAATAAGATTTTGAATGTTAATTAGAAAAACAATGGTTTACTTATATTTTATTTATTTTCGAGGTAGTACAACGTTTAGAAAAAATACAAACAATTATTTAATAAAAGTATTAATGAGTTTCATAACATTTAATTATCTTTAATACAAAGTATAAAATAAGTTATTATCAAATTCGTGTATTTAACAAGACAATCTTGGCGAGTGTTTAAAATTAGGGGTGTACATAAATTTGGTTGAGTCGTTTTTCTCCAAATCTGATATTCGAACAGATCAATTTTATTTGAGATGGGTTGAGTTCTCAACCCATGATTTTTCCATCAAACTCGAATCAAACCAACCTGATTATGAGTAGATTGAGTTGAGTTCAAGGGTAATAAAAAAATTATTATTTTTATTTAAAAAAAAATATAATTAAAATTAAATATTTGAACATTTAAAAAATAATAAAACAATATTGCAACATATCATTTAATATTTAAAATACATCCACAAACACTACAAAATACTTAAAATAATTAAATTAGTAACAAATTTTCAATCACACTCCAACAACTAAATTTTAATTATATATCAATAGTAAAAAAATAAATAAAAATATATATGTCACGTCAATGAGTTGGGTTCGTGAGTTCAAAAAGTTAAAAATCCGATATATGAACCCAAACATAATTAGGTTTCACTTGGTTGGTTCGGGTTGGACCCGAACTTAACTTAAATAGATTAAATTAAAATGCAAGTTGAATTGAATTAGATAACCGAATTCGCAGATTTATTCGTACCCATGTACACCTCTTGAACCACTATATCACTTATTGTAGAATGATTTGAATTAAATTAAATCAAACAATTAGAATTAATTCATACATCTCGATATGTTTATTAGTATATCGTATTAGATGCACCAGATTTACTAATAACAAAAAATAAAGATGCACAAAATTGAACATTTATGAGATGTGACATTTTTTTCTTAGATGCATTTTTCTCCCTCAAGTTTTTTAAAGTGTGATTTTACCCTTTTTAATTTTTAATGAACGATTTTACTTCTTCAAATTTTTCAATTGTGTAATTTTATTCTCTAAATTTCAAATGAACAATTTTAGTCTTTATATTTATCTCTTTTTGATTTTATAGTCTTCCATTTTTTAATAAAAATTAGTGATGTGATATTATTTAATTTAAAAAATAATTAAGAAAAGAAAAAGAATCAGTCACTTGTATCAAAAACAATTCAAATTTATTGATCAATGGTTCAAAATAACTATTATGATAATTAAAGTCTATTTGAAATAAATAAATCAATAAAAGTCAAATAAATGAAGCATATTGTAGAATCAGAAATCCCCACAAAAGTATATATCATATGACAATTTACTAGATACACTAAACTTTAAATAACAAAAAAAATAAATAAATGAATAAATAAAGAGTAATTCAAACTCCTTAAAAAACATAGAGAAGATAAAAATGTATCAAAATGCCTAAACATTCAAATTTCATAAAAAAAATTTATCAATTCTCAAATGTGATTTTTTTTTTTAGTTATTCATATTGTGAAGTTTGATTATTTGCCACAATCTAGAATCATAACTAACTTTCGGATTTCAAACTTTTTTTTTTTTTGAATTTTAAATGGACTCGAATTATCATAACAATTATCTTGATGAATAAATTTAAAGTGTTATTTGATACACATGATTTGCTATTTTCTTCTTTTTTTTAATTATTATTTTATGAATTAAATAATGTCATGTTAGTATTTTTTTTTCTTTTAAATGAGTGAAAAACTATGTAATCCGAAACCGGTAAATATGGAGATTAAAAGTACTCACTTAAAATTTGAGAGGTAAAATTGCACAATTGAAAAATTTAACCAAATAAAATCGTTTATTTGAAACTAGAGGGCAAGATCGCACAAACGAAAAAATTGAAAAGAAAAGTAGATTTAAGTTTTTTTTGTGAACAAAATTTAAGATGAAAAGATAATGTCCCATTTCAATTTAACTCATTAAACACTAACAAAAAATTTATATTTAACTCTCTTCAATAACATTAGCAGATATTAAATTCACAATCTATTATATCCTATATTTACAATGTGTGACATTTGTAGGGTGAAGTAAGGCAAACCCTGTCGCTGGTTCTACTCCCCTTGTGCCACTTAAATTTGAGAAATTGTGCAAGACACTAAAATTAACATGGACCATGCTTACAAATGGTCCATTGTGCCCCATAAGTTTTAGCCCCTTAGATTAATCTATACCTCTTAATAACGAGGTGTACACTTTAGACTTCATTTTTTATTCTTTCTTCCCCTTTACCTTCTATCAAATGTGTTTTACCCCGTCTCTTGTCCTTTCTCTCTTTTCCTCACCTCTCATCTCTTTTTTTTTTATATACTTAATTAATTTGAGGTTAATTAATCAAGATTAAAGCATAAAAAGTTAAAGTATTATTATTATTGAGTTTAAATATCTATTTGGTTCTTTAATTTATTTTTATAGTTTAGTTTGGTTCTTAAACTCTAAAAATATTCAAGTCATTCTCTTAACTCGTGTCATATAACGTAATTTGGTTATTTGTGTTATATATGTGTCTAACGATGTTAACCGTTGTTGACTTGTTATATAACTTGTATAAATCAATTATTATGTGTTTGATGTATTATGTAGTTTAGAAGATTTGTATTTTAGTTCTTTTAATAATATTGATGTATTATGTGTTTGATGTAATATTGAGATTTAGTTGAATGTAAAATGACATTGTTTATTTATGTGTTGATGTAAGAAGAAAATCATATTGAAGTCTATTGTGTTGGTGTGATGAATGAAAATGTTTAGTTCTATGTTCAATTTAGTAATTTAACTTTTTAGTTCATGTTCAATTTCGTCTCTTAACTATTTAAAATAATACCTAAAAAAAATTGTATTTACATCTCTATAACACGTCATACTCATGTAAGATGTTAATTTGACTTTGATTAACAGATACGATAGAAGTGACCAACTTCGATAAAAAGACACGAATTAAGGGTAGGGATGACAACCTAACCTGCACTCGTGAGTATCCACTCGAACTTGATCCGATTTAGGTTGGAAAAATCAGCTTTAATTGGAGGCAGATGCGGGTTGCCCCGCTAGTAATATTATTATCATTTTAAAATTTTATATACATAAATATATTCAATATATTTAATATTTTTTAAAATAATAAAATTTATAATCTTGTCTTTATAGCAATAATGATTTTAATATTTTTTAATTTTATTATTGTATAATTAATATGACGAGAAAACTCGAACTCCGTTGCAGACAAAAATCGACACTTAAATTTCACATCCGATAAAAACGGCGGTGAATGCAGATTTTCTCTAATTAGTTAAATGTGGGGATGCAAAACCCGCCCACATCCCACCCCGTAACCATGCCTATTTAAAGGACCAACTTGAATGTTTTTGGAGTTAATAGACTAAACATAACTTTAAAAATAAGTTAAGGGACTAAAATATGTAAGTCATATTATCATTAATTTAACTAAGGATTAAACATGTTTAAATAATTTAATTGTAAATGAGAAGGAGTCAAATTGAGTTTTATTTTAGTAAATTAAAAATATTTTAAAATGAATGTCATTTTCAATTTTAAGATAATTTTAATTACTTTTTTGTTAATTTTAAAATAATTTTAACTATTTTTTTAATTGTATCATCCAATCAATGCTATGTACATTATTTTCAAATGATTAATTACTCTTTATATTATAATAGTAGAAAATAAACATATAATTAATAAAAATTAAATTGATAAAATAATTATTATCTTTTTATTTATTATATTCATTAATGTATAAAAACTTTAAATCTCAATTATTTTGAAATAAAAGAAGTAATTTGGTGTAGAGAGTCTAATATATGTACTGATCTAATTAATATAGTTTTCCACCTGTCGATGCAACTCATCCCCTTTTTTTAAGTCAGAGATCTCACCTACCTAGCTTTAGATTTCATCTTATGTGAGGCCTTTCCTGTCTCGTGTGTAGCCGTGTAGGTTTCAAGGATCAATCTTGAACTATCTTCTAAACAATTTTTTTTTGTTTTTTTTTTTTTAATGTTTTGATCATCTATTTATTACCAATTCATGGAATTAGTCTTTTTGTTTAAAAAATTGATAGTTTTGATCATTCTCTCAGATTTTTAAACTTAAAAATGACGATTTGCAACATTTTAAATGATATCATATACAATTCTATGATATAAAATCATCTAGATGCATTAATTATTCATATGTCATTAGTTAAAATAAAAAAAATGAAAAATTTCTGAAGTTGAAAGCTAAATTTTTACAGCGTTTTATTCTAATTTCATGGGTGTTAATCATTATACATCATCTTATCATATATCACGTTATTTAAAGTATCTTAAGTCATCATTTTTTAGTTAAAGAATCACAGGGAGAGATCAAAACAGTCGACTTTTAAAATATAAGAATCAATACCGTGAGTTGGTCAAAATAGAGAGACTAAAACTGCTATTAAGCATTTTTTTTTAACTAAATCTTAACCAAATTAATTATCTCCTTTAATTATGTAAGAGTTTGTTGGGTGGTGAATTTTTTATTTTTGGTTTTGAAAGTAAATTTAAAAATCAAAATCTATTTGAGTTAAATGAGACTGAGTTGTTTCTTTACTAATATTTAAAATAATTTTTCTATAAAAATTAAAATTAAAGAAAATATTTCATAATTCTTATTTTTGTTTTGAAAATTAACTAGTCATCACAATAAGTAATAAACATCACTCCAACAATAATTAACTATCATCTCCTACTACCGTCGTCGCCACCCATCACCACCATAGCATTGTCTTTGACCATGCACATTTGACAATTTTATTTTGTTGCTATTTTATTTTATAAATGTTTTTTTCTTCAGATTTTAATAATTATTAAAAAAATAACATAATAGAAAGATTTTCTCTCGTGAATTCCAATTTTAATATTTAGTTATACGGTTTTGGTGAATATTTGATATTAAAAATTAAAATAAATTATAAAGAAATTCAGCCTCCACGCTATTACATATTTGGATCCGGTATGGTCGACCACCACCGACGACCACCTACTAGACCATCCATTACTACCACCACCTTTAATCACCCACCTCCGACTACCATTCTTGACCATTGTCACAATTGATTAGACAGCTACTCACCTCTGACCATCATCTTCCATCATTGACACCACCACTTCAACGACCATCGGTCACACTCTAACCACAACCTCTTTTAACCACTACAGACATCTTCGACGATTGATTATCACCATGATAGTCACTTTCTATAATTACCACTTTTAATTACTATTATTACAATTATTATAATTAAATAAATTATAATATTATAACATTTGATTATTTTAAAATAATTTAAATTTAATATAATTTTATTTATTTATAATTATTTTTATATATTAATATTTTTTAATATTTGATAACCTCATAATAAGACGATGTAAAGAGTGATTTAATTCAAATAAAATAAAAAATTGAAACTCAACTCATAATTGAAATTCAAAATTAAAATTAAAAAACTCAAAATTAAAAGACTTAATTACAATTAAAAACAAAAAATGAAAACTCAAATTTAAAACTATTTTAATTTTTAAAAATTTCAAAATATAAAACCAAAAACCACCCGAACTTACTTAAAGTTTTTTTCTTCATGTTCATTTATTATAACTTTAAATTTGATGTTAAATTTATATATATATATATATATATATATATATATATATATATATATATATATATAGTTTAATTTTAAATGCATTTACTCAAAATCAGTTGATCTATAAGTTTGTAGACTAAACAGCAAAGTTCAGATTATGTCACCATCAATATCGAGGACCAAGATAGGATGGTGTATACCCCTGGGCATAATTCTTCAATAAAATAGTCTATGATGACTTCTCAAATCTAAACCATTATAAGATGCCTGGTGAGATGGTAATTGAGAAATTATTAATTGCTCATAAAGATTGAACAATAATATTTTCATATAAAAATATTTGAATACGAATGTCAATCAACTTACTATACTTGTACAGTCTACCATACACCAATTTTTTTCTACAATTGTTTTACTGTTTACAAATCTCTAGACTAGCCCCATTGAATGTCATTAAGTTAATTAGGAATTCGACTCATATCTCATAAGACATAATTTGTTACACTTAGCGTGCTACGAACTTTAAGGCTAGTTCGACTATGATTAATATCTAGAATCCAATTTATTTAATTAAAATTCTTTTATAAAAAAATCTTTAGGACTTTTTTAACTTTAAAAGATTTATTTATCTCAGGCAAGATCGAATTTTATTTTCAATTCTTCTACCATTGTTCCTTTGTGCTTGTGATGCACCTACTTCATGATTTTCAAAACATACCCTTCCTATTTATAATTCAAAAGCATTGCCGCGAGATGGTAACGTTTTCTTTCAGTTTAACTAATAATCTCTAGTTCAAATCCAAATTTAAAATGAAAGAATATATTCATGTTTTATAACGTGATATTCATGTCCAATAATTTTTCTCTAACTTTGTGTTGACATCTAACTTTTGTATTGACACCTAATTTTACCTATTAATTTGGTAAAGTCGTGTCCATTAGTTTGAATAGATATATTTAATACTAACAACAACAATAATAATATTTTGTGGAGCATATCCTCTATTCTTTAGGTTCAAAAATATTCTAAATAAATGAGTTTTTATTTGGGCGGATTAGGGATAAATTTTATTTTAATAAGTACAGTTTAAATATTTTTTAATGTAATAAAATATATTTGCTTCAAGAATGAAAATTTTAAAATAGTGGAGTGATTATGCAAAAAATTATTTTCTTAGTTAAAAATATATTATTTTATCACTTTAAATAAGAGGCTTAACAACATCTACTCCGAGAGGTTTAAGAGGGTTAAGAGTGGGGGACTCTTCACCTACTTAGCATCATGTTAATAGACATCCATTATGGTGTCAAGAAAGTTGGTGCCGGTAGAGATTTTTTTATGGAAAAATAATTCATTAAGCATGAATAAACATTAACATAGTAAATGATTGAGTTCAAATAGTAAATGTATTTTAGTTAAACACGAATTATTTAGGATAATTGATATTAAATTTTAGTTGAAATAATTTTTTGTTAGGCTTTATTTACCTCTCAATCAAATACAAATTATAATATATTTATGTATATCAAATACAAATTAAGTTTAATTGCAGTTTTGATCTCTATATTATTATCAATTCACAAAATTAGTCCATTTGTTTTAAAAGTCGAGAGTTTTGGTTCCTCTATATTTTTGAACTAAAAAATGACATTTGACATATTTTAAATGACGCGACATACTATATAATGATACAGAACCATCTAGATGCATTAATTATTCAAACGTTATTAATTAAATTATAAATATGAAGAAAAAAT
The DNA here is from genome assembly GCA_037974295.1 of Cicer cuneatum. Lineage (NCBI taxonomy): Eukaryota > Viridiplantae > Streptophyta > Magnoliopsida > Fabales > Fabaceae > Cicer > Cicer cuneatum. The sequence continues at coordinate 67,982,302 of JBBPBO010001985.1, read as the reverse complement.
TGAAGTTGAAAGCTAAGTTTTTACGACTTTTTATTTCAATTTTATGGGTGTTAATCACTATACATCATTATATCATTTGTCACATTATTTAAAACATCTCATGTCATCAGTTTTTAGTTAAAAAATCATAAGGATGTACCAAAACTGTTGACTTTTAGAATAGGGGGACCAATTTCATGAATCAGTAAAAATAAGGGGACTATAACTACAATTAAGCATACATATTAATACTCCTATAGAAGATATTTACACATGAACATCAATTCTAAGTTCGATTATTACTACCTATTATCTAACAGTGAAGTGATCTCTAAATTTAATTCGATAATGGCCTATCAATGAAAAGCATTAAGAATATGAATTAATGAATAAAAATTACTACTTCAATTGCATAAATAGTAATAAAGATTCACTACTATATAGATTTAAAGGGGATCGTTTACATCCCAAACAAAGGAAGAACTAGTTCATGATTAAGAACATATTGACAATAAAGAAGATGAAATGAATCTTCACTTCTTGTTTTCAAGAGTAGAATATTCAAGTTTGTAGCTTCCAAAACATGCACAATATGATCTCCAATGCAATATAGGTTAGAACCCTTCAAAAATATGAAGTATAAGTTTAAATAGGAGGTAAAAACGTGTGGTAGTGCATTGCTAGCAAGTTTGGACACAATTGCAGTGATATGGGAAGCAATGCGCTGATTGTTTGTTATAAAACAATAACTCGTTCATTGCTAGCCATGACTTCGTTTGATAGGGGAACGAGAGTGTGATCCTAGTGTAGATCAAGCCTAGTGATGTGAGTGACTCACACTTGATGGGGAGATTGTTCAATTCAAGTATGAATAGTTAAGTTACACATTAACTATATGAATGAAGTAAATATTGGATATATAAGAGTAGCGACTGATATACCTAATATCTTAAGGCTTTGGGTTGTGATGTGGTGTCAATATATTTTAACTATTCTGGACGTTTAGCATGTTGTTGCTCTTGCGCTTCTTCGGACTCCCTAACACAACCTACCAATGAGACTAAATTATCAAACTCAGTTCATACCTTTAATGTTAAAATGAGAATCAAATGAAAGAACAATATCCTTGTTGTTCAAACACCTTACAAAATAAAAGAAATAATTTAGAAAAAGTTGGTTTCTATCGAATTAAAATAGAATCAAAACTGAAATAAGGGTTTACCAATTGGAATGTGAATTTGATAGGCTAGAAAGGATTGTTAGACGATTATTTGTGCTTATACGATTTCACATCCGCCAACATAATCTATTTCTCAAAGAATGACATTTATTAAAGACATAAAATATTTTAAATTATAGTTTACAAGTTTGACGATGGATTGAGTTTCTAAATAAAAATCATAGTTTAAAAAATCGAAAAAAAAAAAACAGTTTTGTTTACTGTCTAACATAATTGGTTAAGTAGCAATATTGAAAAATACAATAATCGATTAGCTCAATTATTTAATAATCTTATTCCTATGCTTTGTTGGTACATTTAAAGAGACAGCCCTATGTTGTGAGAAAGAGTGCAAAAATAGGGAAATTTTTTATATTCCAAATTAACAAAGAAATCATTCCCTTGCCTTTATACTAAGAGTTGATCATGAAATATTTGTGATAAATCAAGATCCAGAAGAATGCATACAAAGTGATCCAAAGAGCAATTCTCAGTTGACTCATCAAGAAAAATAGAAACACCAATATCCACTACAATATCAAAAAGAATTTTAGGATGTCAATATTCTTGCGGAAAATCAAGTATCCTAATACAACATTGAGAGTGAGTTTGCTTTTGATTTTTAGAGTTGAAATCTGTTGTGCATTGAGAAAGACACAATTTTCCAAACTTTAAAGACCAATAACCATAGGAAGACACACGGCTTATATCCTTTGGAGAAGAGAAAGAGAACTCAAAACAGCTATTTCAACAAGAGATCTCTGGCTGTTTGTTTCAGATTTAAAACTAAGTGGTTTTAACTTCATACATTTAATAATTTATATATTCATTATTAGAGATTTTTATTTGATAAATATTATATTTTTTAATAGAAATATCTCTTAAAAATAATTTCTATGAAGAGTTTATCAAAATAATTATTTATTTTAATCAATTTTTTAAAATTTTACTATCCAAAAAATATTCCAATAAATAAATGAAATACTTAAAATAATCTATTTAAACTAATTTTTTAATCTCACGGTGAAACAAAATATGCGTATGTTATGTAGAAGGAGTGACAGGTCACAAATGCACTTGCCGAACAATTGCTACGACCGCACATTACATCCAAAATATTTTATTTTTTTTGTCTTAATGGTGGATCAAGGTGCTATTATAGACTACATGGATTCAACTCTAGTAGAAGATTTTTTTTGGGGTGACTTAATCACTCCTTGTGCTTTAGTTATGCCTTTGTTTAATGAATTTGATAGCAACAATTCAATTGCTTGATTAGTGGTGGGTGGTAATCGTTGTCGTGTTCTAATAAATCTTTTTGGATATCAATCTTTGGTCATATTTTTTTAATTATGTTGCGAAAGTGCATTATCATGAGCCACACATACTTTGTGGCGTAGCGGGCTAAACTATGTAAAATCACAAGAAGCAAATACCTCACACCCAACCCAAAATCGAATGTAAATGGTTCTAAAGTCAACAAGTGGCCATCCACTATAGAGACCATTAGTATTTATTACACTTTAAATAAGAGTTCTTCAATCTCAAAGTCATCCATGATAGAAGTTATTTAGTTATGAATCTAGAATGTATAGCCATAATAATTATAATGCTATGATAGATAATACAAGAACAATTTATGCCATACTAGTATTTTTTTTTTTTTTACAAAATGTGCCTAGCTATCTATATATGTTTACTTGAAAAACTCCATAACCCAAGTGCCAGAGACACAAACGACAAATTTGATGCCACTAAATTCAGATTTCAAGGCCAATTCTTTGAATTCATTTTGAGTTCTTCTTTTTCCTCCTAGTTGGTTAGTCATCAAGAAAAGGTCAATTTGAGAATCCATTTTGGAAATAGATGTATTCTCTGGCAAAACAGGAAGAATCGATTCCATTACAATAACTTTCCCGTCATTGGGAATAGCTTTATAGCAATTCTTCAACAACTTCACACAAAGTTCATCATTCCAATTGTGAAGTATCCACTGAAATTTTGACACATAAATATTATGTAATTAACGGATGATACAATAATAATAAGATAAATGCTGATAAGTGTATCTTAAGAAATCAAATATAGAAATATTTGTTGGAAATGTATTCGAAGTTGCATTTGTCAATTTCTTGAAAGTTTAAAATTTGTTATAAAATACTATTATGAAATAAAATATAAACAAAAAATATAATTAAAAAATTGAAGTATTTAGTTTTAATTTTTAACTAAATGTATTAACTTTTCTGTTACTATTTTACTTATATTTAATTTCAAAAGAAATATATAATACTAGTATATAGTACAGACAAAGGGAAATCATCCAAAATGTTCCTGCCCCAAGAGTTAAGGCATCTACAATCACACTGTATAAACCTTGGAACAAATTTTCATTTCCTAGATTTAAAATTAGTTCTCAAGCTACCACAAAATCTCTTCTTGAATTCTAACACGAAATTTTATCAAAAATCTAGCTATCACCAATATATTCAACCATAGACTAGTAAAAATATTAAGTATTATATATATATATATATATATATATATATATATATATATATATATATATATATTATCAAACCAACTCATAAATCAAATGAATCAAACTATAAGTAGTTCAAATTCCGCTCATTTTGTTATGGAGCTTAATCTTTACCTAAAATTCAATTCTTATTATTCATAAACTAAAATCAACGATTTAATTGTCAAGTGAAACTATGTTTGAATTGGCATGTTGTTTAGCTATGGGTATTAACACAATTTAGATTTAGATGGATAGTTCTTGAAAAGCTTGAACTCACCTTCAGAAGAATGGTGTCTCCTTTAGGAACACTCTCAAACATATCTCCTTCCACATGAGTCACGCCTGCCACATTAAATTAATAAATAGTTCATAGCTTCCATACATATAATTAAAATTCAGAAGTTTTAAATGGCTGCTTTAGATAATTGGTTTGAAAGGGTTACATTACTTTCTTTACATGCGTATTTTCTCAAAATAAAATATATAAAAAATATTTAAAAAATCAATATATCTGATTAAAAAATTATAGATTAAATTAATACATCAACTTTAGTTTAATTTAAATTTTTTCATATTTCTTCTAAATGAGTATTATTATTAGGGACAAATAATCTAAATTAAGAGAGAATAAAATTATACCTGTATAGGTTTGAGCTTTTTGTATGACATGAGACAAGTCAAAATTAACACCTTCTATATGAGAATATTTTGAAGTGATTAACTTGAGATTGATTCCAAGACCACCACCAACATCAACTAATGTTTTTATGTGCTCAAAACCTTTGTAGCACTCAAGAACCCTCTTCATGATTATGGTGCTATTGTTGACCATAACTTTGTTGAAAATATTATTAAACATGGGATCGACACTTGCATACTCATAAATATGCATGCCGTGAACATTATTAAATGGGATACCCCCTTCCAAGATTGCTCCTTTCAAACCGGTCCTATTTTTTTAGTCAATATAAATAATTCATTACAATTAACTTAAGAACACGTATCCATATATACACGACATAACAAAAAACAAACCACAAATACATACACCCTATCTTTGAAGCAAGAATTTTATGCAAAAAAGACTACTCTTAAAGAAGCCAATACAACTCTAGAAGCAAGAAACAAGCAACATTCCAAAGGGAGAAGACTATTGAGGAATCAGATGACTTTCCTAAAAGAGGAGCAAGAAAAGATAAAAACGGCCAACAATCATTATCGAAAAGACACATGATTGTTGATACTAAAAACAATACCTTCAAATTTTGTAGGAATAAAAACTAAAGAAAATATTTTAAAGGCACTTAAACTAATTACATTTGTTAACATTATATAACCAAAAATACATTTAACATAAAAGAAAAATGTATTTTGTATCAATTAATATACTTTTTAAATTACACACAATAGTACTATCTTACTAATTTTATAATGCTATGTAAAATAAGAAATAAAATGAAAACAAAGTGATATTTTACTATAAAATTATAAATTCATAATAATATATTAAAGAAAAATCTTTAACGCAATTTTCTAAAAAATTAAACCTCCTATAATATTGAACGAATACAAATATTCTCTAGGCTCATTCTATATCCAATAAAAGTAATTCATAATCTCAATAATATTTACTGTCTCTTCTTAGAAAAAATGAAAATTTCAATGATTATCATTAATACATAAAAGAATATATAAGTAATCCTTAAAATCAAATAGAGAAAGTATGGCTTATTAAGTGTTTGAGTGTGTTTTGATATTTTAGTTCTTAAAAACTACAATATAATAAAAATTATATTGTCCTCGATCATAACAAATTGGGCATTAGTTCGTTTTGCATTATCGATTGAAGACTTTGATTCAAGAGTCGCCATTCGTCAATCTAAGAAATGGACTAGTCTTTCTTCTGTTTGCTTCTTTTGGACTTGCTCAAAGAATTATATTATTTGATGAACTCATTTCGTTGTACATGAATTAGAAAAATGGATTCGAAGTATAGGACTTAAAAACATAAATATGAGATTGAGATAAAAGATTTTATTGTAAAAAGGTGAAATTCTTATATGCTCTCGAAGTTTCCATACTAATGAAAAGGTAAGGTATATTATAACTTGTATTAACGTAGATTTTTAATTTTAAAAATACAAAAACATTTTGAAAAAATAATTCAAACAGCCCAAGACACCCTAAGCTTTTGTTGTGATTACAGTTAAATATATATTCGATCACTATAAATTATTTAAATTTAATTTTAATTCTTATAAATATTTAATTCAAGTTTGTTATTTAAATATAATATAACAAAATTAGTATGTTTTTAGTCCCTCCCTCCTACCTTTAATTTTAACCCTTTCAAAACATGTACAGGTCGGAATCTTGAATCAATCGAACAAGGGTTATATTTTCTTATTAATAAAGATTATATAAAATTATTTTTATGATATTTTACAAATAATATAATTCTATTAATATATTACTAAGTTCTATCAAGAGTTTTAAGAAGAACATTTTGCCTATCTCTAAGATTAATAGGTCAACAAAAAAGTGAATTTTGTTTATTAAACTTGTACAATTATGTCATCCATTTTTTTTTACTCTTCGCAATAGATTTGATGTATATATGAATAACAATTATAAATAAAATAAAATAGTAAAATACTATTGTAAAAAATAAAAATAAAACACAATCGTCGAATTTATATCACAATAGTTTTGAAAAAGAAGAATAAGTATTGATGTCGTTAAGTGAGAACAAAAAAATAGTGTCCAAATTGTTAATAAATAGTCTTTTATTACAGAAATATAAAAAGTTTGTTTTTAAATAGATGATATGAAAAGTCTTTTATGCCAAAATATAATGAATCTTTTATTTTATTGTTATTATATATATACACGCACACGACGGTTTATCAAATTTAATAAATTTTTTATAAAACCTGAATGTAACCTATTGAAATAAATAAATAAATCTTCTAAAAGTTTGGGCCTTTTAATAAATCAATTAAGTCCCTTTCAAGTTTCCTAATCTAATATTCCCACCCCTTACGTGGTGTGTAGGGAGTAAAAACAATTTTTATCAATATTACAAAGACAGAATATATTTTACCCTTGTAATGTATCATCATATATGATCCCAATATGTATTAAACTAACCAGGATTCCATGTAGATCTCGTTCAAAACTAATTCCAAACAAGATTCGTGCGATATGCCATTAGGACCACTAAATAAGTACTCGGCAATAGGAGCAAGGCTATAGAGTAGTCGAGGTTGTTGTCGATCTTCAGAAAGTGACCAATACAATATTGAGTGACAAGCCAACAACCTTAGAAGACGGTCCAACATTTTGTGTGCATTTGGATTCTTTGACCCAATCTCAACAGCTATGTCCTTTGCAGATAGTTTTGTACCTTTCTCTGCTTTTGCTAAGACCTTGAAGATTCCAAGCTCTATTGTGGACCGAATTGTATAAGGAAGCACGAACAAAGTTGATATGTTATTGGCAAAAACAATGTCATCTTCTTCACAATTATTGGTTTCAATAGAAGGATCCATGTAATAAGATTTGAATGCTTAACAAATCAATTAATAAGGAGAAAAAAATAAATAAAAGTTGTACTTGTCTAATGAATTTCTAAGTCTGTGAAAGATGGAAACTCAAGCATTCACTTTTAAAAGTGATGCAAGTAAACTATTTATAGCAATCTAGTAAAAGTCGGTATGATCTACCGAAGGCCTCAATAATTTGTTATGAATTATAAAAATAATGATTTTACTATTCAATAATAAATTTAATTTTCATGCAATTTCAATCACAAATTATAATCAATTATCTGAATGATTAGTTATGATAAATCAAACATTATTAACAGTATCATGCCACATTTATAACTATAGTCAACATTTACGTCTAAAATCTTTTTGCGCTTACGGTGAATATAAATTACATTTTTCAATTATTTAAAGATAATTTATTTGAGATTTTTAGAAAAAACATAAGTGTTTTGTGTTGTTTTACGGTAGATAAAATCATTTTAAAAAAACAAATAGTTATCCAACAAAATTTTTGTCAAAAACTACTTAAAATAGCTTCTCGTTTGAAGTGATTTTAAAATTATTTATCTGATATTAATTTTATTTTTTAAATTGTAATAAACAACATTAGCTCTTTGGAGTTTTTTTTGGTGTTTTGGGTCTTTGTGTTCTAGTGGCAGTGGTTTGTGGTTATGCCGTTATCAAGAGACTCTTTATAATCTTTCTGTATTTTTCTAGCTAAATTTTCTGCTTATATTAGTTTTTTAATACTTTTAGTTAAAATATATCTTTTGGCTTTTCAAAAAAAAACTCTTCAACTTAATAGAATTATTAGTGGTCGCTACATGGCCTACATGCAAAATAACTAACTACATTCAACAACCCACTTACATGATCTTGTTCTTTTAAACATTTTATTTTTGTTATTAAATTTTAGTTTTTTATAAAATCAAGATATATTTAATGATATTTCTTTTTTATCTTTAAAAACTCAAAAATGTGTATTAAATAAATTTTATTTTTATTTAATAATTAAAAGGTAAAAACGACTTAACTAATTTATTATTTTTTAATATATGTGTATAAGATTAAAAGAAACAAAGTCTTAAAATAACTTTGTGAGATGGGTAAATATAGATCATACATGATCACTTAATAGGTTCTAATTAAAAATTATTTAAATATCATGTCTATTTAAAAAAGTTACATGATTTTTGATTTTAATATTATTAGTTAATGATTTAAAATATGGTTAAGATTCATTTTTTCCAATTTTTCATTATAAATTTCCACTCACTTTTTTTAAGTAAAATTTGCTCTCACTTTTTTTATCTATAGATAAAATAATAAAAAATTCACACACACAATTGCATAATTTCAAATTTAAACTAGAGATATAATATTGAACTTAACTGTCATATTTGTTGGTTAAGCTAAAGTTTACCCATAAATTCTTCGCCACTTTAATAGACATGGGCTATTATATTTTTAAATGTGGTCACTATTAAGAATAGCTACCTTACGTTTTACCACCAGTGAATGCGTGGGTACATTAGAAAAGTTGGATTTATGTCCAATAAAAAATAAGACCAAACTTTAATGGTATAGCCTCTATTGGTGAGGTCAAGCTCAATCGAGGGCAAGGGATAATAAGTTAGGCCGTCCGTCAGAGGCTTATGACCTGACTTATTTATAGTCTAGTCTAACCTGTTTAATAAGAATGTTAGGTTTAGACTATTTTTAAAGCCTATATTTTTAAATAGGTCAGGTTCAGACTTATATAAAAGTCTATTAGACATGACAGGCCGACATATATATATTATTTATTAATGTTATTTTTTATTATTATTTATTAATATTATTGTTTCCTATTTTAAAATATATATATATATATATATTATTTATTAATGTTATTTATTAATATTATTATTTCTTATTTTAAAGTCTATCAATTAGGCTATTTTAATATTATTTTATTATATTATATTTGATTATAATTTTATTAGTTTTTCTTATATAAAACTGTCTAATTTAGCATATTTAAAAAATATAAAATATAACATTTAAATATTTTAATGTGAATAAGGTTTTTAAATAGGCTTTTAGGTCAGGGCAGACCGAAAAAAAGCCTGTAATAGGTCGTATGCCAGACTTAGGCCTAAAAAATTAATCGTAGGTCAGACTCATGCCTTTCAAAACCTAGTCTGGCCTGACCTATTTACATCCCTACCGAGGGGGCACAATTCTAAAATTGATGAAACAAACCTTCTTTGTTTATTCTAAAAATAGTTGTTTCATTTAAAAAAAGTTTAAATGCATTTTTCTATTTATAACTTTTTTAATTGTACAATTTTATCTCCTTTAATTTTAAATGAAAAATTTTATTCTTCAAATTTCTTAATCGTGTAATTTTACCTCACTAAATTTTAAATGAACAATTTTAATCTCTCACATTTGTTTTTCTTTTTCATAGTTCCCCAAGTCGTTTAAAAAAAAAATACTAACGTGACGTTGTTTAATTTAAAACATAATTAAAAAAGAAAAAGAAATAGTATGTGAAGTATATCAAACAACACTTCAAAAATATATTTTCACTAATTTAAAAGCAAATGAAAACCGTAGAATTAAAATCTCTACAAAAGATGATCATATAGAAATTTATTAAATATACTAAATTTTAAGTGACAACGAAAAATGGAGTAATTCAAACTCCTTAAAAAATGCACAATTACAAAGTAAACATAAGAGGTAATGTAAACATCTCTTAATTACTAGTTGCCATGACAAAGATGACAAAAATTCATCAAAATGCCTAAACATTCAAATTAGATAATAAATGTATCGAAATTTTTACAAAGTTTTGACTAAACAAAAGCACACATATAGAACAAAATCAAAAGTATTAGAGATTCACTACTAGAAAAACAGGATTTAGCGTCGGCTTTTGGCCGACGCTAACGTCATTTTAGCGTCGGAGTCGGCCTAGGCTAAAACGGTTGAAGCTATTGCATAGTGTCGGTCATGTAGCATCGGATGATATATTAGTGTCGGCCTGGCCGACGCTACCCCGACGCTAGTACATAAAAAGGCCATCCGACGCTAAAGAAGCCTTTTGCCATGTCATTTTAAAAAATACGTAGCGTAGGATGGCCGACGCTAAAAGTCAACAAAGAAAAAGTCAATGAACTGTTAGCGTCGGATAGGAATTATTAATTATGGAGTTATTAATTCATAACAGTTCACTCAGTGATAAATATGAGGAAACATCACTAGATTCGTTGATAATTCTACCTTGAGGACCAAACAAAAAAGGTTGTTGTGAATATCAAAATATCTGATTGGAGAAGATCAGAACAGTAAACTCAATCCATTAGTATTACCTTTTAATATATATTTCGTGTTCATTAGTTCTTGAATGTTGCCTATATGACAGTTTAACTAAATCCATAGTATATAGAAGAAAATATAAGAAGCAAAATAGTTCAAGAAAACGGAGCATTTCCTGTTTAAAATAATACAAAATATATATTTTCTTTTTATTAGAGGTGCTATGGGGGAAAATAGAAATTGAAGATTGCACAATAAACATTGATAATGAAAAGAATTTAAGCAACTTCACTGCATAATGATAGTAAGGAGATGTAATTGAATAAATTCAGAAGGATTATGCAAAAAAGAATCAAGCACACAATTGTAAACACATTTAGTCGCTTGGTTTTTAACAAGAGACAGGTAATGTAATCATTGACTGAAAAATATCTATTTTTTCAATTAGAATTATGAATTTTTGAAGTATTATAATAAACTTCTAAACTGAATGTGCATGCGCCTTTGTTCCCACGAAATGCATTTGTCAATAAAATAATTGAAAAGTCTTAAAAGAAAATAAATTATCATTACGTTCTACCAAATACACAACCACATCAAGCACCACAAAGAACTCAAATTACAAAATGATAAAACCAGATAACCATGTAAAACCAGAAGCATATACTTACCGTTTGTATTGGTTCAGCAAGCACCTCCCAGCACTGGTTTAAGTCTTCGCTCAAGCAAGCTTCGTTGACCTAAATTGTGAATTGTAACATTTACAAGACAGCTCAACGAACAAACCAAAGCATAATTTTTTCTTCTCTAGATTTTTTCTCTATGTTGAAATGCATACATGAAGCTTCCCAATTCCTTGAAGTGTGCTTTTATACGCAAGAAGAGAATGACCAAAATTTACACCCATGTTCCTTAAGACAGTTGAATCAGTCAAATCCCTTTGCAAAATAAAAAGCACACTATCAAAATTATTATTTCTAAGAGCTACTGTAAGAAAGAATAGATCATTAGGACAAAATAAGTACAATAATCAGCCCATTAGTTAGTTAGTTAGAACTTTGACAGGATCAATGCAATAAATAGGGGGAAATCAGAATATAAGGATTCAATATGTAATAGGATAAAAGTGAAAGGAGCAATCAGAATAGTATGAATGGAAATAAAACAGTTCAATTTTTTAATTCTTTTATAACAATTTGGTTTGAGTTCTGTTTGTAATTTTCTACATGCTTCTACCACACAATTAGACTATCACCTGCAATAAATTATGATACAAGGTCCATACATTAGAATAGCTTAGTAACTCTTTCACACACACATTACTAAACAAAATTACACTAACCATTTTCAAGAAAACGTAATTGTAAAGTCTTCTAAGTATCATAGTCTAGAATAATGTCAATACTAATAATCAGAATAAAACAAAGAACATTAAAATCAAACTAAAGTAATTCTTGCCTGCCAACGTGAAATTGGCAACTTCATGCTTAGATGAGAAAGTCCTCGATTAGCCACACCTAAATTGCCTTCGCTGTTCTCAAAATCAATGGGATTCACTTTGTGAGGCATAGTTTACAACCCAATCTCCCCAGCTTTAGTGGTCTATAAAATAAGTTTTGCAAATACTTTGTGAGGCATAGTTGACGACCCAATATCCCAAAAAATATTGAATAATAAAACAACTAGTTGATCAAGAAATATTAGAGCCATTGGATTAATTACCTTCATTTCAGGCATTTGGACCCACTCAATAGCAATTCCAGTAGCCTTTGAAAGAAACTCTGCTAAAGTTTCCTCTGCAATGGACAAAAGCCTAGAGAAAAAAATGCCACATGATTTCATAAGGCCAAACATACACAACCAAAATTTCACAAACAAGGACAACAGAAAGGGACCCAATAATCATATTCCCACTAACCCTGCAGGACTAGCATCCCTTGGGTGATGCTGAGCTGTCAAACTGCGTTGACCATTAGTCACCGCTGAATCATAGCTTGTGTCTTTGGTTGCAAGAGTAGTCTGCACAAAAATCACCATTATAACTCAATTCTAGTAATAATACTCTAAATTAAGAAATAATTGATTAAAAAACATTCTAAAGTAAGCAAAAAAAAAACCATACATTTTCAGTATGTTGGCGAAAGTAGCCATTTTCATACACCAAATGAGACACTTGTTTCTGCAACCTAGCATTCTCCTCCATCAGCAGCTTATTCATAGCAGTCAGTTTCTTATTCACAGCTTGCAGCCGTGAAGCATCTTTTCTCTGCTTCTTAACATCTAAATTAACAACAAAGACAAACCACCCTCATTAAGATCATTACACAAACTAGTTCCTAACATAACTTTAAGCATATAACAGAACTAATTAAGTATTTATGCCAATAAATAATTTCAAATAAACCAATCCAAATAGATAAGATCCTAAGTCAAAACATAGCTCCCTCAACTGTAGCTTGACTGACAGTAATAAGGAGAACTTCAGCTAGCCTTCTCATGGCCAATTGTTGGCAGACAAGAGTCCAAGGTTGGGTAAGATAAGTTCAACGATTCATCATCAATAACAGTTTACACAACCAAAGCAAAAAGGTGATATTAATTACAAGAGAAAGAACGATGACATAGCTTACAAAATTGATATTGAGAAGACTTATCATTAGCTCTCTAGATAGACATTTCAATCTTTCTAGCACCAAGCGAATAATCGACTAGAGAAAAACAACAAGCATCGAGCATTTCTTGCAGATAAGAATAACAACATCGGAGCGATCAGTATCCAAAGCAAAAAGGTGAAATGAATTTCATTACCTTTGGATCGTTCGGTTTCTGCTCCAAAAGTTGATGCAAAACCTCAAGCCATTCATCGAAGTTACCAGATTGATAATGCATAGCGGCTTCTTTAGCCATAGGGACAGTGATATTGAGTCCTCCGTCTTCGACTTCGGTGGTGGCGGTTGATGACGGAGAAGACGGTTTCAAATCTTGAGATTCCATAGCGAGATCGAGTAATCAGAATAGAGAAATCATATTGTGAAAGGGTTTTGTATTGTGAAAGGGTTTTGGGGAAGAGATAGAGAAGAGCCCTAAAATTCAGTGAGGAGAAAAGTGAAGTGAAATGAAGACAAAAACCCTTCCTCTTTGTTTTTTGCTAGCTTGGATAGAGATGAGTGTGAGTCGAATCGGGGGATATGGTTCAGATAGAAAGAGAGTGGAAGTTTTGGAGACTAGGAGATTTATTTTTAATTTTTTAAATAATATTAAAAAGTTTAATTTTAAAAAATCATACACCGTAGCGTCGGCTTATCCGACGCTACATAATAAAATAAATTTAATGTAACGTCGGCTACACCGACGCTAATTATTAATAAAATAAAATAAAAAATAAATTTGGTGCATTAGCGTCGGCTTGGCCGACGCTATTTCGACACTATTTAGCACCAGTGTCGTGGCCGATTCTAAATATGGCAGTTAAAATGCATTTTTCTAGTAGTGAATATTGAAGAAGGTATGGCAGATCAGTACATGCATTTGAGGATTATATGTGTACTTCTGACTCTACATGTTTTCATTAATTTGGTTTAGGTTAGTAAAAATGCATTCCTTTATTTATTTATTTATTTTTATTGACTTTTTAGTTAAAATGGACTCGAATTATCATAACAATTATTTTAATGAATAAATTTAAAGTGTTGTTTAATATATGTTACCAGCTATTTTTTCTTTTTAAATTGTTTTCTAAATTAAACAATGTTACGTCAATAAACTTTTTTAAAAATGAGTGAAGGTATGAAATAAGAAATGAAGAACATGTGCCGGAGTAAAATTTCTTATTTGATATATCAAAAAGAAATTTCAAAAGAAACTAAGAGAATCAAAATTGTACGGTCAAAAAATTGAAGGATAAAATTATGAAGGAATAAAACTGTACAATTGAGATACTTGTGAGGATAAAAATGCTTAAGTCTTTTTATTCTAATCATAACAATAAATAATTTAAAGAGATTTTTTTTTTGTGGTCACAAGAATTTAGCACTTACGAAAATAACAAATTTAAATAATATATATTTTTTAAATAATTAAAATCGTGTATATTTTTACGTGCGTGTCATCAAATCTTGTGTTCAAAATTTTGTCACCACTTTTGATAGCTAAAATTTATTCTTGTTACTTTTTCATTATAAAAATCATCTCTTTTTTGTAGATTCTACATTATTATAAAATTAGTTTCAGACATTTAAGAATATAAAGTTATTTATTAAATTAACATTATCAATTATGTGTGATATTTTTTTTCTTCTTCAGTTGATAGAAAATTAAATCGATTTAATCTTATTTAAAATAATATTAATTTTAAATAAAATTTTATTAATTTTAGTTTTGAAAATCGTAAGGATTTGCCTCTGTCTATATGTAGCTAAACTTTGGATTGCTTACATAGGAATTAAGGTAGCTAAGGAAAGGGGATTTCATTTGGTGGCGATTTATATAGACTCAAAGATTGTGGTTGATTGTTTAAAGGGTGCAACTAGCTAAGGTTCTAGTGGCAGTAGTCTTGTTCACCAAATTAGAAAGATTTGGCTCAAAATATTGGGAGGTGAAATTGGTTTTTCATAAAGACAGTTGTTGTATTGATTTCATGGCTAATTTGATGTAGAAAAAATATTATAATGGTCATTTCACTTTTTTTTTTTTATATTAAAGTTAGTTTTTTTATGTTTGTAAACATTACAATGTTTAATTAATTTTAATCATAAATTCATTTTATTCATTTTTAGTTAAAATTTTTTAAAATTTTACTATGAGTTGTGTTATCGATTATATAAAGAACAAAATAAAAATAATTAAAATTTAATTTTACTGATTTTACATTTAAATCATGAGTGTAAACATTTACAAATATAAAAGATAAACTTAATATAAATAAAAGATAAAAAAAACTAATTTATTAAAAAAATAAATAAATGACAAATTTTTTATTTTCGTGTAACTTAAAAAATCGTGCACTTATTTTTTTTCTTTCAAGATATTACTTAAATTATACTCTTATCATTTAAGAGTCTCCTTCTACTCTTATGAATTAGTTGTTGATTTTCGTAATCATTGTTTTGTAGTTTTTTTTTCCCTAGGTTTTGACTAGTTTCTTTATAAAATATAACAGTAAAAATTACAAGAAAACAGAAAATCCATAAGGGAATATAAATAGTTCTCAAGTCACGAAATTGTCATTCACTATAGTTACTATTTATTACACTTTAAACGAGAGTTCTTCAATCTCAAAGTCCCCATTATAGATGCTAATTATTTATTCATTATATATATGAAGCATATAACGTATAATCATGAGAATTATATGCAACAATAGCTTAACTTTTATTTATATGTAAGACCAGAGTAAGTATATATTTACTTGAAGAATTCCATAACCCACATGCCACAGATACAAATGATAAATTTGATGCCACTAAATCCAGATTTTAATGCCAATTCAATGAATTCATTTTTAGTTCTCTCCTTTCCTCCTGGTAGTTGAACCATCATGGCTAGGTCAATTCGAGAACTAATCTTGGAAATAATTGTATTATCGGGTAAAGCAGGAATAATTGCTTCCACAACAATAACTTTGCCATTGTTCGGAATCGCTTTATAACAATTCTTCAACAACTTCAAACAATCTTCATCGTTCCAATTATGAAGTATCCACTGAAATTTAGACACAAAATATATGTCATTAATAAATAAATCATATATAACAATACTAGTGATCCACTAGAATTACTAGCTTGGATTTAATTGCATTTTGCACCTCATTCATTTTTCTTATATTAAATTATTTTTTTAATGGATATATTACTTTCTCATTTAATTTAGTTTAAAGTTATTTACTAAGAATTATTTTCTCATTTGATCTATTATAAATTTCAATTAATAATTTTTCTGTCGTCGATGTTACATATGTGGAGATAGGTATTCCAGACACTAAATTTCGTTATATTTATAGGTATATTATCATTTTGCATTATTTACTTGAGTATTATGAATTTGTTCGCAAATTTTTCCTTTATATTTTTAGTAAATTTGAATTTGTACTGCATCGGTGTATTCTACAATTTAAATCAATAAATATTGTTTATTTTTGTAAAAAAAAAATTCACATTGAACACTAGATTATTTTTTAATAAAATTTTTCACTAATCAGTTATAAAGTCCTATTGGAAGGTATACAAACTCATGATCAGTAAAAAAAAACATGGAAAGATAACAAGAACGAAGAAGGTGGAATTACATTAAGAATAAAAAGTTTAAAGCCATTATTAGCTTGAAATTGAAATTTCTTGAAAATTAAATGAGAATTAAGAAAATGGATATATAATTTTAATATCTACTAAAAGGTAACATATATAATTTTAGTGTTTAAATATGCATTTTTGCAAGTTTCTAAAGAATATAATAAAAAAATTCTCCTAAAAAAATTAGAATTTTTTTATTTCAGATAAATTAAATATGAATTTTTTAAACACTATATACTCAAAATAAAAGTAATAAAATAATAGACCAATAAATAGAATTTTGAGATTATTTTTTGTATAGAGAGTTTTTATAATGTTATAAATATATCTAAAAAAATAATTTAAAAATATATATTCACCTTTCAGCAGAGACTAGAGACTACAAACAAGATTTAAATTACTTATTTAATCCTTAATAAAAACAAATTATTTAACCCTTAAAAATATATAGACCAACAATTCCTGAAAAAATATTGAATTCACCTTCATAAAAATGGCATCTCCGTTAGGAACACTCTCAAACATATCTCCACTCACATGTGTCACACCTACAACATTAAATTAATAAATTCATAATTTGCATACATAATTAATATACGTAAAAAAATGCATCAGTAATATCTAAATTAGTAAAATATTATTTTTACATTCTACGTTTTAATGGTAGACAAAATAGAATCAAGATATTTTAAAAATATTTTATGCATTTAAATTAATAAATTCAATTGATTGCATATTAAATGTTTCAATAACTAATTTGTATGTATCTCTCTTAATTTTCAATTTTTTTTCATTTATGCCGTAAAAAATTATTTATACAATAGATTAAAATTAATTTATTATAATTTTCTTTGTAAGACTTTATTAGTAAATCATGGTACTTCAATTAAGGATTTTTTTTGTTGTCAATATAGATGTTGATTATTAAATATTGCAATCATTGTTATGTATGTCCCACTCATATTCCAAACAAACTTGTTTTGTGTATGATTAACGCACTATATTAAAATTAGTGTGTGTTATAATTTTCCTTACATTTTTTATTAATTTTCCTGTAGGCACTATTATGTAACAAGTATATATGACAAATAAGTTAGTTGATTGTGGATGATGTAATTGAGTTTTTTTTTTCTAAGTCAGGAATCAATATGAGAGCATCTTACAGTTTTAAAAACCATTCAATTTTTTCCTAAAGTAACCAAACAGAAATACTTTAACACCTACTTGTGGCGAAACTGACCATGATTATATTAGGGAGCCAATTATACTGGAAAAAAGTAGACTTGCTGGTAACTCATCATCCATTGTATTTATGAGTCTTGTTTTTATGATCTTCATTAGGGATAAAACTTTCTTTGTAAAATTATTTTAGAGATTATAAGAGTTAAAATAACACGAATAAACTTATCAATCAAGTAATATTTTTTAGTCGTTGTATTTCTACTAATTTTTAACAAATAATAAGATAATTTAATATAAAAACATACCAATTTATTAAAAAATTGGAGTAACTAAATATAAAAATATACCAACTTATTAAAAAATTGAGTAGCCATAATAGGCTACCATTCGCCACCTACTAATATGAAAATTGATTACACTTCTACTAAAAATAAAATTGTATAAAAGACATTTAAGTAATAGATAAATTTTGAAACTTGGAACTTTTTTATATATACTTGAGACAAAAAGTTTATCTAAATTTTTTTTTATATAATGGATTAGAGTGATATAAAAGATAAGAGCGAATCAAGTGAATGACAAAAATGATAAATTTTCAAACAACATGGCAAAATTTTAAAATGGATAAATTGATAATTTTGATACTACCCGATCCCTCTCTATATATGACTCTATGGTAAAAAATAGGTCCTTTTATATAAGAATTAAAAGAACAACTAGTTCTATATAATAATTGATTGATATTTGGAAAGAGAATGTACATTATTACAAATTTAACAAATTTAATGAGAAAATTATTTTTTTAATTTTATTTTTTTACTAATACTTTTTTAATTTTTGTTTATTTTTCATAATTAATTTTTAAATGGCTACATTTTGTTTCCTTCTTATAATTGGTTTTAAACACCTATATAACTTTCTTTCCATGGGTCAGCATTACTATAATGCTATGTAATACTTATGTCTATAACTATATGTCACTTTGGATATTTTTACACAAATTAAAAAATGTTTTTTATTTTATATAGAAAAAAAATTATGAGTTATTTTATAAAATTATATTTTATTAATAATATTGAAAAGAGAAATTAATAAAATTGGAAGAAATTAGTGTAATAAATATATAGTAAGAGGTATAATAGGAAAAAAAAAGTTAAACTTTCATTAAAATAGTAAAACCATATGTAATTTGAGACAATTTTTTTTATAAAATGACATTTAATTTGTGATCGAAAAATATTTATTAACAACAAATAAGTTTAATTAAACGAGGATAAAAATATACCCGAATAGGTTTGGGCATTCTCTATGACATGAGGCAAGTCAAAATTAACACCATTTATATGAGAATATTTTGAAGTGACTAGCTTGAGATTGATTCCAAGACCACCACCAACATCCACCAATTTGTTGATGTGCTCAAAACCTTTGTAGCACTCAAGAACCCTCTTCATGGTTAGGGTGGTAGAGTTGACCATAGCTTTGTTTAAATTATCATTGAACTTGGAATCCACACCTGTATACTCATAAATAGGCATGCCATAAACCTTATTAAATGGTATACCTCCTTCCAAGATTGCTCCTTTCAAACCGGTCCTGTAAAATGTAGTTAGTTAAAATAATTCATTAGAACAATTACCCCATCTTAGAACTTTCATCATCACTGACTTTTTTTATAAAAAAAAAACTCAAATGTATTTTTTAGATATTTTTTCGTATGATTTTTAATTTAAATTAATTATGTTTTTTATAAAAAAATTATTATAATTATAAAAGATATATTTTAAGTTAAAAACAAATTCGACCAAAGGTTTTTTTTACTGATTTTCCGAAGACTAAATTGAAGAATGAAAAACAAATTTGAATCACTTAATATACATATCCTATAGGGATAAAATGTGAAGACAACAATATATAGAATCATTTCAAACTAATTAAATAGAATTTATTTAAGCTAGGCACAATTATTATTTTTGTTGTCTCATGCATTGCATGACGTCATATATATTACTAGGTGCATGCCACATAAGTCATTATCCATGTCACATGATAATAGGAACGAAAAATACTTTCAAATTTTTGAGAGATGAAAAAGGAAATAAAATATTTTACTCAGATCAAAATCAAAATTTGTTTATTTCAGGGACCAAAAACTATCCATTCGTTTAACACATTAATTCAACCCAAAAATTTCATTATATTTTCTTAATTTTCTATCAATTCAACCTAAACACTATCCATTCATTTAACCCATTCACTTATATATGCTACTATCTTACTAATTATCTAATAAAATATGAAAAAAAGAAATAAAACTAAGACAAAGTGATCATTTATGTTTAATTTCATAAAAAAAACTATAAAAAAAAATCTTTTAGTCCCGAAAATAAAGCGTAGACAATAGCTACGTGGAGACTGATATGTTGGGGGTGTAGAGTCGAACTCGAAAAACATGTATGAGCATATATATATAATTAATAATAAATAAATTTTTAACTTCTATAAATTTTTTAAAGTTTATTTTTAGTTCTTACAAAAAAATCACTTATTAGTTCATATAGAATTATTATGCAAATAATTTTTATTTCTATTAGAATATTAAATATATTTTTGAATAATTTTTTTACATTCATATTTAATTTATTCTAATTTAAATTTGTGTAAATAAACTTTTAATAATGTTCTAAACATACATGCAAAAAATCATTTAAAAATGTAAAAGTTGAAGGATATTTGGTTCTAAGAAGGACTAAAACAACTTGTAGAATAATTTTATATGGACTAAAAATATTTTTTTTTACAGAACTAAAAATAAAATTTCAAAATTTTATAGGAACTAAAAAATAATTTAACCTTAATTAAAATTATTCAATTTATATAATTTTGGGTATACATAATTGTTAAAATAATATAATTGCAATCGATAGAATTAAATGGCTGCCAAAGATTTACTCTCTTCGTTTTTATATTTATAAGAGATAGTTTAGTTAAAATTTAGTTAACAAAAGTTAATGTATTTGGTCCATATGAAAAGTATTAAACAAAATACCTCTCATAAAAGTAGGGTTAAATTATTCTCTAGTCCCTATAAAATTGTTGTATTTTCTTTTTACTATGTATAAATTCTTTTCCGCATTTTTTAGATCTACAAATATTATTGTTTTCGATTTTAGTCCCACTATAAGAACTAAGATTGAAAATTATGATATTTATAGTGACTAAAAAGTGCAAAAACAAATTATAATGATTAAAAGTGAAATATATCAATTTTATAAATACTAAAAACTTATTAAGTCATAAAAAGTAAAATATATTTTTACCAACTGTTTTATTTTTATTTTTTCTTTGTCTATTTTGGTTGCTAAAGTGATTAGTTGATGATTTTAATTGTTTAGCGACTATTTTGTAAGTTGAACTCCACCTTTAATTACTCATGTGTGGTTTCTTAATTTAATTTTAGGTAATATTTTAATTCTTTATTTTTTTCTCAATTTAGTATTTTATATTTTTAAATAATTGCGATGTTACCTTTTAAATAAGTTTTCGTTAAGGTAATGTTAAAAGACTCTCAATTTCGTGTTTTTCTTTATAGTTCTAAAACCTTTGTTTGTTCTTCTCATCTCCCACCCATGAAAACCCATTTGAACAATAAAATGACGGAATCAATGAACACACTGTCCGAATCAAGCTTGAAAAATTCGTAAACCCACATTGACAGAAGAAGAAAGATAATGTGTTTATTGATTATGATGTTTAGTGATTTTGATTTATTGTTTTCTTTTTTTGAATGCATTTATACTTCATATTTTTGTTTTAGAGTTTAGTTGAATCCTTATGGTATTTATTATTTGCATGTGTTTGAACATGAGAAGACCATGGATTTTAAATTTTGTAACTATGTAATTTATCTATAAGAAGGTCATAGTTGTAGGAATGTGAATTTGATCTATATGAACATGAGGATGTTATGGATTTCAAATTTTGAAATTGTGAACATGAATTTTCATAAATAGAGACGAAAATAACAAACAAAGGTTTTAGAACTGTGAAGGAGAAAAATAGATAACTGAGAGTTTTTTAACGTTAAAGATTAGTTAAAGATTAAAGAGTAACATCGCAATTATTTAAAAACATAAAATATTAAATTAGAAAAAAAAAAAAAAAGATAAATGACTAACACATTAGCTGAATTTAAATTAAAGAATTACGAGAGTAATTATGCATATTAATTATGACCAATACAATGTCTATATTAAACTAACCATAATTCGAGGTTGACCTTGTCGAGAGCAAAGTTTAAAAGGGATTCTCCATACAACACGCCATTAGCATTGGGGACAAAGTATTTGGCCGCAGGCGCAAGGCTATAGAGTATCTGAGGTTGTTGTTGATCTTCAGAAAGTGAGCAATACAACATTGAGTGACTTGCCAACAACCTCAGAAGACGGTCCAACATTGTTGGTGCTTCTGGATTCTTTGAACCAATCTCATCAGCTATGTTCTTTGCAGATAATTTGACACCTTTCTCTGTTTTTGCTAAGATTTCGAATATTCTAAGTTCCATTGCGGACCGAACAGCGTAAGGAAACACGACAGAAGATATCACATTATTGACAAAAACAATGCCGTCTTCTTCACTATTATTAGTTTCAATAGAAGGATCCATGTAATAAGATTTGAATGCTAAACAAATCAACTGGTAATTGAAAATAATAAGAAATTAGTTTAATTGCTTGTCTCGTGAACTTCTAAATTTGTGAAAGATGAAAACTAATTCATTCATTTGTGAGAAGTGGTGAAAGTAATTTATTATTTATAGCCATCTAAATGTTTCTAACAAACTCTTTCACATGGGCTATATTGAATTGATTAAAATATTTAAAAGACTTTTTTGGTTATAAAAAAATCTTTTGTAATTGAATTTAAGATTTTAAAAGATTGAAAATATTTCTTGATGTATTCAATTAAAAATTTTAAGATTTTTTAAAGATGACAACAAAATTTTATAGTATTCAATTGAGATGTTTTACCACTTCAAAAAGTTCTTGTGGTATTAAAAATTATTTTGCTTTTGATAAATTAGTTTTGTGGGATTTTATAGTGATATATTAGCATTAGAAAATCTTTCTTTAAAACATGAGATTTTGAGAGACTCTCATTTCTCCTTCTCCATCTTCCTCCTTTCTCAATTCTCAAGTCTATTTAATTATTTTATATTTAAATAAATATATCTCTCGTCTTTTTATAATTTTTATGTTTATTATTGACAATATTTGTTTTGTGTAATTTTTTATATTTATTATTGACAAATATTTATTCTATGTTTTTTAATAGTGTATAAAATTGAAAGAAAAAAGAAAAAAAGACTAATAAATATTTATCCCGTCATTTTTTATATTTATCATTTATGTAATTTTATTAAAACTACATTTATTTATATTAATCACTGATAAATATTTATCCTGTGTTATTTAAAAATATTTAAAATTAGAAGAAAAAAGAAAAAAAAATAAAAGACCAATAAATATTTATCCCGTTATTTTTTATATTTACTACTTGATTGAAACTACAAATTTTTTTTGTGTAATTACATTAATGTTGTCCTATTAATGCACCTGTTAATTCTTTTTTT
>JBBPBO010001985.1:67778366-67958570 GCA_037974295.1 Cicer cuneatum | reverse complement strand
CAATTTTATTTTACTTTTTCAGTTTTTTACATGCAGTTGTTTTTTTCAGTTTTTTTTATTTGAACTAAATAAACATTAAATTATATTATCATTTAATCCTTAAATAAACTAAAATACCAAATTTTGAATAGGAAACATTATAATTTTCATAGCACATTCTTTTTTTATATTGGATAAAGATAAATTAATTGTTATGTACGGTCATTTTACACTAACAACACATTATAATTATTAATGAGTATGATTTTAGAAGTGATTATGGTAAAAGTTAAAATATCTCTATGTAAAAATAGTTTAAAAAATTAAATTCATTATAATAACTGTGTGAAAGGATACAAATATTCATGAAAATATGCAAATAAGTTCTATAATATTAGTAATTTGATGAAAGTTATTATCTTACAATGAATATATCGGTTATGTCTCTTCTATATGATTTTCCTATCAATTTACCAACAAAAATTGATCTTGAGAAAGAATGAACAGGAAAGAAATAAATTGAGTTTTGGAGGATTATTGCTTATACTTTATGTCTTCATTCCACAGCGGAGGAAGGTATAATATTTGAGAATCATATTTACCAAGACGCTTATAACTAATGAGTTACTTTTTAGAATGTAAAAATCAATATAAAAACTAGAACTTACTCTAATTATTTAATAGATGTGATTCGTTGATAATATAAAAATTCTTTACACGGATTATAAATTAATTTTTTTTAATTTAATGAATCCTTCCTTATACTATTGTCATAACAAAAAACTACTAATTTTTTTGTTAATTTGTTGCCAACATTACTTCAATATCTTTTCTATGTTTGAAAATTCTTTAAAAATCTCATGATCACTTAAAAAAAAATTAATGACTTCTTATTTTAATTTTATGTATGATATAATTTAGAATTAAAATTAATTTTTTTCATTATAAAAGTCCTAATTTTAATAGTCATGGAAAAAAACACATATTTGGATTGCACAAATTTAATGATTTATCTAGAAGGATACATTGTTTTAATATTATGGTACGAAAAATTACACGTTTTGCCACCAATGAATGTGTAGGTGCAATAGGAATGAATGTGTAGGTGCAATAGGAAAGTTAGTTGTGTACCGATCAATAATGGAGACTTTAATTTCACATCCTCAAATTTTAACTCATATACTTATATTTTATCATTTTTTATATAAATTTTCAAAAATACGAAATTTTTAAATAAAATCGATCTGTTTTTTTTTACCCAACATTTATATTTTTTTATATACCAAAAATTTTGTTATTTTTAAAAAAAATTTATATACAATTTTTTTTTTATATACTGAAAATTTTGTTTTTTAAAATTTTTGGTATTCAAAATTATTTCTCAATTTTAATTTATATACTTAGAAATTAAGTTTTCGAAATTTCCAGCATGAGAAACTTTATTTTTTATTTTTTAACATATTAGAAAACGAAATTTTTGATATGCAAAATTTTTACATACAAAAAATTTTATGTTTTCAATATTTTTTACATCCAAAAATTTATGAAATTTTCCGAATGAAATTTTCTCTCAATTTGCTTTACATACTAGAAATTTCTGATATATAAAATATATTTTTTTCTAATATACTGAGAGTTTTTTTGTATGTAAAACTTTTTCTTAATTTTTTTTTCATACTAGAAAATTTTTGATGTATAAAATATCAAAACTATTCAATCGTGATGAAAGCATGATCACAGCATAAATGCAACTTTTCCCAACGGCAAAAAAATTCAATTTCCCTTTTGTTAGGATTTTATTTGTGTTACCCTTTTTTTTTATCAAAGTTGTATTACCCTTAAGTATAAACCAACCTTTTCTTGGACTACACAGTGACTAGTTTTATTTGCCAAGATTGTCCATTTTGTTTTAAAAAATCATACACCATACATAATTACATAATTGAGAAAATAAGATTGTTTTATAGTGGATTAATATTTAATTAAGAGATACCATTTTTTTCAGAAAATAATACAATACATATATAGGATAAGATATGGTCAAAACTCAAAAGGCTTATATGGCTACAAAATGAAGCACGATGAAATCTTCAAGAGAATGCTGCAAGATAGAACTCTAACATTCCAACTCTTTTAACTACTCCCAATTATTTCAGTAATTGCTTTCTTTACATTTTGTAAAAGTTCTTCCCTGTTATTCCATTGAACATTAAGTTTAGAGTCAAAAGTACTATTCATGGGAAACTTGTTCAAGAAACAAAAATAAACAAGATAATTTATATTCAAAGAAAATGAAACATACCTTTCTGGCTTGAACACTAGATTCTTGTATGCAAACCACTGCAATAAGAAACATAAAGTTTGAATATAATAGTTTTTCCTTTACTAGATTAATACAATATCTTATAGCTTTTCCACATCTATTTTGAGTCAATAAAACGGTATACCAGTCACATATTATGGCGATTTCAGCTGCCATTATTTACAATATATTTATTTTATAAGCAAATACTAGTAATTAAGTTAGATTATGTTGGTTTTTGAGATCGAATTCAAGACCTCATGCTTAAAACTCATTTGACATCTCTTACCATCCTAGCATTGATTAGTAGATGATTTTCTTACTACACACTGTGAAGTTAAATTAACAATAAACTGTGAAGGTTTAAAACATAATTTTATACATTTTATATTGTTTCAGTTGTTATGGTGGCTAACTACATATCGTCATTTTATACTTTTCAGCGGGTAATGTATCTCATTTTTTTTAATAATTAATCGCTACTAAAACCGCCACAATATGGTTAATTTAACTGCGGCAACACCCCTGTTTTTGGCAACTATATATGTAATTTTGTACTAAAATAAAATTAAAATGCTTTCTTCATGCCAAAATTTTATCATCATCATCATCTTATAATAAAAAGGAAACATTAGAAATTAAGGTGTAAAATGATCATATATACAACAAGATACTAGTTCTTATCCAATTGTTATGAAGAACATAATGGTGTATAATATTCTACCAATAAATGCTCTAATTAATTTTTTTTTATTTTAATAGCAAATTAATGTATTCAATTGACTTACCCCAGTATAGCCAATGCCAATTAACTCAAGAACCCCAGGAATCAAGGGAAGCCTATCAATTGCCTGTTACAAAGGAAAGTAATTGCTTAATTTTGAGATTTTTCATCAAATACTAATTATCATAAGAAAATATTACTTATTATTTGTATCTAATAAATTTATAATCAAAGAATGCAAAGAAAATTAGCATTTAAAAAATAACCTACTGAGATCAACCCTGTTGAGCCCCAAAGTGCAATCACACTAGCTACAACCAATGAACTCACTGCATATTTATCATCAACTTTGTCCCACTATTTAGCCAAAAAAATAAATCATATAATTTTAAATCAGTAAATTGAAAGAAAACACCATTCTATTACAAACAAATATATTTTTAAAAAAATATAGAAATTGTTACAGTTTCTTGAAGAGTCTTGACAAATTCTGGCACTTCATCACTTGAGGAAACTTCTGCCGGTGCCTCTCCTGTGGCCATTACCATAACATTGCGACCAATTTTGCGATCTGAAAAGCATCAACCTTAAATATTTACTTTCTTAATTCCTAGGTAACATCAAGGACTAGAAGATGTAAGCAACGTGTGTTTGGTGAAATTCATATTTCATATTTTAATCTCGACAAATCATATTTTAAAATAACTTAAAATATAAATTGTCACATCTTAATTCAACAGTTTTGATTAACTGATTATGTGGTATTTCGAACGCCGAAAATCCAATTCTTTCGTGAAATTTGAATTCTCCGTGTTCAGATGATCACATATTTACACATACGGTACATTGATAGTTTGATCTTGATCAGACGGACAAAATATGCAGATTTAAATCTTTACTATATAACATAAAATACTGAGCTTAATTTGCGACCGTACGATCTTGATCAAATGTCGCGAATGTGTATGCAGTCCTTTGTGATTGACTTACAATGAGAATTGGTCTTCAAAGCATAATTCTGAGACAGCAAATGGAGTGGTGGAAGAGTAGGAAGGCTCACACATTGTGGTGTAGAAGAAGAAGAACCAGATAAATGAGTTAATGAAGAAGATATAGTTAGAGAAGAAGAGGAGATTAAGGCCATTGATATTAGTTAATGAATACTTTTTCAGGCTATAATTTTATTTTCCTATCAAAGACTGTGTTCACTAAGGATAATATAGCTATAGTTAATTTTGATATGTTTTCTTCTTTTTGTAATTTTTTTGTTGGTGTATTGGTCCCAATTGTGTTTGATAATTTGCAAATGAATGTAGAGATCCTATTCACAAAAGTTGAATTAAGCAGAACCAATCATTTAATTTTCATATGGATAATGTGATGATCTGGCTGAAGGATAGAGCTTTTATGGTATTTCATTGGATGAGAGGATCCTGGTCGGATTTTTTAAATCAAAACTAATTACAAAATGCTCACATTATTTGCAAGGCCAAAACACTTTTTCTTAATTGATTATTTAATTGAGACCAATTTCTTGTGACTACTATATATATATAATTTTTTTGCTTATTTTCTTCCAACCAAGGGATAATGTGGCACGGTGTGAATTTGATGTTGTTGAAGCAATTTTTTTGGGTCCACATTGTTGAAGCAAGATTGAGTGACTTAAAAAAAATACAAGTACGATCATGATGATAAAATTTAAATATATGGAAACTAACCCAATAAATCTAGATGCATAAAACCAAATTAAAAATGAGGTCTTTTGAATATTAACAACAATAAAATAAATTAGAGGTCTTTTAAATCTAATTAGTTTTTACTATAATATTAAACAATACAATAATTAATTAATTAGTACCAAAAGATAGTGAGTCAAATTTATTCTATGAGACCTAAAAAATCATATTAATATAATCAATATTATTTAATTAAAATGAAGAAAAGAAATTGTGGGACCTAAAACGTGTGAGGCCTAAGGTGTCTGTTTACTTTCATCCCACTTGGCCATGCCCTGAATATAAATTAAGTGTAAGGTTCTTCATATTTGGTAAGACTTTGTGGATGTCTACTTTGTGCCTAGTAGATGAAGGGAAAGCCATTGATTTGTTGTTAGCAATTAAACCGATGACCAATTTTCATCTGAACAATATGGTATTGCAACCCTCAAGTCAGGTATAGGACTACATAGGCAATAAAATTTTCCTTCAAGAGTTCTAATTTTGTGGTATTTCAATATTCAAACTTAAATAGTAAGAAATATGTGTCATATCTTTCAAATAATTTGGATAGTCAATAATTATAATATATCACAAGAAAATTTTTGCACCATATCATGTTAATATAGACAAATTTTTATATTCGTCCTTATTAAACTATCGTGTAGAATTTATTATGAGACAAACAAATGAATTGTTCACGCCTTATCTATAATTGTTCGATTTTTAATTTATTCTTTTCATTTTATTGATGTTCCAACATGTATATTATTATTAATGAAATGAGTTTAACTTTACTCTTCTTGTTAAAAAAAATTTCACAAAAGTTATCATCAAAATATTATTATATCAATCAAACTCTGTTTTCAACAATTTAAAAATTAAAAGGTTGAAGTGTCTGGATAGTAAAATTAGGGAGTCTGGATAGCAGTTTCCAAAATATGATTAATAGACAGATCATTTCGTGGGCCTTTTTCTCATTGTCTAACAGAACCATCCAACATACACAAATTTTGAGACAATTTTACTTTATACCAACTCAATTATACTCTTACCCCACATTTTAACAAAAATTTAATTTAACTCTTTTCTAAATAAATAAAAAAAATTCAAATTTGGTGCAGATCATAGTTTCATAAAATTTGAAAAAAAAATTCCAAAGTATAAATTTAGAATTTTCATAAACACATTTCTATTTTGAAAAACATTAAAAAAAATTTGAAACACAAATTTGGAATTTTCTAAAAAATATTTATGTTTTAAAATTTTTTTTAGAATTTCTTTTCAAATTTTCCGGTTTTGAAACATATTTAAGTTCTGAAAAATTTCTAAAACTCAAATTGAATTTAATGAGCAGAAAAAAATAAAATAAAATAAATAATTTATATAAAATATGAGAATAAAAATATATTAATAAAATACGGTAAAACTTTTCAAATTTGTCTAAGAAAATTGGTTGTCTTTAGTTTTTGTGTTTATTTTTAAAATGTATGTAAATTGTAAAAGATAAAAAGTGAAATGCATCTATAAACACATATAATATCTATATTTATTTCCCACATGTTCCATCATCTAAGGTAATTTTATTTATAGTACAATTGCACACGAAGTGTTATGTTAAGCAGCAATTCAAAATTTAAACCATTTTCACTAGACTCAAATTCTTATCGGTCACAACAATCCAATTTATGATTTTTTGTATGAGTCCAATTTTTATTTCTATTACGTATTCAATACACATAATTAATATATATATATATATATATATATATATATATATATATATATATATATATATATATATGAATTACTATTAGATAATCTCTCACATATGATGTAGAACTCTTCAATATTCCATGAGTTAGCTAGGTTACATGTCTACTATTATCACAAGAAAGTTTTTCTTGACAAACTATTGAAGAAAGTTAAAGATATATAGCCATATTAATTTTTTTTTCTTATAAAAATTTATTAAGGCAGCCCCTACCTATCTCATAATGTACTTAATCATGATCTCATCATATGTGTTTGGTGTGGTTTATTCTGTTGGAACCAAGTTGGTTCTATACTTCGAATTTTGATATTAACAAAAGTATTTTATGTAAATAGTATTTTGACTTAGAAGAACAAATCAGAAGCTGTGTAAAATCAGAGGATGACACAACCAGATGATACATCCAAAATAAGCAACCAGATGATAGAATTGTCACAAGAAGGTCAAGCCAGATAATGCATCCAGAGGGTACCAGAGGATGCATCATGAAGGAACCAGAGGATACACCTCCAGAGGATATCAGAGCATGTCATCAAAGGCAAAATATCAAAGGACAAATAACATCATCAGAGGATATCTTTCTTGGCTCAGATCAGAAGGAAGCAGAGTCCAGAAGGAGGCCTGGTCCAGACCAGAAAGAAACCTGTCAGAGGGAGACTTGTTCCAGACCAGAAGGAAACATAACTCAGACTTGGTCCAGACTCAATCCTGACCAGAAGATAGCTTGGTCGTGAATATAAGAATTAGTCCAGACTTAATCCAGACTTGGTTCAGAGCATAAGATAATTGGTCCAGAACAAATGATTTGGTCCAAACTTGGTCCATACCAGAAGATAGCATGGTCCAGAACATAAAACTCAGTCCAAATCAGAAGATAAATGTCCAGATTAAAATATCATAAGTCTAGATTTAATTCAGATTCAATCCAGACTTGGTCCATATCAGAGGCAAAATGTTCAGATCAATGGTCTAGATTTAAGTATCATGGCCTAGTGTTGGCCGAGATCAGAAGATCAGATCGTATGGCCCAGTGTTGGCCGAGATCATAAGATCAGATCATATGGCCCAGTGTTGGCCAAAATCAGAAGATCAGATCATATGGTCCAGTGTTGGTCGAGATCGGAGGATCACATAATTGGAGCAGATCAGATTATATAAGTTCAGAGTTGGTCGAGATCGGAAGATCATACGGTCCAGAATTTTAATCATGATGCAAATCAGTGAGGACTTGATTAAAATTCGAAGAAGACTTGATTAAATTTTAATAGAAATTTGATCAAAGTATTAAGGGGATTTGATTCAAAAGTTACTGAAGACTTGAAGAAATTCGAATGTAATCTGAAGCTTAAAAAGATATGGTTTGAAATTAAAAGAAACAAGATTGGTCAACAGAATTTTCAAATGCAATCGGAAGCTAAAAAGATACGATTTTTATTTAAGTGAAACCCGATTGGCCAAGTTATTTTTGCAAGAGAATCTGGACAGATAGAGCTCGAATTTGATCATGAAAGAAACCCTAATTTTCATCTATAAAAGGAGGTTCAAGGCAAAAGACTTTGTAATCGAAAATCAGTAAAAGAGTCATAAACTTTCAGAGGCAAACACTCGAGTTTTTAGTGAGGTTAATTGTGAGTATTAGCTTTCCAGAAGCAAGTACTCTTGTTTTTCGTTCCCTTGTGTCAGATCTATATTTTTGAAGTAGAGTCTACAATCTAAAGAGTCGGAAGAAGTAGCAGGTGACTTAACAATTAGATTCAAGGTGTTGAAATCCCTTTTGCAATCTGGGGTTGTCAGATTGGTAGGAGAAGACTTGACTTGTGAAGTCAAGGTGTTGTGTTCCTCAAAAGTCTAGGATTGTTAGACTGTTTGGGAAGACTGACTTGAAGGGTCAGTAGTGCTGTTGTAATTCAAAGGTTTTGAATTAGTGGAAAAATCCGTCAAGGTGAAGGGACTGGATGTAGCCTAGTTAATGGTGAACCAGGATAAATCTTTGTGTTGATTATTTTACTTTATCCGCTGCTAACTCTGCTTGTTTATATATCATATTTTAAATAATCATCAAAAACAGAAAAAGAATTCAAGTAGTACAAACACAATTCAACCCCCTTCTCCTGTTTGCACTTTCATATTCATGTATAAACTATAAAGATGCGAAAAGGACAATTGCAATCTTCCACTAAAAAGTAAGTGATATATTTTCGAAATTAATATAGATTATAAAGTAAGGTGAGATCTAAAGTTATATGAGACATGTTTGTTTGACAAAAACTTCAACATTCACAAATTTTAATTATATTTTATACGATTTAATTTTTTTTTTCTTCTAAAAACATACATAACGACATATGTGTGTCGTGTGTTCATTATTATCAAAAAGTTTATATTATATCTTTATTAATATATTTGTCTTTGAATAATCAATTTTTAACTCTCTTTCGTTATTTTGAAATGTCACATATTTTTGTGTTGTTAAAATAAAAAAATATATATAGTTAAAAATACATAGAAATTATATAAATGTAAATATATTATGAATGAGATCTCATTTTAGAGTTTTTTTATAGATTGTATGAATATTTAAAAAATGTAGTTGAGTTATTTAAATAATTGAAAAGTGTAAAATATAATAAAATAATTGAGTGATGTGTATTTAATGAATCTAAATAAGTGTGATATAGAGTTTTTAAATAACACACTTCAAAGTTATATAAAATATTAAAGCGTTTTTAAGAGGGAACTCAATATAAATATTTTTAGTAAGGTACCATGTTGTTACATTATTATCTTGACGTAACTCTCGTTGATTTCTATAACATTAACTCATGTATTAATATTTTATCTAAATCTGATTTTATTACAATTTTAATATTAATTTAAATCTTTTAATTAATATTAGTATGAATTGTGTCAGGAAAAATCTGTTCCACGGAACTTTGCTTCCTGAAAACAACAGGCAAATCCATGTGGATAAAACAAGTAAAAAACAAGTCTGTTTTTTGGAACGGGAATCCACAGATAATGAGAGGAACACACAGACACACACACACACACAGACACACACACACACACATATATATATATATATATATATATATATATATATATATATATATATATAAATAAAGATATTGCTATAAAATTTATCTACTGTTTACGAGATTGAGCATTGTTTTAAATTGTAGTTAGCAATATTGCAAAAGTAATATTGTGAATTTTAAAATATCCAGAAGAGTATTATAGCTACAATTTAAGTCATATTTGTTTATATTTTTTGAATATAAAAATTTACAACCCTGCAACTACAATTTAAAAATATTAGACCCAGTAAAGTTAACCCTAAAACAAAGATTTTTAAAACTATATCAATGAACACCCATTTAGAATTATGATTGTGCAATAATTAAAATTGTTGAAGGGAATTAAAACATGTTATTATTTTACCTATATAGGGAGGACCCCCTCCCCCACCCTGCACTTGCTCCATTCTAATTTTGGCCACTTCCCCACTACACTTTCATGAGTCCCATTGTACAAATATGTTTTGTGTTCTCTTTTGGTTTAAAACCATCCAAATTGAACTCATCTTTTCATATACATGGAATCCGTTCATGAACTTGATGTACAAAACTGAATTACAACTATCCAAATGTCATCATATATTCTTGCTTGCAAAAACAAAACATATAACCCTTCACAAACTGTATATGAGCTCATCGGTCTCAGGCATGACACATTTCATCAGTTACACTTACCCTTGTTCTCAAGGCTTACAATGTTTGGTACTAGTTGTACCCCTCCACCCAGCATATGTATACTTTCCTAAGCTATGTATGTATTCGTCACTTGCACCAACTGTATTTGTATTCTTTTTTTCTTTCTTCATTTTTCTTAATTTTTAATCTATATTTGTAGAGTTTTTTTTTATAATCAAAATGTATTAACCAAGAGTATAAAGAGTAGTTCAAGTCATATACAATACTAACTTATTTGCGCAGAATACATATTCCATTGGATTGCAACACCAATAAAAAAATTAATAAACATGAAGTTTTGCGACCTTCCCGACATATAATCCAATCCCAAGATAATATTTTAATTTATGAAATATGACATAACTATATTTGTAATATAATATTTTCTTGTGTTTTAATTAAAGCACCTTATGCAATGATGCAACCTTCACTTAGAGATTTCATGTGAGATTTTCGACTAACAAATTATTTGTGAGAGTTAATAAAACTCGTAAGTACAATTTAATTGGAAATTACAAAAACATTAATATTTAAGTTTAATTCGAGATTTCTCATATCTTTATGTTAAAGTGAATGAGTCTAATAACTAAGATATTTAACTAAAACAACATCATCAAATGGACTCCAACCCATATGAATAAAGAATTGTTTATGAAAAATCATTAATAAAATAAGGATTTCAAGAACTAGTGTAACATAATTGTACATTTTTATTTTTGTTAAATTCTTTAGAATTAAGATAACAAACCAAACAAAAGATATCTTTACAATAAAGATAGATTTGGAAAAAAACATAAGTCAAAACTCGAAGAAAAAAAGTCAGATATAATTTATAAAGATCGACATTTTTAACTTGATAAAAATCAATTTTGTAAAAATGTGTTAAATCTCAAAATTGTATCGAATTATATCATGCGGACCACCGACCTTATAATCTAAGCATAAAAAAATTGCATTCATTCTATCAATATTTTTAGACCTGTCTGTTAAAAAAAAACCATTGTGATAGTTTTTAGAGCTGAAGTGTCAACAACAAACTTATTTAATTAATATATAATCCAATACGAGAATTCAAAATTATTTCATTTAAAAAAAATGTAATTATTGAAAAAAAGGTAATTACTTTTTAATTAGAATATATAGTACAATACAACAATTATTGAAAAAACAAGTCTATAATTAAAGTAAACACATTTAGTTTTTCTAAAAAAAAGTACACACATTTCCCCCATTTAATATTTTAATTCCATATTAAACATATTTACAACTATTCATGCTTGCATATATAAGAAAAAAGAAAAGTTAACGAAGGAAAATGCAAAATATATTGAGGCCGAAAGTTGGTACAACTTTTTGCTTGACTTAGAGGGTGTATCAAAATTAGAATAGGTAAAGTACATAGGTGAGGTTTGATGCTAAGCTAGCAATGCAGCAAAAACTTGAGACATCATAGGTTTTCTGAAAACAATATATAGAGTCTGAGTACTCTAAGGAACGAACGATCTCAATCAATTATCTGCATACCTCACGATTCGCATCTCTGACCTTCCTACTCTTTCCCCTACCTTCACCTACAATTTTACGGACATCACTACCTAAATTGTTAAAAATACTTATAAATATTTATAAATACTTCATCATAAATTAATTAATTAAAAATTGATAATACTCTTCAAAATAATAGTTTGATATATTATTCATTTTTATGAATAAGATTGTGACATTATTTATGTTGATTCAATACATTATATTTATTTATTTTATTTTATTTTAATTAAACCATTAATATTTAAGTTAGTGTATCAATCATAAAAATAAGAATGATCGTTAACATTTATTTCGGAAAAATAATATATGATAATTGAAATTTGAAACATATTTTAAAATTGATTTAGGGTTTAGGATTTAAGATAAAATATAAAATAAAATTAAAAAAAACACTACAAATATATTAAAGCTATTATTTTAGCATAAGAAGACAAATGAAAAACCTGTAAAAAAAAATATTGAAGTAAATTTTTAAATATATTTTTAGACATCATAAGATAAGACGATAGAAAATTGTCTGACATATTAGTGTCATGCCTAATATTTACAAAGTAGTTTGATTTAAGTTTTGTAAAGTATTTGTTTGGTCTAGTTTATTTGCACCCTTACTTGCCTCCATATTTTAATGCATTTTTTTAGCATAATTGCTTTCAAGCATTTATAGCATTTTGATTTTTTTATCTTAACCCTCTAATCATCAAGGAAATTAGGTTTTATTTGAAATTCAATCAAAAGAATATAAAGTATACTATTAGTAATTATCTTGATCAAAGATTCTCCGTTATTTTAAATAAATAGAACTTGTATTTGATTATGATAAATAGTTTTTATTATGATAAAAAAAAATGTATCTCATATAATTAGAATTTTATAGCTCTTTAGATTTTCTTTAAAAAAATAATGCTAATTTATTAATTCGACACTAATCATATCACTATTTTAAATATTAAAGATGAAAAAAATTGTTAATCATATATGATTTTTAAATAATGATGAATGATATCTTGTGTTGTCTTTTGTTAGCAGAGGCCAAGGAATCATGTACCTTTAATTTTCAACCCATTGAAGTTTTCACCGTGATGCTGTAAAGTTGAACAGTCAAAAGTAAAAAGTGTGAATGAAAGGGCAAAAACAGAAAGGTTCTCTTCGGAATTTGAGGCAGCTAGAAATTAGAAGAAGTAGATCTATAGATGTTGTTTGTAGTGGTACTGTTTACCTTATTTCCCAATTTTACATATCCAACTTCAGCTTTGAAACTTTTTAAGATTTTGGTAACTCTGTCCAACATAATCATAATAATAATACATCAACAAGAGATGGGGCAGAATTCATTCAGATGCTCTCATGTTTTGTACCCATTTCTTTTATCATCATTATATATTTCCATGGTACCAAAATAATCAAGGGCACGCACTACCAAACCCACTGAAAACATGATACAATGTCTAAAATTATTTTGCAGACATGTCATTGATAAAAAAATTAATGTCACTCTATATTAAGACAAATATATAATTTAAAACAAATTCTAATGTGAATCATTTTAATAAATAATTTACATTAGTCTAAACTGTTATTTAAATATTGTTTGAAATTTTAACTATGGTTATTGTATTTGAAAAAAGTTTAACGTTTTTTTTGTCTTTACGACTATATCTATATATATATATATTTTTTGTTGATATAATCAACATCAATTCCACAAAATATATAGGAGAAAATGAATATTAATGTTTTAAAACTCAACTTATATTTATTTTATGTTATTTATTTTTTTTGGATATACTCCGATCAAATCACCATCTTAATTGTCGAGACGAAGAAAACAATAAACTTTAAATGAAGTAGCATCATTAATTGTCGTTATAATTTTAAATTAATCATTTTTAAGTAATAGTCTATTGTATCAATAATGTCTACATAAAAATCTCTCTTAATGAATGTCGTATTTCTATTGAGGTTTGACTACTTGAAAAAATAAAATTAATAACAAAAAAATAAAATCTCTCTGATTTTCTCGTAGTTGAATTTAGTGATGAAAATTGTGAGAGATTTCACGTTTTTCCTTTCTAAATTTCACTAGTTAATTTATGCTTTTTTTTAGTAATTTGAGTTTTTTTTGTAATATCATTTTTTCAAAAAAAAAAAAAAACAAATTCCAATCACGAAATATCATACTTTTTATATACTCACAAAGTCCTCTTCCCCAAATACCAAGTTTCAACTACTTTTTTTAACTTCACATTGCGGTAGTACAATGGGGGTTGCCCTTTGGGAAGTGCCACTTTCTTACTTTTTTATATATTAATAAAAATTAAAAAAATAAAAGAACAATAGTGATTAATTATGTTAGTGAATAATTTTTGTTCAAGTTTTACTTATTTTCTTGAACAAAACATTAATTACAAAATTTAATTTAAAAAAGTAAATATATGAAGTCTAAATTTTAATCAAATACAAATATTTTTATTTTTTTTAATACTTCATTATGGAGGAGTATATTTTTATATTCTGTAGAGGACTATAGTAAAATTAATAAATAAGTTTTGAATTTGATATGTTTGAAAGATTTTGACTCAAAATGATAGTGTAATGTAAACTTAATTATAATTTTTAAAAAAGTTCAATTAACCTACAAACCCAAAAAGAAAGAAAAATGAATTTGGATTTTATGCATTTATGTTCATGCACTGTCCCATCCCCATCAACTGTGAGGGGACGTAGTCTTATATACATGCATTATGCATAGTCACGTAACTCGTGGCCAAACCAAAAAGCCAAGTGTAGCATAGGTCAATAATGTTGAGATTTTGGTTCTGATGAATGGTGTACTATAGTGCGGTCCCCCAAGGAAAAAGCAAATATCTCTGCCTTTTGCTTCTCATTTTTGTACATCTTTTAATCACGATTGGTGTTGGCCTACCATGAATTGTAGCATCTTAATGCTTATGCAAGCCTTTAATGTTCATTTTAAGAATATATATTAGTTGTCTAAATTAAGTGAGGAGTATTTTTAACAATAATATATAACATTGAAATTGAATAGAAAAGTTAATTAAATTGTTTATAAGTTTTGACGTTTTTTCTTGAATTCTTTTATACTGATTCAAATATTATAAGCAGAATTTTCATATTTAGTGATATAAAATAGTAGTATAAACAAATTTTACTATATTTAATTTTCATTTTACAAAAAAAATTAACAGGTATTCACATAAATTCTTATATAAATATATAACTTAGTTAATTAGTATGTACTCCTCATATCTTAAAATAATTATCACATTTAATCATGTTACACATATTAAGTATATATGATAAATGAAATAAAAAAATAGTAATTTTACTAGATTATCCTTAATATAATTAGTATATTCTTTTTTATCATAAATGTAAAATAAAAAATAATAATTTAATAGTAATGTGCATAATATTAATTAGACAGTACAATTGAAAAATAAAATAAAATTACACTGCAAATTAAAAGGACAATCTTTTTGAAACAAAATATTTTTCTAAATCTGACAGAGTTATTGTAAGATGGGATGAATATATACTAATTATTGTACTCATATATTGAAGCTCAAACTAAGTATTTATAATAGGTTTAATACTCACTCTGTCCTTATTTATAAGACAATATGACAATTTGGTGCATATTAAAAAAATGATAGTTAATTTAATATGTATAATTTGTGTATGAAAATATTATCATTAATTTGTATATGGATGCATTCAATGTTAATTCTTTTTTCATTTCAATATGATTTAGTAGCATTAATAAGAAATATAATTGAAAAAAGAATAGTAAATACATTTAAAAATTTGCAAATAATTTTATACTTGTATTTTGGAACAAACAAATACTATATTAATACATTTGTCTTTAATTACAAATCACCAACTCACCGTTGTATTTTTTATATATATTAAGAAAAGTAAATAATGAATATAATATGTCAATTTTATACATAAATATTATTAAAATATCCTCTATACATTAATGTATTCAATACATTTTTTTGTTTATCAAGATAAATTAATAGTATTAATAAATAATATGTTTGAAAAAAAATAAATGCACTAATAACTTGAAAAAGAATTATATTTAAGAACATATTTTTTTAGAGGATTTATAATTAAAGATAGATGTTCTAAAAGGATTTTATAATCAAAGAAGAGAGAGTATTAACTGTGTTAATGATGGAACGAAAAGGCGACACTTATCGGGAAATTCGAAGGATGTCTCTTCTTTTCCAATAAAACATGGCTTAGTCCAAAGAACAACTGACCAAAGTTCCTTTTGTGGTAGATCGATGTCAAGGTTGGTGTTGTCGACCGAGAATATTGGTGACACCATCCAAAGAGTAAATATTTATTATTTACTTCGTTTTTTTTCAATTTATTTATTTAAAGTATTTATGCTTTTGATTCTTAAAATATGATTTTTTTTAAACGAAAAATGCTAACAATTAAGGCACTTATAAAAGAGTCAAAATGTAGAACCAAAATCTTATAAATTATGCATTTGATATTTAATACTTTATAATTGTAAAAATTGACCTTTTTCATTAAAAGTGTTCTATTATTATTATTATTATTAACAAACACCTTTGAGACATTTGTTAGTTTGATATATTTTTTTTTAATTTTAATCCTTCGAAAAGAATATTTGTATATTTAATATTTATAATTAAAGATTTCCTTGTTTTAGTCTAAGATGTATTTTATTTTAATACATATAACGTGCAATAAAGAAATTTCACAGCAGAGACATAAAATATAATTATAGAGACTAAAAGTAAAAAACTACAAATTACAGCGATGAAAAATGAAAGAATAAAAAAATCAATAATTTCAGTTTCCAATTTACTTCAACGATTTAATATATAAGTGTGTCATCACTCTACAATAATAACATTTTTGTCTATCTTTCCTCTTTATTTAATAAAAGTGATTTTTAAATTGTTTTCTTTATCTTTATATTCAATACTACCCACAAAGCATTATTTCATTGTAAAATATGTGTGCATTTTTCTCATATATAGTTCGGCAATAACAAAACATCTATAATACAAACAAACAAAAAAGACCATTTGTCATTAAGGATGACAAGTAATGGGGTCTTCAAAGGTACTGTAGTATTTATTTTCAACAAATAACTTAACTCTTGAGAGGGGAATACATACCTATTTTTTATTGTATCTTAATTACTGTTAGGTCTGGTTTGGTAAGAATAAATACCTATTTTTTATTGTATCTTAATTACTGTTAGGTCTGGTTTGGTTGAAATTGAGAATTTGAAAAAAGTCTTACATTGTTTAAAATTGTAAATGAAGAAAGAGCTTCAGATTATATATATGACTATAGTTCTTCATTACAAATCGCATCAGTTAGAAACACTTCAAATTTATATCTGATTTATTTCTTTTCTCGTCTACTCTTGTATTAGATTGTTGTAAGATATAATTTAAATATTTGCTTTGGAGAGTGTAGATCTACTGGGTCTATGGGAGTTTGAGAGAAATCTACGTGTTGTAACAAATTCTATATAGTATTTTTCTCTGGTTGTCATTAGACAACGATCGTGGTGTTTCCTCTAGATTTGAGCTTTCACGTTATTTTATTGTGAATTGGTTGTTATTTAAATTTCAGTTTATTTATTTTCCCAACTTTTGGCATCAAAACTTTTGGTTCAGCCAAGAAAAATAAAGTTCTTATTATGCTCTGCGGTTGGAGCTTTGTCTAATCTTTCACATGAAAAAAGAATGGTTATACTATAGAAGTGTTGTGTAGGCAATGTTATGTGTAAGGAAAGACGTGATTATTGAGTGGTCCTTTGTGGCTCACATTTCTTTCCTAGGAACATGCCTAGTGCGCAATTATAGTATGTCAAGTTCCAACGTGAGGTTTGCGTTAGAGAAATTTG
This sequence comes from Cicer cuneatum, assembly GCA_037974295.1. Taxonomy (NCBI): domain Eukaryota; kingdom Viridiplantae; phylum Streptophyta; class Magnoliopsida; order Fabales; family Fabaceae; genus Cicer; species Cicer cuneatum. The sequence continues at coordinate 67,940,844 of JBBPBO010001985.1, read as the reverse complement.
ATGGAAGAAACAATTTTGGCTTATGTAAAATATAAGTCAAAGATTTGTTGATACAATCATGTTTACACAAAGTATTAATTAGCACATGAGCATTGATTGACATTAATGTCAGGTATGCTGTGAAATTATGTCAGTTGTTGAAAAACTTTTTGAGAAAACCAACATTGAAGTTGCATTATAAATTTTCAGCTAAGTTTTTGGCATGTAGAAGAAATTCTTGGAGTGATTTAGCTTCAGGTGAATAACTCTTAAAATGGTTTAACTTCAAGTGAAATTTTTTGGAGTGGATTAACTTTAAGTGGAATATGCTTTTTATATGGAGTAGGATAAATCTTTGAACTATGGTTGTCGGTGAATGCAATGGAAGCCAAGGATGCATCAACTTCAATCAAGGTGGAGATTGTTAGGTTTGGTTGAAATTAAGGATTTGAAAAAGTCTCACATTGCTTGAAATTGTAAAGGAAGACAAAGCTCAAGGCTATATATATGACTATAGTTGTTCGCTACAAATTGCATTAGTAGGAAATCTTTTAAGCTTGTATTTATTTTTATTTTTTTCTTTTCTCTTCTGCTCTTATGTTAGAGTGTTGTAAGACATAATTTAAATATTTTATTTGGAGAGTGTGAATATATTGGGGACTATGAGGAGTTTGAGAGAAGACTATGGGTTGTAACAATTATCACATAGTGTTGTTCTTTGATTATCATTAGACAAATAGTTGTGGTTTTTCTTAGTTTGGAGTTTCAATATTATTTTATTGTGTTTTAATTGTTATTTAAATTTATTTGCTTGTTTATTTTTCCAACAATCACTACTCTTAGCCTCATCAATATTTAATGTGTATGAAACATCAACTTTTCAGATTTAAGGTACATTTGATGTTTAATGTATGTTGGTGTTTTATATTGACACAACTGATATATGTAGTTAAATCAATCTCTTTTATTTTCCCAAATTATTCGTTAATTTCATTTTCAAAGTTTGTGTTAATGCTTCTTAGTTCACTATAGAATATTGTCTCGTAAGGCGCATGTAGTAACAACTATTTGGGTAGTTAATAATGATTGTTTTGAACAAGTGTGCTAAGTTTTCTTCTCTCTATCTTTGTTATGAAAAACTATGGATAAGAGCTAAAGTTTGTCCCATTATTTCGATACAACACATCTATTAGTATTCACATTCATCTCTAGAAGTATATTTGCACAACATATACGTTTTCAAATCTATTTATCCATATTGTTAATTTTTCTTGTGTATCTAGACATCTAATGTCATTTCCAATTCCATCAAGTACCAGATGTCTTCCATGCTTGAGATACTTTGAATATGATTAAGGTGTATGTGAGGCTTTATTCAAAAATATTATTATTAAATAATAATTTAATAGATAATTCAAACATTTAAATGTAAAAATGTTTATCTACCGTCTACAATAGACTCATTCTCAATATTTGCACCAATTTAAAATGCAATTTCATTGCCGTGATGTTAGATTTATTGGTGTTTATTTATGACAACAATTACTATTGTACCTTATAAAATCTTATTAATTGTCATACCTAATAATAAATGTTCAAGATTTTTAAATTTGTATTGTACTATTCTATTATTTATGAACTATTAAAAAAATGTGTATTTATGAATTTTATGATAAAATAATTTTGAGAGTAATATTGATTGTAAAGATATTGAAATTAACATAAAAATAATTTTTTATATAGAAAAAGAGTAAAGATAAACAAAAATATTCATTATTTTACGATGGTGCCACACTCGCATGTGCAGTTTGAAAACAAAATTAAAGTTTTTTTGATTTTATTTCTACCCTTGTTATTTATAGTTTTTATTGTTTTTAGTCCTTGTAATTATATTTTGTTTTATTTTTCATCTCTTTCATGTGGAACCTCCAATGACAATTACAACGTCACATGGCACCAAAATCTAACGAGACATGCTAAATCATATGTGTTAGATGAAACCATTACGGTTAGAGACAAAAATAAAGATAATTTTGAATTACAAGATTGAAATGTAAAAATTAGTTTTTTTTTAAATGATTAAAACCAATAAATTACCATATAACAAGGACCAAAATCAGAAAATTATCCATTTATTTGCTTTGTTGTTGACTAAAATATTTACTTCCTCTATTATAAAATATCCTAATATATCCAAAAAAAATCTAATACCCTAATATATATTCTAAAATAAATATTCTAATATATCCATACAAATCTTTATATATTTCATTAAAGTTGTGGGCAGATATTGAAGGTAAGATAGTTAATGTATCTTTTTGCATGAAATTAAATAAATATATGCATTTACTTATAAGTGTGAAAGTATATATTTTTACTTATAATTAAGTCTAGAGGATGAAGTGGCATTTTAGATATTTTTGAAATAGGTTTAAGAAATTTATAAATTATTGAAAATATATTACAATTTTTTAAAATTATTTTTATTGACTACCAAATATATATTAATTATTTTTCTAATCAATATATAATGAAATATTATTATATAAAAGGAAAAGAAAAATTAAAGATACATTGAAAAGTAATATCATACATACTTTAGAATATTTTGTTATTTGCTAAAGTGACAATTAGTATAAGATTAAAAAGAATATATAAGTAATTGAGTAAATTTTGAATCGAACAATAAACTGACTTAATCAATTAGAACAAGTTCTAAATGAAATATTTCCTGTTTTTATATATTTCTTTTAAGATAATTTTGTACATACCAATAAATAAATTTTAAAAAGTACTTAAATGTCACGTGAAATTTGAAAACGACAAATAAAAATTATCTTTTTTCTTCAAAACATTGACAATTAAAAAGGAATAAAGTGAATTATTGATATGCTCTGTATATATAATGTATGCATTTGAAAGTACCAATGATGTCACTAGTTCAACAATTTATTTTTGTGATTGATGATCTCATTAATGGTAATTACAACTACCTTTTACTCAAATATATCATTACCTTTCAAAAGACAAATAAAATTTTCTTCATACAAAAAGTAAAGGTTTCAACCCGACAACCCCTAACCACTTACTTCTTAGGAAAAGTCAAACACACTAATAAAATTATCCACACAACTTTGATAGTACACGCATCAACTTATCAGAATAAAAGAAATAGAAAATAATTATATTTAGAACCTCATGAATACGTGGATAAAACCACTCAAAATATTGTATTCATTATCTAAAATAAATTAATTAGATTACAATGACTTTACCTTACCCAAATATTGTATCATCTTACAAGAGTATTCTACTCAAGATTAATAAGCAATGATCAACATACTCATCTTAATACAAGTGTCCCTTATCCATTGGAGATATTTCAACTTGTTACAAATCATCATATTTATAGGAGATAATATGACTTCCATTTATAAATGTGATATAGTAGATATTGATTGTCTCACTTCTTTTTACGATTGCTCAGGCGATTCTTCAAGTGTCTAGATATATCTCTCGACTTCTTGGAATGTTCCTCTTAATTTTTCACCCACTTGGTATTCCAATAATGTTGCTTGTTTTTTCCACTCTAACCAACTCATGGAAAAATCTGCATATACCTAGGATCTTAAAAAGAACACACACCACAAATGAATCAATAAGATAACACAAGATAATTTACTTGGTTCAACACCACTTTTCTATGTCTACGAAAAATGCCTCAATTGTTGTATTGATCATTATCTCAAATGAGATTATAATAATACCAATCCAATTCAAATTATGTATCATTTTTAAAACTCAAGTTCCCTCGCTCGTTATAAGAATAACTAAATTTTTGGAAAAATATGTCGATGATCATGAGGCCCTCAAAAGCTCCAACCAAAACAAAGAATTTGAGTACTTTATCGGCGTCCAAACATAGCTTTAAAGACTTTTTCAAAACAAAGTAACAGCATTAAGGGTTTCATTTGTTGGAACATGTTGTTATTGTAGTGGTCACAAGGCTCTAGCAATTTTTGGTGGCTACGAGCCCTCGAAAATTACGAGAGCCTTTTAAAAATGATAACCTAAAATGGTTTCTGACCCACTAATAATTGAGAGTCAGGTGACCTTCGAAAGGTTTGAAAAAATTTGCATTTTAAGCAGCTTTTTGACATTTCCAAAAGCTTTTGACTCCCAATAATGCTAATTTTTCTTGTAATGATTCAAAAGTTACATGAAATGATAGCATACTCTCACAAGAAACTTACACCATTACAAGTGTATTCACTCACTCGTCTCTTTTCTAGGATTGAGATATTACAACATTTCACAATACTCCTATTTATAAGATGAGAGAATAGCTTTCATTCATGAATGTTACATAATGGCCATTTGTTTTCCCACATTTTCAAGAAGATTCAATGCAATAGATTTTTATCACTTTTGATATTAATTATTGTTTCTAAATTCTAATTGAATTCCCAATAAATATTCCTTCAATTAAAATTTTGAAATTTTCACATAATTAGAATATTTGCTTTATTTTCACCACTTGTCTTTCTCGTAGATTGTCCTTCTAAATAGAAAAATTTATTCTCATTTTTCTTCTCTTGAGCCGCCTGTACCTCTTTGTGTATACCCTACATCCCTACGCTGATCCAAAAAACTTGTATCGCTCTAACATCATCTCTCTCATAGAAATTGTATTGACAACAACACAAGGTACATACCTCACATTATGAAGAGTTTGGATGGCACCATTATGAAGCTCAATTCTCACACTTTCAATTCCTGCAACCTTCAATTTATCACCATTCTCGCGCATAACATGACCAAACTCTATTACTCTTTAAAGTCTCAAATATTGTTCGGTCTCAATAGGGTGCTTGCAACAACAAAATCTATCACCCAATTTGATTTCGCAATCTCCTCGTTTGTTGCTAAGAACAAAATTTCATCTTCAATTGTTCTAACCACATTGATTTGAAAGTTCCATCATTTTTATTCAATTCTCTTAATTTCATGAAGCCCTCCTTCATTTCCACCTCCTCATGTCGGGGGTGAGGGCAACAACAACCACATGTGCTCTTCATAAGCTACATTGGTCATGGAGATTTTCCTCTATTTCCATTTTGAGTTGATACAACTGTATCTTCAAGCAAATAAAATTTGTTATCGAATATGATACAAATATACTCTTAAAGATTTTTCCATAGAGTCTTTGGTGTTGCCTCATTTAACACATTGTATATGATTTCTGGAGCTAGTGCCAACTGTAACACCCCGAGTTTAAAACATAGCGCGGGTGCATTTTTTTTTAAATCAATAATAAAAATGATTTTCCTGATTTAATTCGAAAGGAATTAAAATAAAGTTTCCGTAAATCAATAAGTACTCAATTTTGGGAAATTTAATAATAAACATTAAGGCATTTTTAAAATGTTAACAATGTCAGAGTGCAGAATAATACAGCGGAAAAAGTCGTACATTAATTCCCAAAATAAAATTACATTTCCCAAAACTCAAGACCCTATACAAAAGTCTAGACTGATCATGCACTAAGCTATAGTAGCACGGTCTCCACCGTATCCTCTATAAGTCTCGTCTTCAGCCAACCGTCCGTCCCTCTGCGTTGTCCACGTAGACTTCGTACATAAAGATCAGGGAAAACTAACGACGTTTCCGTCGTTAGTGTATCCGTCGGTAGGACGGGTTCGGGTAACATCTGGGGCAAAGCCCAAAGTCCACAATATAATAGCAAGGGGTCACCGACCGAAAATAACAGATATTCACATAGCATATATTGCACAACAACATGTATAAACATGGTATAACATATGATGATGAGGAAATAATTATGCTCATTTGAAAATTTATGACTTTCATGCCTTTTCAAAACAGCAGTTAATGATTATGAATTATGCGGTAAGTACAAACACACATCAACAAAACACAATCTTTAATTCAGAATTTCAGATTCTGGACAGCACTCACACACATTAATTTCCAACATTCATCATATAAACAATCGTGACACAACGGTCAAATCCCTCAATGTAATGCATATATGCTCATGCATAATTTTCTTGGAATCACCAAGGTGCAGTCGCTCACAAACCAGCACAAATTAAAGGCTCTCATGACCAGGGTGCAATCGCTCACAGATCAGCACCAGTGCAGACGCTCACAGTCCAACACATCGTGCAGTCGCTCACAGACCAGCACGTTTGACATAAACCAAGGTACAATCGCTCACCGATCAGTACCTAGTGCAGTCGCTCACAGACCAGCACTCGAACAATCACTCACAGCTCAGCACGTGGTTGCGCATTTCAGGGTACAGACGCTCACAGTCCGGTACCAGTGCAGTCGCTCACAGACCAGCACTTATATACCAAGGTACAATCGCTCACAGATCAGTACCTAGTGCAATCGCTCACAGATCAGCACTCGTGCAATCGCTCACAAATCAGCACGTGGTTGCGCATTACTCCGTGGCCCATCGCGGGTACCACTTGACTATGCAATGCATGAATATGCAGTGTTTCACTTCTCTAGAAACAGGATGCAACTCAGAAATTCATGCTTTCCATCATGTTTAAAATATAACAGCACAGTCAGAATTAACATGATCACAATCATGAATTAAACAATCCATTAATCATTCACACTTTGAAATGTTTTCCCAACCCCTCAAAATTCAGACACAGTATTTAAAACTGAGATTTTTATGGGATTTACGAAGCTGTATTCGAATACAGCTCTTCTGTATTCGAATACAAAAGTCAAAAACAGTATAGAATCACTCTCTGTATTCGAATACAGCCCTCTGGTATTCGAATATAGAGGCAGATTTCAGTGCATAAAACAACCTCTTTCATTACATCAGTAAAGTTTTTAAAACTTCATCACCACCACTTCAAAATCTCATCAAAAGTTCCACTTTAACTCACCACAACATCGTCAGTATTCCCCAGACACTCAGGATTTTCAAAACACTCTTAAACTTGAAATTTTCTGAAAATTCGAATATGTATTCGAATACAGACCCTCTGTATTCGAATACAGAAGCAGGAAACTGCAACTTAACATTCTGTATTCGAATACAGCTTGACTGTAGTCGAATACAGGAGTTCAACCTTTGGAAAATGCAGCCTTTTCTCCCATGTCACTTAAAGGTTTTCAAACATCCTTCTCTCTTCTTTAAAACAATTTCACAGACTTCTTTTCAAATCATTAAAACCTTCTCAAAGTTTCTCAACACTTCAAAACTCACATGACAGTGATTAAAACTTGTTTTTCTGGAAAACACGAATCTGTATTCGAATACAGCTTCCTTGTATTGGAATAGATAAGCTAAAAACTGAGTTTCTGGAAAAACTCGAATCTGTAGTCGAATACAGCATGCCTGTAGTCGACTACAGATGCGAATACAGTGTTAAAAATTTCATTGCCGTATTCAAATACGACATGGTCGTAGTCGAATACAGTTGCGAATACAGAAGCAAAAATCTTTCCTCTGTAGTCGAATACAGAGGCTCGTATTCGAATACAGGTTTGATAACTTTAAAATAAAACAGAAACCTGTAAGGTTGTATTCGAATACACACATGCTGTAGTCGAATACACCTTCGAAAACCAGTGAAAGTTCAACCCTTTTCAAAACTGATTCTTTTAAAACAAACAGCCAATATCAAACAGATTCTGCACTTTTTCAAGAAAACCTTCCCTCACTTAAAATCCCTTTTTCTTTGAAAACCATCAACCCCACCAGAATCACACAAAACAACCAGAATCAAAATCATCAATATCATCAAGATCACCCAGAACAACCAGAATCATCACAAACAAGACCAGATTCAGAATCATTTTCATCACCATAATCCCACAACATAAAACAGAATCAGAACCAGTTTATCCAAAACAGAGACAGATGATCAATCATCAGGACACCATGCAACATTTCAGTGTTCTCCCTCATCAGAATAAACATGCAACATTTCAGTGTTCACACTCATCAGAACAAACATGCAACATTTCAGTGTTCACAAAACATCAGAGCAACATGCACGCATTCAATTTTCTCAAAACACCACATAATGACAAGCAAACATCACAGAACACTAAGCACCAAAAGGATGCATTTTGCATTTTAATGCCATTTTCAAAACAATTTTAAGACATGCATTTTAATCATAACTAAAATGGCATGCAATCGTTTTCCAGCATTCACACAGAATGTAAAACAACATATTTTACCAGTAAAACAGCCAACAACAACTCATCAAAATAATCACTTCTCAAAAAATGCATTTTCTCTCAAAATATCATTTTCGAAAACAGCTTTTCATTTAAAAACAGAACTGAAATAACACTCATTCATGGCCCTAATGCAGCTAAAAATGGAAGGTGCCCTTACCCTTGTAGCGTGCTCTGCTATTTCTCTTGTTCCTGCTGCGTTCCCTTTTCTGCGTCCAGAAACGGTGAAGCTGTTCCCTGAGTTTGCTGCTGCAAAACTGAGTGCTTTCTCTTCGTATTGAGGTGGGGATTAACTTTACTACTGGGGGTTTTCAGGTTTGAGGCTTGGATTCTCAGTTAATGGTGTTTGAAGGAATTTCCCTCTCTTCAAATTTCAGTTCGGGAATGGCAGAAACAGAGACAGAAATGGGAGAGGAGATGGAGTTGGTACATGCAATATGGGCAGTATGGAGGAAGGAATGGTGTTCTGATTTCACCATCCTTCTCATTCCTATTTATAGACTCTCATGGTGCCACCTCACTTGCCAGTTGTTTGATTTTCCAGCTTTTTAATTATCTTGCAATTAGCCACTAATCCTTACTTAATGGTTTGATTAATTTAATTACTTGAAATTAAATTAATTTAATTCTTCACCCAATAATTTTAATTCATCTTCCAAATAAATATTTATATATATATATTCACTTCAATCATACATATATTAAATATTTACAATAATTCCCAAAATGCCCTTGACAATAATTCCAAAATTAATATTTAAAATTAAGGATCTTACACCAACCTAATTATACTCACAACCTTCATTTGGATTATTTTGCAATCTCTTGCACTCATGACAGTTTGCTCCTTCTCTAAAGCATGATCAATACCTAGTTGTACCAAGAGGTTTTGAATAGTATTATGTCAATTTGAAAATTGATTTTTTCATTAAATAATGAAATCTCAAACTTTGGTGTGCTCCCGCCATAGTTATGTTAACATTGTTGAAGAAAATTCAAATATATAACATCTTATATGAAACACACACACACCAAAAAATAGCAATAAGAAAACATATGATAATTTACGTGGTTTGACGTCTCTTGCCCACATCCATGAAATCACCAAAACAGTTATATTCATTGTCTCAAACAAGATTACAACAATACAACTGATTGAAGACTTACACCACTACAAGTGATCTTACATACTTATTATCTTGTACTTGGATTGAGATACTGCTATATTCCTATTTATAGGTTGGATTGAGTTCAACCGTTGTTTATGAGGTCCACAAAAAGTTATTTGTCCAATTAAATTAGGGTCTTGCTTACAAGTTCTTTAACGACACGTGTTAAGGAATCAAAGATAGAAGTTTTATGTTAAACTCACCATTTTAAAGATAATTTTTTTTATATTTGATTTATCAACATGTGTTCGTAGAGCACTTGTTAGCATTTGCCTTAAATTTAATGGGATGTCAATGGATCAACCTTGAGTGGGCCTTTTTGGTGCACATGTAAAATATGATAGATACATAATATTAATATGGTATAAATTAAAAGAAGGATAAGATAGTGACTTATTATCCTATCATATGTTTGATGCACACATGATAACATTATTTTATTCAACCATGTGTTTGATAGTAACCTGATCATGATTTATTATTTTTTCCATTGTTAAATAATTACATATTTTCTTTCCAAATTTACTTACAATACTTTTAAATTTTATAAATTAACAAAAAGATACTTCAAAAATTAAATGAGTAATTAAATAATTTTTTATATGAAAAAATTACCATAGTAAAAAATATTTATTTCTAAAATTTAAATTAATATTCATATTTTTCTAATTTTAAATAATAATTTATTAGATTATATAAAATGTCATGACTATCCTTGTCATAAAATCATACACATTTTTTAAAATTAAATATTGATATTTTATTTTAAAATTTCATATCAAATTCATTATTTTTTATTTATATTTTATTAGATTTCAATTTTGTATATTTAAAAGTATATTTTATATGGATAATTGAGTAAATTATTATTTTTATCTTATCCTACTTGTTTGTAACTTAGTTGAAATCCCGAATAATTTTTTTAATTAAAGGAACATGATACGATAGTGTTTAAAAATAACTTATCACATTTGATTGGTTAATCAAATATTGAATTGATATATAATATGATAATTTAATTATATTTTATCATATCTTTTATCACGTCCACTAAATTGACGGAAATATTTAGGAAAGTGTCTGTCATAATTAATTCCTATTTCTTTCAAGTTATCTAGCCGTTTTTTCGTTAAAATTATTTGGCCCGTTTTTGTAAACACTCAACACTCTCTCTAAGATAAAAAACTCTTATATTAAAAACACTATGTAATCTTTAAAATAATTAAGTCTCCTTTGCGTGACTCAGGAATATTAAAAGTATGATTAGTTTAGTTATTAGTAGTAAATTTGTTTACAATGTTTATTAGTTTTTAAAATTTGTCTTTATATATAATTATTGGCTTCGTAATTTCATTGCTTATTAAGTTTCGCATTCTTTTCCCAAACTCTCAATGGACAAATAAAATATACATTTTCTATATATAAAATATATATTATAATATTTTTGTAAATAAATAATTATATCAATAAATTTAAAAAGTGTGTTATAAAAATAAATCAAAAAATCTAAAATGTCTTATATTTATAAAGTGTTTGATATAATAGAAATAGAATAAAGAGAAAGAGGGGTGAGATAGGGAATCTTTGTTGTTTGGTGTGAAGAGAAATAGAGAAGAGACAAATAATAGATGAGTCCTCACACTTTTTATTTCTTTTTATTCATGAGGAGAAAATGCAAGTGTTTATATTTACTTTTTCTAATGACAGGTGTCTATAAGTTAAGACGTCTTTTACTAATGACAATTTTGCAAGCTTACATACAAAACGTAAAGTAGAAAATAATTAAAAATTATAGTTTAAAATTGAAACAATGACACCTAGTGTGAAAATCAGATTCTAAATTATAAATCAAGTGATGAAGACTCCCAACTTGATTGAGAATTACTATTGGTGTACATACAAAAATCTCAAATTTTATAAAAATTAAAGTTAAAAAGTTATTTATAAATAATAGGCTAAATAGCATCTAGGTCTCTTAACTTAATTTCAGGTAACGTTTTAGTATTTTATCTTTTTTTTCTTCTCAATTTAGTCATTTATTTTAATTTTAAGTGACAATTTAATCCTTTATGTTTTAAAATGTTAACAATATTATCCTTTTTCTTTACAAAAATTCATCAAAATTTTCAACCAAAACCCATAAAATTAATTACATTCTTTAATATAATACAAATTTTATCAAATTTGTAACTCAAATATTCAATTAAACTCATATTTTTATTCTTTATTAGATAGAATTTTAAAAATCAAATAAAAAATGAAAATATGAGTTTATTTGAATATTTGAGTTACGAATTTGATAAAATTTGTATTATATTAAAGAATGTAATTAATTTTATGGGTTTTGTTTGAAAATTTTGATGAATTTTTTGAATTTTTGTAAAAAAAAAGGATAATATTGTTAACATTTTAAAACATAAAAGATTAAATTGTCACTTAAAATTAAAATAAAGGACCAAATTGAGAAAAAAAAAATAAAAGACTAAAATGTTACCTGAAATTAAGTTAAGGGACCATAAATGCTATTTAACTTAAATAATATCTACATTTTTTTTATCAATCGCATGAGCCGTCTTTTATGAAATACAAAATTATAAAAACATTCGCACAAGACCCAAAGTCAAATATACTTCAAAAATGTGATTTGAGTTGAGAATATTTTACAAATTATAAATTTGGTTTTGAAATGTTCCTAGCATTTATTTTTGACAATCCAAAATACTCTTTTATCTGAACGTTTTTAGTATCCTTAAACTTTTTCCATTTCAAAAAATAAATATACTTCCTTTTCTCTGGTTTAATTTTATATTAAACAATACATTAATAAATCTATTATATTTTTTCCTTATCTTACATTTTCTTTACGTATCTTTTGAGACCACATATTAATAATAAAAATATTGAGGGGGTAAAGCCAAGTTAGTGACCTTACAACACATGATGAGTTATAATCTAATCTAACAGGAGAGCTTGTAGTTTGTACACATCTTGGAGACACAATGGAAAAAGGGAAAATAGAAGAAAAAAGCTAAGCAACGATCCATCAAGAATGGTAAAAGAGGCACACGACACGAGTAGCTAGGCAGTACTAGTAGTAGTAGCAAAAACTCGAGGACCAAAAATGAATGGGACTTAAGGCTGGAATTGGGCCTGAAAAGGAGAGGGTGGTTTTGTCCTTCTGACACATTTGCACATGGGGATGGGTGCTTCTTGCTTTTCTTCTTCTCAATAATACTCGTATCGTTTTACTACAACATCTTTGCTTAATTATAAATATAACAACAAACATTCTTTTAATAAATAATTTATTAAGTGCATATATTATTTATTACTATTATTAATTGTTTTAGAATATAAAAAGTGAAGTTTTTTAAATTAAATAATTTATTTTTTGTTGATTTAATTTCTTCTATATTTAGGATGGAGATAAGTAGTTTTACATTTTTAAAAACAAAAAATATTTTAAAAGGACTATTATTTTGGATTTTTAGTAATTTTAAATATTTTTTAAATGTATTATTTAATTAATGTAATTATCATTACTCTCAAATTATTATTTTTATTTTTTATTAAAAAATACACCATAATTAATAAAATAGTTTATTAAAATTATTTTTTTCCTAGTATTTTTCATTTTCTTTTATTATACACAAAATTATTAATATCTTTTATTTATTTATAATATTTTTTAATATACATAAAAACTTTAAGCAATATATTTAAAATAACGGATTAATATTTTTCTCTAATTTCTTTCTATTTATGAGAAATTGAATTCATTCCTATTTTAAATATAAAAAATAAATGTATATAATTTATATTTTAAATTAAATGTACTAACTTTTGTATACCTAATTTTATTTTATATTCAAAGAATTAATAATTTTATCTTTTTATCTTTATCATTATCATTATCATGAGAACATATCGTGGAAACAAATATATTATTTTAAGGCTATAGAGCTGTCGTACTGTACGTGTGGGGATGTGAGATTTTTATTTTTGGGGTACATAGTGGGGATGTGTGATTAGGTTTGCACATTCATCATTATTTTGACTTTTCTCCTAAATCCTTTATCGTTTCTCGTCAAATACCTTTATTGAAGGAATTTTCTACTTGGTCACTTTTCTTTTGCCTTTCTATTTTCTTTTTGTATTATTGTTGGAAATAAAAATCTCATTTCAACCCTGGCAGTGGTATCAAGTAGAGTGCCATCCATGTGTCTCACCTAATATGGCTCGCCTGTGTTACTTTATTATCTCATCTCAATAATTATCAATTCTAAGAGAGGCAAATATATAGTACAAGATTAAATGCTTATATAATTAAAATTCGTTTTTATGTCAATACAGAAAGAGGAGTTCATTTTACGTACAGTACATGTCACAAGAAAAGATATAGTGTGAAAAAATAAACATCAATAGTATAAGTGTTAATTACGTTGATATTTTTAATGTTCACAACAGTTATCATTGTTAATTTCTGTTTAGACATTTTATATGCAGTAATTACGAAAAGACAATTAAATTTAAAGATATGAATTATAAAAACATAAATTTTTGAAGTCACATGGATTTATTTATTAATGATAGTATAATTATTTAATTGAGATCGAACAGTTTAAATATTTAATTTAATAATTTTATTTTTAAAAAAATTCAAAAACTATTTAAAACCAGGATCGTTTAATCGAATGATGCATAAATGCATGCAATCGCTTACCACACTAAATCCAACCTCAAATTACATCTCTTTGAAACCATTGTGAAAATATTATATAGATCTTGTACAATGTCTGCATTCTGAAGTCACCTATCCATGATTAAACACATATGCTAATTTTACATAAATTTATTAACTAATCCAATCTGACAAACTATGCTATTCAATTCCATCTATGGCTGATTGCAATCTACCTGTCTTTAAATATTAGACTCAAAAAATTATCCATTTTCATAAGAACTTCAAGTATTCGACACTGAATTTTTTTTACCAAAGTTTGATTAATTATTTATATCGTTTTTGAACTAAACAACAAATATTATGATAAAGAAAATAAATTCATAATCTTCCGTGGGAAATACTAGTACAAATATAATGCTAATTTTTAATAAATTTAATATCAAAATTAATTTTCTTAATTCTAATCAACTAAGTACAGCCTTCAATGACTAAAGCAGTAATTTGTTCATTGACAACCAATTATTTATTGGACAAAACTTAAATACACTATTTTAAATATTTTTGATAAAGTTTTTAATTTAATTAATTATATTATATTTTTAAATTTTTTTATAATCACAAAAAAATATATTTTAATAATTATAAAAAAAGTACATGCAAATGCACCAAAAATATTCCTTTATTTGTTTGACTATTTGTTTAGATCACACAGAAAATTGTAGGATACAGCCGTGAACTCAAGGCCAAAAAGAATCAATAAAAAAGTATAAGCATGTACATATAATAATTGTGAATCATCATTTATAGTATACGGCTCATCACACAAAGTCAATGTAAAAAGAGATGCATCATATCACATTCCCCTCCTTATAGATTGTAATTATGATGAGTATTGAGTACTCTAAAATATTCAAAGTGGGCCCTCCTTCTAATGTAAATATATTGGGGCCTACCGTTCATCCCCCACATATTATGATTGAATTGTTCGAATTATAAGATTAAAATTAAAAATTTATTTTAAAAAGAAATCAAATTCAAGCTTAATTAAATGATTGAAATATATATTGAATCCACCGTAATGCCTAATAAAACATAACCAATTAACCCAAATTCTTAATTCACCTCACAACTTGTGTTGGTATTAATTTAATTGTAGGTGATATAATAAAAATGACAAGAAACACATAATATACAATACTACTAACTAAATTCCAATTTCCAATTAAATAGAGTGAGACTATTTTGTGAGCAAAAGCTAATAATTAAAACGATACATATCTCACATTGATAATTGATATATGTAGACAATAAATTGGTGCACAGTGTTCCCCGTTACCCAAGCCACTTTACCATCTTCATTTCAATGATTTGTTCTTTATTCTTCTGCTACTCACTCTTCCCCTATGGTTAAAAGCTAGTTCCCTTTAGCTGCCATTAATATAGCTGAATATTTCATGAACTGCTTCTGCTATGTCATTTGCTGAGCCTAGCTTACACTCTTCTTCAATCTGCATCACCCCACCATACACTCAATTATTTATCAATTTATAATCTATAAAGTAGATATTAAGTTACACACTTATTTTATTTACAATTTTGTTCATCTTTTCAATAGTTTGATAAGCTCAATACTTAACAAAGAGCCACACTAATTGAGTATATATATACTAATATTAAAAATAATTAAATATGGTAAGGAATTTTATTTATTGAATTTTATAATGATGGACAATGTTGGAAACAGGGAAGCCAGGTTTTGCTTATATTATAAGTCAGAAAAGAACAGTACTTTGACTTGATTCCACTTTCATGTGTGGTGAGTTGACTATATTTATATAAAATAAAATAAAAACAATAAGATGAATTGTAAAGACAGAGTAATACCTTGAGATTTAGGGAGTAGAAGACAGAAGACTCAGAAGATGTGATGTTAAGGTGAAGAATAGTTAGCCTAAGATTTTCCAAAGCAACAATAACCTTTATCAATTGTCCTTGTCTTTTTTTACACTCAATTTTCAAGTTCACATGAGTTTGAATCAATGTGACTTTTATATCTGCTGCTTCTGACTTGTTTTCCGCCTTCACTTCAATATCATCAGAAGATGATAACTTCATTCCATAACTATCTGTTGATGAAGATGGTTTTGACAAGCTACTTGAATAACTAACCTCTTCATCATTCTTTTTTATCCTTTTTTGTGCTTCAAGGGATTCAAGCAATTGCTCTAACTCTTTCACAAAATCTATTGCACCTCCTATTATTGATGCTTGGTCACCCTGTCACATTAACATAACTTTATTACCAAAGTATGTTAAATTTGAAAATAACAAAAGTAAATGCAAAATTTTTAGTTCATGTTAAAATTTGAGTTAAAAAAAAACCAGTGAAACCGCACTTTTATTAAAAATCTAAAATGTAGAGCATGCTTAAATTTTTAAATTGACAGTGAGTAAAACAAAATTACAGTGAATAATCTTAATTTTAGTTTCTTTTAGAGTTTTTATGAAAATTACCATGTCACTTTAGTTTTGTCAAAATCAATGTGATTTCAAACTTGCAAGTTGTCTTGGTTGAAACCACAGTGACATATTGTTATTTTGTTAATCTCACCGTGACACTTTTCAAAAAGATTGGATTTTTAACATGAACAAAGCAAAAGAAATGATTTTGAAGAAATGGGTTTTAAGAATATAACTTGATATTTAAAAAAGAATGATTTAAAAGTGCATCATACCCTTTGAATATATGAAGGTGGCATGAGTGACTTAAGAACACTAAGATGGTCATTCATTTGGCGTCTCCTGTTTCTTTCAACAGCAATATGTGTCATACGTTGATTCTCAACATCTTCCTTGTTCTTAATTGGTCTTGTTCTCTTTCTCTTTCTCTTTTCCCTTGTTTGAGATTTGAGACATGTTTGTGGTGTTTTTGTTGGTTCTTTTTGGTTACACTCATAGCTCAATTTCTCAATGCATGAAGCTGAAATTTTGTTTTGAAGTTCATTGCTTTCTGATTTAACTGGTGAGTATTGCATCTCTAACATGTCATGTGTTACACAGCTTTCAAATTCCAATGCTGTTTGAACTTGTGTATTATCTTCCCATGGTTTCTTCATTTGTTGCTGTAGCCTCAAAAGTGTTTGAAAGTTTGGTTCTTTCAAAGGGAAAAAATTTGGAGACTCAACACTTTGAAGCATTTGAAGAAATGGCATGTTATCTTCTAAACTTGATATGAGAAATTGTTCTTGTACATGTTCTTCCTCTTCAAATCTTAAGGTTTCTACATCAAGTAATGTTTGGTCCAAATAATTCACTTCTCCAAAGAACTACAAGAAATTAAACAAAGTGTAAAAATATGTTAAATAAAAAAATGAAAAAGAAAAGAAAATGAAGTAATGTTTGGTTGGATTTCACTATCACAAACCAAATTTAATTCAAAAGAAGTAAGGAATATATGCTTCCATGAATGAGGTTTGTTTAGGGGTTTGGTCAGAATGAAGAAAATGGTAAGTGCATTATTATGCAAAAAAAGTGGGAGATTATTAAAATAGGAAACCAAAATAGAATGTTAGCAAAAGATAGCCATAAAAGAGACATATTTATTTTGAGGAAAGTAGTAACATTTTTTTAATGCATTTAATGCAAAAGTTTAAATTTTTTGAAAAGTAAATGCAGTACCTTTCTTTGATTCTAGAAATAGGATTAGAAGAAGAAGAAAAAAAAAGAGGAAAAAGAGAAAATTAATTAAAAGAGAAATGAAGAAAGACATACACAAGAATTGATGGGTCCTTGAAGCCTTTCCATGAAAGTTGAGAAGTGATGTTTAAAAATTTAATGCTTTTTCTGTTTTTCTTAGCTTAGAGTTCAATGAGGGTGACCAACATTCCGTATGGTTAATGATTTTTATACTAACAAAAGAATGGTAATAAATGTAAATCCCAAAGAAGAAACAGAACAAGACCCCATATGAGTAACACACCCCCTAAAATAAATATTCTTTTGTTTTTATGATGTATTTGAAAGTCTCTCTTATATGGAATATATAATAAATGCTTTGTAGTGAGAGAGAGACAGAGAGAGAATGTGTTGTTATAACTTAGAAGCTCAAATACAGAACACAATGTTGATGGAAAACAGTAGAGGTAAGAAATGAAAGGTGGAAACTTCTCAACTGGGGTTACAAGAGATATGCTATGCTATGATATGATATAATATGCTAGCAGATACATTTGAAGGTGTGTGTGTGAGAGAGAGAGAGAGATTGTCTGATTTGTAAGGTCCCAAAGTATTATTGGCGGTGGCAGTTTTGTCTATCAGCGGGGACAGATTGTTGTGGGACTCATCTTTCTCTCTCTTATGGGAAAGATAAAAGAAAGGTTTGGAAAGGCTTTATGTGGATTGTGTGGTTTGGTTTGATGATGATGGATCAATCACTTCCAATTTTTCTATAAAAGATTTTTGTTTAGTTATTACATAAGTCCAAATTACTATATAACTTGCAAGTATTTATTTAAGAGTTATTTTAGTTACATATCGACATAACACTACTTCAGATTTATAATTTGATGGGGCTCAGTCTCAAATACCGACATTAGTTGAAACAGGATAAGTCTAATAAAGGTGATCAGGTTTTTTTCAATGATTAATCATAAAATAGTCGGTAATATATTTGAATTAAATGTCGAACAAGTTTGAAGAGTAAAATTTGGTGTAAAAGAAAATATTAATATTTCTCAATCCAAAAGAAACTAACAAAGTGAATATAATGACTGTATACGAATTTTATGATAGACTTTTTATATGTAATTTATTGTGTATTATTATTTAAAAATTACTGAAATTCTAATATAAAGATTGACGATATATTTTAAAGTATTATTTAATGATTTTTCTCATATTTACATTTAAAATAATAATTTAATTAATATTAATTTTATGAATTAAGTTTTAAAGAATACGTTTTCTTTTAACTGTAAACACTACAATCACTGTCAACTTATATTTTTGAGAACCATTCTAAATTGTTACTAAAATTTGAATTAATTTTAAATATTAATTTAATCACATTTGTCCATTATATAAATAAAATAAACATTAGAATGGATACGTCTAATCAAACTACTATGTTTTTTATGAAAAAAAAATAGTTTGGAATAGACCCAACTACTGTGAATAATAATTCTCTAATATATCAATATTTGAATGAATTATCCAATAACAACATGTCACTCCAATGAATCACAGCTTATAAACTATAACAAACAGTCATTTATTAAGAATATGAAATTAGGTTCATTAATTTATTGATTTCTAATAAAAATAAGTACACAAATTTTACATGTGTTTATCTGATAACCATTTTTCTTCTATAAAACTCTGTTAAAGTTCAGAGCTCGTAGAAGCCCTCACACTTATTTACCTTCCAGTTCAACTAGTCAATTTATACTGCACATGTGGGGCAATCATGCAAGTACAAAAAGGTAAAACATCTTGTTGTACAATGTAACATTGTTTTTAACCTGTTTGATATTGAGTTAGTGTCAAACTAAATCATGTTATCAATTGCAGTGTTATATTCCTCTTTATTTTTCATTTTCTCAATTTTCTTTTTTGCTTTGATTTTATAATGATAAACATAATAATGTAATATATTTTTTGATAAAGTCAGAAAAAACAAGATATGATTGAGAGAAAAAATATATAGTAAAAACAAGATTGAGTTGAATCAATTGATAATAAAAAGTAGGTTAAATAGCACTCGTGGTCCATTAACTTAATTTCAGTTAACGTTTTAGTCTTTTATCTTTTTTTTTTCGTGATTTGGTCCTTTATTTTAATTTTAAGTGACAATTTGATCTTTTATGTTTTAAAATGTCAACAATGTTATCCTTTTTTTTTTACAAAAATTTAAAAAATTCATCAAAATTTTCAACCAAAATCCATAAAATTATTTATATTATTCATATAATACAAATTTCATCAAATTCGAAACTCAAATTTTCAAATAAACTCATATTTCCATTTTTAACAACATCAAATAAAGAAGGAAATTTGATGAAATTTTTGTATGAGTTTATTTGAAGATTTGAGTTACGAGTTTGATGAAATTTGTATTATATTAAAGAATATAATTAATTTTATGGGTTTTGGTTGAAAATTTTGATGAGTTTTTTGAATTTTTGTAAAAAAAAGGATAATATTATTGACATTTTAAAACATAAAAGATCAAATTGTCACTTAAAATTAAAATAAAATACCAAATCGGGAAAAAAAAAAGATAAAGAACTAAAACGTTAATTGAAATTAAGTTAACGGACCACGGGTGCTATTTAGCCTAAAAAGTAAATACATAATTTAATTTATATAAATTATCAATATAAAAAAATTACATTTGCATCTTGTAACATTATAAGTTAATTGTCTATAATATAATTTGAGCGTTAGCATATTTCGACAAAAGATATGGTTAATACAAATTCCGACACAAAATCATGAAAATATATTAATACACGTATTAAATCCTTCAAAAGAAACAGCAAAATAATATGGACTACATAACACATCAATGGTTCAAAATAATCTCCTAGAAATTTTAACCAAACTAAAGCATAAACTGTTATGCTTCATTTCTTCAACTCTTGATTTAAGTCTTTTTACTTGTAAAAATTTAAATAACGTGGAATGAAATTACATCTCAATGGGTCCCAAAGGATGAAACCAAATCAATTAATATTCTAATTCAAAAATATATTTATCTTCTGAGTTTCTCTTCATTTATAGTTACTTCCAAGTTACCCCTTCTATGTATAATTTGGACTCTTTCAAAGCATTTAAGTCATTAGACATGAGTAATCTAATGACTTAAACTCTACATAACAAGCATGTCATAAAGACTACATTAGTTTTATTAATATCCTCTTCTTGTTAGTGACTTTATTTTGGTAAAATTAGACATAATTACGTCCGTAAGTGGTGTCCCACTTACCCTCGCTTACCTCTCACTTCCGTCGTATATACACGGAGAATTCATCTAGCTAGAATGAGTCATATACTTCTCACCTTAATCAAACATCTAGTAATTATATATAATAATGTGTGCGCGCGCGTGCACACACACATACATATAAAATAACATCTATTAATTATAACATCATCTATTAATAAATATATTAAAAACTACCACACACACTCAACCTTGAAAATTCTTTTGATAACATACTCTATTAAGTCAATTATATCATACTAATCATATAATGTAAAATGAAAATCAAGGGAATATGCTTAAGATAGATTTTTTCCAAAACAAACTTAAATTTATGTTTTTACAATGCAAAACTGAGTTTAACTGCATAGTCAACTAACATGAACTTATAAGTATCAGAATTTAGTAAATGAGCATTCTTTGGAAAGCTTATGATGTCTAGTTTATAGATAAAGTTTTATTTTTTCAAATTAAGCTTCCAATTCTTGCAATTTATCAAAACAATACACAAGGTCAGAAAAATAGAACAACAACTCTGGTCTAACTTGTAACCCATTTTTAAGGATCAATACTTAATCAAACATCACAAAGGTCTAGAGAAAAAGTTGTGACCAAAACATCACACATATTTCATGCTAATTTTTAAGTTAACATCACTCATTCAATCACATTAATTTTCTAATGAATCTTTGCAAACACTAATGCTACAAATTATGAATAAATCAAACAATGAATACATCAAAACAACATCACAATGTCAATTTACTCAAACTAATTTGTCACAATAGTAAAATTCAAGGTCTCTAATTTCAAACACATCAAAAGAGCATATTTTCATGTCATCATGGAAACTCAATTCAACAATAATCTATTCTCAATTTCAGTCATAGAAATTTACATGTACAAACTATTTTAACCATCTATTTCAAAATCCTTAAATCTAACCAAAAAAATAAAAATAAAAATCCATTTCTTTATTTCAAACCTTTAACCCCAAATCCCTAGCCTATGGTAAACATTATCTCATACATGCATGAAGGAAAATAGAAAAAATGAAACCCACCTATTGATTTCCAAAAGGATTGAGAAGATGATGATACTCTCAACTCTTTCTACTTTGAATTCTAGCAAAAAAACACTTTTTTTTTCTTGTTTTATTTTTGTCTCTCCTTCTCTTCTTCTCTCCCTCACTTTTCTTCTCTCTCTTACCCTTCTTCCTCTCCTTCTCTATTTCTTGTTACTCTCCTTCTCCCTTCTTTTTCTTTTCTTCTATCTCTTAACCCTTTTTTTTCTCTTTTTTTTCTCTCCTTTTAGTTTTTCTAATTTTCCCTTTCTCTTTTCTTTCATTATTATTATTATTATTATTATTATTATTATTATTATTGTATACTAATAAATATAACATAAAAAAGAATTATTACCAATTATTTATGTTAAAGATGGATGTTACACATCTGATAACGTGTTACCTCGTCATTTAATAAGTATGGTATGTTATATTATTATTTAAAAAAAAAAGTCATATGTTTTTTGAACTCATTAAATAATATGGTAACACATTATTTATTGCCGTGCAATTTTTTTAATATTTTTTTTCTTCAAAAAAATAGTGTATATAAATTGAATTAAAAAATAAAACAATAGAACGATTATAAGTCATTTCATATAAAACACCAATTGATAAATAGAACTTTTTATAAACATTTAAAGAATATCACCAAAGATAATTAATATGTTTAAAAAAAATAAGAATACCTAAAATTAGTGAAACACAAGCACAAACTCAACAAAACAAAAATCTTGAACAAAACTAGAAACATTTAAAATAATAATGCGTTAAAACAAATATAAGAGAAGAGAAAAAGACGAACACAAAAAATTTACATGGTTCAATGTTAAAAGTCTAATTCACTAGAGAGAGAAAGAGAGAAAGAATAACAACGTTTAGAAGAGAAAACAACATTAAAACCAATGCAATAAATTTATTTGAGTTGGTTACATTCTACTATTTAGGAATAACCCAACTAGAATCTCAAAGCCCTTTTCAACACTTTATTATCAATCTTTCCAATTTTGTTTTCAAAACTAAAGATTTAATGAAACACCTCACTTCAAACTTTAACTCATAATAGAAATAGTTACATTAATTTTTGATCAATAACTGAATGTAACGACATTTACAACATAAGTCAAGTTTGGTCTATTACACATCATACTATACATGATGCTCCCAACCCTACTTGAAAATGGAACTACTTCATTTAACTCTTTGAAATGGTCATATGAATATATAGTAAAACTTGCCAATTCTCCCTTAGTGCATACTCCAACCCATGATGAACCAAGACAACTTACATCTTAATTTTCCACAAACGAAACTCCTTGAACCAATTGAATATATTTATATCAAACTTTGTTGTTCCAATGATTCCCCATAAAAGTCGCCAATTGTTGGTGGAGTGAAGGTAGATTGTTACATAAGACAATAAGGAAGACCCTTATACGTAGTTTGGAGACCAAGGGTCTTTCCAGATTGGTGGGTTCTTTTATTTTTATGTTTTAAAAAAATTATAAAACTAATTTTCTGGGTTGGTGTGATGAGTTTATGAGTTTTGGATGAATTTTTTATTTAATTTGGTTTATATTTGACTAATTTATTGTATTTTATTTTTATTTATAAATGAACTAATATTAATAATTCAAATTAGCAAATATTGGTCACTTCGTCGCTCTTAAATTAACAAAATACATTAAGGATATTTTTTAAAGTTTTATAGCAGTGTTAGGATGAAACCACAATTGAATGTTTGTGATGATTTTGTCTTATACAGTAAAATATTGTGTCAACTCGTTATAGTTTTGATGTTATATAATTTCAAATATAATATTTTAAGTGATTATTGAAGAGACGTTTAGTTGTTTTATCAATATGTTCTCTGTATTTATATAATTAATTATGTTAATTTTAATTATTTTAGATAAAATTATCAAAAAACTATTTATTAAAAAACATTACAATAATTATTTGTCTAAATGAATTAACTTCTTAAAAAGAACCCGTTTTAAAAAAAAAAACTTTTTAAAAAGAAATTATGACAAAAAGTAATATCAAATAAGTGCCGCAATAACTATGAATTTAAATTAGCATCTATACTTTACACCCGTTGTGAATTGTGTTCAAGTCTATATTTCTACTATTGGTAATTTAAACATAAATATTTTAGTAAATTCTCAATTAATTAATCGTCGGTTCTCCCTAAAACTTGCATGGGGTGTGCCTCTCCAAATCTAAACTTTTCATCCCAAAATAAAAAGTATCATCTACTAAACGTGAAACATGAAAATATACAAAGGCGTTGAATTGTATTCATTGTATTTTTGAGAAAAATTTGCAAATATTTTGCAAAAACATTTTCATTAAGTACCATTTGTATATTGCAAAGATTAGCACACGTTTGGAAAAATTTCTGTTGCAAAAAAGTATGGCTTGCAATTATTAAAACTATTTCAAAACTTGTATTTAAATCAAACAAACTTCAAAGAATAAGTGATTGTGAAGTACAACAAAATAATTTTCAAGAGAGTGAAAACATGAATGTAAAAGTGAGGTGTTTTCACTCTTCTCTTGTCGTTTGTTTCATTGTTTATATGTTAAATGTGTTCACTAGGCTTGCTCATGCATGTACATTTTTGTGGTTATGTTGTTGATATTGTTGACGTGTTCAGATGGATATCAAGAGTTTTTTCATTCGTTGATATGTTGATTTGGTATGATACACATTATTCTAAATTGCATTTGTTATTTTAAGAATTTTATTATTTTTGGTTTTTCAATTCTAATATATATTGTAGTTTTTTGTTATTCTTATGTCATGAAGTGTAAAATTCGAGTTCCTAAAGCATTTTGTTAAAAATATCATGATATTGTACCTAATTAATTTTCTATATAAATAAGGTGGAGATAATAGGAATATAAATAAGCTATTTCTAGTAATCAATATAAGGTGAATTACGGAAGTATATAATTTCAAAATAGAGTATTTGTTGAGGAAAAAACCTTTTTGATATATGTATTAATGACAACAAACATTTTAAATTAAATGATTAAGTTTTATGAATGGTGGTCTACTAATGATTTCACTTAAGTTTGTTTAAGGAACATAAATGCATAAGTAAACAAAGCAAGAATCGAAGAAAACAGCAGCAGAGAACATTCTTGACATATTCTGGAAAACGGAGAATGTTCGCAAGACTGTGATAGCATAAAAACCAAACTTTCTCTACCACTTAATTAAAGTTATTGCATATGGAATTTACATCAGTACTGAGAGTACATGACAAGGAACAGATGTGATCCATTAGAATCAAAAGGAACCATTCTAATCACAAAGAAAAAAGGCCATGAATCAAGCTGCCAAAGCAAGACTGAAGAGTCTCCAGAATGTCCAGAATTAATAGCATGTTAATGATTCAAGGAAAGCCAAGAAATCAGCATAAAGAACACTCTTGACACAATCTGAAAAAACAGCAGATGTTACCCGATGACATCAGAGGATACCTCACGAAGCTACCATCAGAGGATACCTCACCAAAGCTGTCATCAGAGGATACCTCACGAAGCTGACATTAGAGGATACCTCACGAAGCTAACATTAGAGGATACCTCACGAAGCTGCCATCAGAGGATACCTCACCAAGCTGCCATCAGAGGATACCTCACCAAGCTGCCATCAGTGGATACCTCAACCAGAGGATATTAGAGGATACCTCAACCAGAGGATATTAGAGGATACCTCAACCAGAGGATATAAGAGGATACCTCAACCAGAGGATATAAGAGGATACCTCAACCAGAGAATACCAGAGGATACCTCAACTAGAGAATACCAGAGGATACCTCAACCAAAGGATACCAGAGGATGTCTCCAGAAAACGATATAAGAGGATATCTCAGAAAATACATTCAGAGGATACCTCCAGAAAATACATTCAGAGGAAGAACCAAGTCTATTCTTGGACATCAGAATGTCCAGAATGATCAGAACAGTCTCCAGAATGATCTTCTATCAAGAATGATCATCAGTCTCTAGGAATGATCATTAGTCTCCAGAAATGATCATCAATCTCCAAAATGATTATCATTCTCCAGCATGATTAACAACTATCTTCAGAATGAACAAACATCAATCTCCAACATGTTAACAATCAAATCTCCAGCATGTTTAACATCATTCTCCAACAGTGTACCATTAGTCCAGAATGATACAATCATTCTCCAGCATACTGAACATCATTCTCCAGCTTGACTGCCAAGAACGTTGAACGATCTTGAAGTATGTTTACATCAAAACAGATCCAAGAAAAGATCAGGAAGACATCTACAATGATCAAAACTGAACCTCCAGATTGATTATCAATCTCCAGGAAACCCAAAAGCTAAAGCTCCAGATTGATCATCAATCTCCTGCAACTACAGTTTTTCTACAACAAGCTTTGTGATCGTTTTTAATCTGTTTTAAGTGATTCAAAAGCTCCAGTTCAAGCCTACAATATTATCACTTATCAGAAGTGTTAAAGGATCAATAATCACTCAAGAAAATTTGATCCAAAACGCAACACACAGCCCAGTCTAAACAGAAAATAAAAATAGTCAAAAGTTGGATTATTTTTATTCAGAAATAATGCATTTGGTCAAGCCTGACAAGAGCACTACCAACGGCTCTATTTGACCATCATTAAATGTTCTCACGCCTATAAAAGGAAGGCCAAAGCTCAGGAAGAAAACACAGTTTCAAGTACAGAGAAAAACATCACTCACATACATCTTCATACTTGAAAGCTTCTCAATCATAAACAAAAGATTCAGTTCTGTTTTTCCTCTTCATATCAGAATCATCTACTGAATTCTTGTGTCAAGAATCTAATCTCAAACACGAGTTGAGCATACTCAGATTCTGTCCAAAAACCAAAGACATTCAAGTGCCAAGATATATCATCAATCACTCACATACATACTTGAAAATCTCTCATCACTTACAAGAATCAGTTTGATTAAATTCTTTTTACTCTGATACATTTATACTGAATTCTTTGTAAAGAATCGAATCTCAAACAAGAGTTGAGACATCTCAGATTCTAAACAATCTCGTCATTATTGTAAAACTCAACCTATAAGAGTTAAGTATAGTTTGGGGTAGATTGTAAGAAATCACTATCAAGGTTGGTAGGTGATTTGATTAATCTCTTTCTGGGTGGAATTAGATTAAAGTCTGTAACAAAGATCAAGGTTGATCTAAGCTAGGTGCTGTAAAACCAAGAAGGTTCTTGTTTTAAACACTTAGTGGAAAATCTCACCGTTGTGAGGATTGGACGTAGATCGGGTTGGGTGAACCAGGATATATCTGTGTGTGATATCTCTTCCCTTATCTCTATTTACTTTCAGTCTGTTAATTATCAAGTTAAATAGATAAACTGAACTGTTGATTTTAACTAACCAAGAACGTTATCTGTTTTCTGGTGAAAACCAAGAACGTTCTCCTTTTTCTGTTTTCATAACCAAGATCAATCTTGAGTTATTTTCTTAAGTTTTTAACAGGAATTTTAAAAGGGCGAATTTACAATTCAAATCCCCCTTTCTTGTAAATTGATATTGCTACTTCAGTATTAATTTCAGTTATTTATTCTAGTTTTGATTACTTCCGAATTCATATCCTTATGAAAAATGGTGGAAAAATGGTGCAAATGAGAAGAAACAATGGACAAACTATTGAGAATTGCTGGAAATTCAAGTTGAGTGGTTAAAAAAAGTCCTACATTGACTAGAAATAAAGTAAATGTTGGATATATAAGAGATGTGACTCATAAACCTATTGCCTTAAGGTTTTGAGTTGAGATATAATGTTCAAGTCTCTTGTTGTCCAAAGAATATTTGATCTACTTATTATAATAATTTATTAATTTTTTTGTAACTTTGTTATAGTTGATTGATATATCCTTATTTATTCTCAACTATACAGAGTTAATAAAGATGAATAAATAAAGAAGAAAGAAATGAAAAGACTAGCTAAAGAAAAAGACAAGAGCTTTGTAAGAAAGAGAAAAAAAAACACGAATTTGGTGGTTGGAGGATGATACCAAACTTTTTATGAGTGCAAATGTGTATTTGGCAGTGAAAACAATGAGGAGGAGCCTCATGCTCAACCTGTTGATGAAGAGGATGTTGGTGACTATATGTAGTTTATTCTAGTAATTTATCGTATATAATTTTCATTTTACTCTATTATAACTAATTCATTTATCCTCATATTGTTCTCAACTATATAACAAACTTAACAAGGACCCATATTTTTTTGATTTCTTTATAATTTTGTGGCTAAATTTGGAGCAAGAACTAGATTAATAAATTAATTAAAGGCTAAATAACACTCTTAGTCCCTTAACTTAATTTCAGTTAATGTTTTAGTCCTTTATCTTTTTTGTTTCCGGATTTGGTCATTTATTTTAATTTTAAGTGACAATTTAATCTTTTATGTTTTAAAATGTCAACAATATTATTTTTTTTTTTACAAAAATTCAAAAAATTCATCAAAATTTTCAACCAAAACCCATAAAATTAATTATATTCTTTAATATAATACAAATTTCATCAAATTCGTAACTCAAATATTTAAATAAACTCATATTTTCATTATTTATTTGATGTTGTTAAAGATGAAAAAATGAGTTTATTTAAATATTTGAGTTTCGAATTTGATGAAATTTGTATTATATTAAAGAATATAATTAATTTTATGGGTTTTGGTTGAAAATTTTAATGGATTTTTTGAATTTTTGTAAAAAAAAGAATTACATTGTTGACAATTTAAAATATAAAAGATCAAATTGTCATTTAAAATTAAAATAAAAGACTAAGTTGAAAGAAAAAAAAAGATAAATGACTAAAACGTTAATTGAAATTAAGTTAAGAGACCACATATAATTTTTAGCGTAAATTAAATTACAAGAAATACATAAAGATGTTTTATAACATTGTGGAAGTCTTTCCCTTGCAAAGGAATGAAGATGACAAAGTGTGTATATACATCATCTATTGCAATATATAATTTTTGTTTCTAACAATTATAATAAACAAAAGTTGAAAAAATAAAATAAAATTTTAGACCACTTGTCACTGAAAATCAACTTAAAAGTACCTCAAAAATCGTTTTAACATACGTGTTAAGTCGATTTTGTATTAACCGGTTTACGATATGCTTTTTTAAATTGATTAAAAATAAGTTTAAAAAGATGTTCTAGATATTATAGAGAAACATTTTAAGACGATTTCACTGCTGACATTAAAAGACTTTTTTTAATTGGTTTAATATGTCCTTTTTGCAACAGTAATTCTTTAAAGGTTCATATGGCTCAATTTTAGAAAAGTTTACTTAATTCATATCAACAAATGCTCTTGATATGTGACTCTACTCCAAGGCTAAAAAAAAATAAGCAGTACGGATTCTTGATTATTTTTAAAACTTTAGAACATTGATTCGAGTATGCTCTAAGCTAATTATATCATACACAAACATGTAGGACTACCTTATCATCATGATGTCTTGAATCCTACATCGATGGTCAAAAGTGGATTACATTTTTGAAGTTCATCTTCAATATCAAAGTCGAGACTCATGATAAGATTAAGTGTGGACGGTAGCTGATTTAGTTAACATAGTGGATTTGGATAACCTGTATAAATTATAACCACGTATCTATATATGAAATGTTGAAAATGGCACACCAATAGCTAGCCTCACAATAAAGCCATACACATTATCCTTTTTTTTTTTTTTGTATGATTACTCTCTCTCCAATCCTTTTTGTTTGTAACTTTAATTTTTTAGAAAAAATTATTCTTATTTATTTGTGTTTTTAAAGTTCAATACTACTCTTATTGTTGTTTAGTCAATAATTAATACTCTCAAATATTTATTGGAGAGAAATAAGTGGAGTAACACAATAAACTTCTCCGAGTAACAAAATACTAAGAAAATTTGGCACATTTAAGAGGGTGTTTGTTACAATTTTTTTTTTATAAACTAATAATTATTTAAAAAGAATTACTTTTGGAAGTTTATTTCTCTTTATTATAGTTTTTTTAATGAAAAAAATATGAAAATAATCTAAAAATGTGAAATTTTTAGTAACTTATTAAAAAAATCATTTTTTATAATTAATTTTTTTTAGATGTTATTTTCATCACAACTTCTTATTTTTTTAAAAATCTCTAAAAGATAAACCTTAAGTTATTAAATGACAAAATCATAATTCTTTTAGAATCTATAACAAACGGAGTCAAAATATAATTAAAAGTTGATTTTTTCATATATTTAATGACAAATTAAATGTCTACTATTCAAATTAAATGTACACTTTTTTATTCAATTAAATGAGATTATATGTGATTTAGGCTGATAGAGTTGAACTTTTAATTAAATGAGATTTCGAATATTAATTGTGAATAACTACATATCTTATTAAATGAACAAGTTGTTATTTTTGTTAATAATTTTGTTATAGAAAGAGTATTAAGGGTGTTATAGAAAAAACAAACAAACAAATTCATCAAAAATAATACAAAATGAGTAATTGTTAAGGCACAATCAAGATCTTGCACAAAATCTTGAACTCAATTTTAGTGACAAATTGTGTAGAAGCCTAACAAAGACAACCATGTGCAAGATATTATGAATCAAAGACGTGTTATGTATTTTTCTTGGATTGTTGTCAACCCATTCACGCATCCAGTGTCCTACAAGCAACTTCTCTGTCGTATAAGGCGTTTTTTAGTTTCATGTATTTCGTTTTCCCATTAATTGGTTTTATTCTCATGGGATTTATTTGGATATTTTAATTACATTTGCCTAATTTAATGTGGAGGTATAATGTGAAATTGTAATGTTTATTAAAAACAAACTTTATTTTAGTAATTTTATTAGTTCGTAAACTTAGATTAAGAGAAACACATGCCCCGTGAAAGACTCAATTGTTGTTGTTCTATAATAGCTAGAGTGCATCATCAAATATATGACTCATTCACTGTTTGTTATATATATTTAATAAATTTTAAGGAAAAATGCTTACAAGTACTTTGAGACAAGTTTAGAAATTAAAAATAGAAAAAGTGAATTGAACATATATTGAAATTTGTATTTTCAAAGTCTTTAAAAATTTAAAAGTTGTTCTTTTTCGATACAAATCTTCCATTTTTATTTTCTTGACAAAAGACCTTAATTAAAGTACCAATTACTTTCTTCTTTTTCTTTTTGTTCACATCCAAAATTATTCGTCCATTCTACATTAATTAATAATATGAAGTAAGTCGGTAGAACATTTCTGTCGTTTAATTTTTTCCATGACCCACCAAGTATGTAACTTGGCTGCTATAAAGCCAAATTATATCTAAATTATTTCTCAGTCTTATAATTAATAAGTGCTTTTACAAAAAATTAAAAAGACTTAAATAAGTCATTATATCATTTTATCTTTAATATACTATTAATTATTTTATTTCAGTTTTATAATTTTTTCTTAGGTATATCGCTTTAAGTTAATTATACTTTATTTTATATTTAAGATAATAGTAAATACACCGATGAGGAATAAACTTAATCTGACAAAAGTGTTATTTTTTGTGAATAATATTTTTTGTAGCACTAATATTTGTGTAAAATAGTAATATAACAAGAAACAACGTTTGATTGTTTGGTGACTCTAAACTTTTTCAAAGGTTCTTGCGTCTGTTGTTGCCTTTGCTCTTGGGGTGTTGTATCTTGTGTAGTGCTAATCAATGACCAAGTTTAACACTTTGGAAAAATAAAATAAAAAACATTTGCATTTTTTTTTTTGATAAATTTTTGTTGCATTTCTAAGTTTTTAACTGTTAGCTTGGATATCGGAAATATTGCCTGAGCTTCAACATAGAAAATAAAATAGTTATTTTCTATTTTCTAATATTGATGTAGAAAATACTAATATATTACTTTTTGTTCATTTTCAATGTTTTATGTATATCTTTGAAAGTAAAATAGACTAAAAATAGGTGGCACATTTGTAATTAAAAATATAAACAGAAAACCTATGTTCTAAAATTAATTAAGTACACGATTATTAGTCTCTTGAAATTGAAAGTTACATAAAATAAGAAATAGTGAGTATTGTGAAAGCATAACCTTCTTTATGTATAATTTTGATGTAATAGTAACTAATTTAAAATCTAGGAAATGAAAATTTGTTACAAGGTTTTTACTGTGTGATTGTAGATGCATTAACTCTTAGGGCAGGAACAGTTTGGGATGTTTTCCCTTTGTCTGTACTATAGTACATACTACATAATTAATGTCGACTACTCTGTGTATGATTATTCCTTTTTAGACAATGAAATTAATAAGGACTCAAAAATAACAAAACATATATGAAATTTGTAAGAATATATTGATGTTGGTTGGCTCTGAATTGTGGCATCATACTAATAAGTTAATTATAACTCATAATAACTGCACCCCTTCAAAGTAACTCCAATCATAGAATTTGGTAGAATTTGTGTTCTTGCCAAATCATATCAGTTTGTAGTATGGTAAGGGTTGGAGTTTCACTTATCTCATTAATATATTTTTATATTCAGTTTAAAATGTGACTTACGTCTCTTATTTATAAATACATTTTCAAGTTTAATTTATTAATGTAAATTTTAAACATATTTGTTCATTGCAAAACTTAATATCTGAGTTCATGAGTTCAATATTAGATAATAAATTTAATTTAATGAATCTTGAATAAAATTTGATATTATTTTAAAATTTAAAATGAGTCAAATACAATTATACAAATTAAATTGTTTTGTAACGAAAGAACTACCAATCATCTATAAATATATTTTCAGTTGTATTTCATCCAACGTAAAACTTAACATTTTAATATTTGGGTTGGACATAAATCAACATACAAAACCGACTTAACGACGACCTAATAGTTTGTGGTTAAATTGATTTTAAATAGACTTTGATGTCGTATTAAAATTTAGATGAGACTTAACTCAATGTTTACATATAATTGTACAAATTTTTTTTATATTATATCTCATTCAACCTTGCAAAACACCACCATCTGCATGTCTATTGATATTTACATCAGGGATGGTAAAATTAATGTAACAATTTAGAAGTTTTTCATAGTAATAGCCCCTAAAAATTCAATTGAGACTAGGCTATAATTAAAACAGACATTCTGATAAGCTTACGATCTCATGTTATTGCTTGCTTGTAAAACACATTATTTGTCAATAATAATACAGTACTCCAAAACACAACGGTTTTTGGCTGTTGGTCAAGTGGGTGCAGGGATTAGGGACCCTTTTAGGTGAAAATAATAGTGCTTTTAAGAGATCTTGTGAAACGACAAACAAAGCATTCAGATGAAATGATTCAGGTCTTTTGTTTTAGCTTGTGGTTCTGGATTCAAATGTAATCCTAAAAATATAACATTAATTTTTTTTTTTTAAAGGGAACTTTGCCGCTCATTCAAATCTTATCCAAATTTTTTTTGCCTGATTTATACACAAAAGAGGAAACAAATAAAGTTTAAAATCAGAACTAATAAAAAAAACTTACTAACTAGAGAGGTATGGATACACGAAATTATTTGTCACACAATTCCTTTAAAGTGAACAAAACACTTTAAAATATAGAGCAAGTAATATAGGTATGTTGAAACATCAATTATTGATTTTTCCCACACTTTATTCTCAACTGACTTTTTTTTTACTCAATTCTCAACTCACTTTAGAGAACTCAAATTACCTATAGCGTAAAATTGTGAAAAATTCTACATTAAAGAGAGAATTGGGCCAAATTTCTATTGGAAGTTTTGGAATTGGGTTGACCGCCTTGTGGCAGCCCATGGGCTCATGTTAGGGCCTATTTTGGGTCCAGAACATTTAAGATCTGGAAAAAACTGTGGCCATGAAGCATTTAAAAAAAGTTGACCAGAAAATAAAATCACATGAATAAAAAAAAAAATTGGTTTGCCAATATGCAATATGCTCAAATCCACACTCCAAAATTTAGTCAAAAAAATTCACACTCTAAAACTGCTAGAAATAAGAGTATGAAAGTATTATTATCAGAGATAGTTAAATTCCAGAAACACAAGGGCAACTAGTCTTAACCAAACCCCTCTCATCACAATCATCAATATAGCAACAAAAATAAAACTAGCGCTCTATTTGTATAGTTACATGACTGATGTTATAAACCCTTCTGATGTAATCAACAACCTTGTCCAGCACCAAGTCAGCATCGGCGTCGCGGTTTATTTTAACATGACATGCTAACAAAACTTTTCCAACTGTAATGGCCCAAATGTGCAGCTCATGAACAGCAATTACTTCTTCCATCTCCAATAGTCCCTTTTCAAGCTGAGTAGCGTCTATTTCGCGAGGCGTGCTTTCCATCAAAACTTCCAAAATGTTTCGAAGCATGTTGATGGTTGTTCCCAAAACAATTGCGGAAAAGATTAGAGTGCAAATTAAATCAACTATTTTCCATTCTGGCTTATACCATATCACTGCTCCTCCGATCATTACGCCAACACTTTGGATAGAGTCTCCGAGTACATGGAGATAAGCGCCCTGCACGTTTATGTTCCGCTGCTTCTTCTTCTTGGATTTGTTTTCTGATTCACCAAGAAGTGGTTCAGTAATCCCTCTGTGATCATGATTATCTTCATGAGAATGATCATGATGGTCAGTGTGGTTGTCATGAGTGTCATGAGTGTGATGGTGCTCGTCTATTGTATGATCATGTGTAGAAACCGAAAGCCCGTGGCTGTGGCTGTGGCCATGATGACTGTGACCGTGGTTGTGGTCATGGTCATGACCGTGGCCGTGATCATGACCATGACCGTGATCATGACCGTGGCCGTGGCCATGATCATGACCTAATAACACAGCCATAATGATGTTAACCACAAGACCAAACGCAGCGACTAGAAACATTAAAAAACCATCGACATTTTGAGGACCGGCAACGAGTCTATCAACGGCTTCGTACACAATAATCCCAGCAAGCAGCCATATTAATTGGATAGAAACCAAAGCTCCGAGAATCTCTATTCTAAAGAATCCATACGACTGACGAGGATTAGCTTCCCATCCCGCGGCCCACAAAGAGAATAAGGAGATGGCAAACGCTGCAACATCTGAAAGAAGATGCGCTGCATCGGTCAAAATTGCAAGACTGTTAGCTTTGACTCCACCAACCAATTCAACGGTCATGAAAATAACGCAAAGGATCACTGCAGTCAAAAGCTTGCGCATGGAAGTTGAACGTTCTTTGGAATCTTTGGAGATGGCTCCAGCATCTGAGAATCCACATGGTGCTTCGCCACAAATCTTCCTTCCTGCATCAGGAAGATCTCTACTGATTTCAATAATTTTCCCATGATGAGAGTTGTGCGCATCCATCTGCAATATATTAATGAAAACGATTATTTCTTGAATCTTGAATTTGATATAAACCAGACTACAGAAACACACACTATTCCAAACATTAAACAGAAACAAGAAATTATTAAATCAGCTATCAAAAACTTTGTACATGTACATAATATCTTTGAAAATCTTAATCATAAATATACTGCTCAATAAGTAGAATAAGTAATTAAAAGAAAACTGGCGAAACCACTATGTGAACTGGCATCAACCATTGCGAATAAAACGTCTAAGATCAATGTTAGTTGTAATGAGTTCATTAAAAATAAGAGCTCTTCAAGAAATTATTTAATAGTTTGCACAGTTTTATAGATCAAATAACACACATTAAACAGATGAGTATCGAACGAATTTCACATTTTGAATAATTA
Source organism: Cicer cuneatum (assembly GCA_037974295.1). NCBI lineage: Eukaryota > Viridiplantae > Streptophyta > Magnoliopsida > Fabales > Fabaceae > Cicer > Cicer cuneatum. Next base: position 67,904,888 of record JBBPBO010001985.1, on the reverse strand, counting down.
GTCGCATTTAATAAACTGCTTAAATTATCACCATTTGATGGTTATAGCAAATTCAAACAAACAATGATGAGTATGAGTACAGACATCAAAGGGTAAAAATTTAAGCTGTTAAATTAACTGCTATGACGTGTATGAAACAGCAGTTATTTGACTCTACAATCTACTAAGCACCGAAACAACTGTTTCGGACATTCCAACACTAATACTCCATCAATATCCATATGAAACAAAGCAGCCAATTGATTCAGTTCCATTTCATTGCAATATAACAAAAGTATGAAACAAAACATCCACAAACAATAGCAACAAGGTCAATCCATTATGAATATAGATCAAGAAAAATCCACGAAATTGTCAAGCACAACAGAGAAAACAAAGGATGGACAAATCTAAAACATATAGATCTAGAAAATCAAGCATCAACAAACAAGATTATGAACAATAATAATACATCGGAGATGGGAAAAAAAAATAACAACTTGAATTGTTATAATCTTTAAAGTACAAAAGAAAATGGCATAATCATTAATCAACATAAGTACACTGAACCTACCCTTCATGAATTGAATATAGCACCCGATTGATATACATAAATAATGCAAACATCTTAAGTATTCCATTTATTAGGTAACACAAATCAATTACATTTACTCACATCAAATTTTAACACCTAATAGAATAGAACCTTCCAAGACCATGACAAATGAAAACAAAAAAGTTGCAACAGCACAAAACAATATTAAAAAAAAAAAACCAAAACCACAACCCAAAGAAAACAATATTTTCATGACACTGAGAGACACAAAGACTGACTCAGCACGCATGCAACAACAGTCTAATAATAAAAAAAACATTAAGACAAAAACAAAAAAAAATTAAAAATTAAAAATAAAATAAAACAATATTGACAAACACGGTGAAATGGGTATTCAATCATATAGCAAAACTACGATCATTGGGAATTTGGGTTTTCATTTTCGCAATAAAAAACACGATTGAAAGAAAAAAGTTAGCATTTTTATTTGATAAGAGGTGAAAAGAATGTAAAGAAAATGAAGAAAAAGGGGAATAAGGGAAAAGGGTGTGTGAGAGAGAGATAGAATAACAATAATGTTATGAACGTACTTTGTGAGCAGTGATCCTTTCCTCGGCTTCTGATTCTGAATCCTCTCGTTTGTTCTGTTTAGGTTTATATATTCTCAGCGGCTGGTTTCAAAATGATTAATAAATGCACAAAAATAAACAAATTTGTATAATATTGACAATGACAATTTATTTTTAGTCAAAAAGAAAATATGAGAACTTCATTTTTGGCCGAATATGATAATTTTATTTTAAAAATAAACTCCCTTCTTTTTTTTTCTTTCTAAATGTTGTTTTTTAGAAATTTTTTATTTTTCATTTATTATTTTCAAATATCAAAATAGTAATAAATACTGTTTTGTTAAAATTATTTTTGTTTACTTATTTCAGAGAGAGAAAGTGGTAATAAATAATTAAAAGTAATATAATAAAGAGATAATATTATTTTCAAAAATAACAAATTCTAATAGTTTTATTAATATATATAAACAATTTAAAAACGACAATTTATAAAAAATATAGTTGGTTCTATTATATAGGAATAAACAATAAATAATAATTTTATTAAAAAAAATTAATCATTTGATTATGAGAAAAAATAAATAAATAATCATTTGATAGGGGTGGAGTAGTAAAGACCGACAACGGGACATTTATATCAAACTCGACACTATACTACCACCTCCTGAGTAAATTATTAAAAAAAAAACTCTTCTTTTTATTTTTTTTTTATAATTAAAAAACATATTTATTTATTCAAATTAGAGAATAATATAATTTAAAATCGCTAAATTTAAATAAATAAAAAGTTGCGAACAAACTTTAACATTCAAATTAATAATATAAAACGATAAAAATACATATATCTATGACATGGACTACAAATACGATAAAATTGAAGTGTCCGAAATACTCATTTATCAGAGCTATGTTGTTGATGACGCCAAAATTATTGTTTGAATTTGCAATGACACTGGATTAAAGTTTAATATATCAATCTGAATTAAATGAACACTTTAATGAAACCATAAACAAAACATTGTACCAAGATGAGAAACAAAATAACATCGCACTTAGACATCAAAATCATAAACAAAACGGGAAAGAAAAAAAAAACTAATTCATTTTTAGTTATTCTAAAAACTTCTTTCGAACTTTGATCGTTCTAAATTTTCTGGTATCAATTTTATTGATTTTGTTTTTACAAAAGTTTATGTGTATGGTTCAAATGACTTTTTTTTATCATATATCATTAATAAGACTTAAAAATATAATTAGTTTAATAATTGAACTATTTAATCTTGAATCTTTATTAATTTATCTATAATTTAAAATTAAAAATTAAATAGTTAAATTATTAAGTTAATAATATTTTAAAGTTTTAATAATGTCATGCAATAAAAAAAGTCAATTAAAACGTAAATTTCTATAAAAAAGTAGAGATTAAAAGTAGAATCAAAAATTTAGAAAAACTAAAATTTAAATGAATTTTTTAGAAGAATTAAAAATAAGGATCGGTACATTTAGAAAAACTAAACATATTTAACATTAAAATAAAAGAACCGAAAAAAAGAAGAGTAATTTTAGGAAGAAAAAAAACTGGTTTTAAACCATGTAGCTTCGATAGGTGAAGAAACAAAAGTTGTTAAGAAGACAGAGATGGACAGCTATAATCTTCTACTTTCATACTGACTAAAAAATTACTCAAATGTAATTAAGATTCTGGTTTCATGTAAAAAGAAAATATATTTAGAGGAAAAATGTATTTTGGTCTTAAGATTTAATATAATCTTTTAAAAGAAAAGGTAACTTTTAATTCCTCAGAAAACAAAATCAAGACAATTTAACCTCTATTTTTTTATATTTTATTTTGTTGATGAAAAAAATAAAAGAAAAAAATTAAAAGAAATAAAAAAAATTAATTTTCATCTAATAAAAATTAGTATTTTTGATGCATCAACTTAACACGTTTTAATTGAACTAAAACTAAAAAACCTAAAGTAAGACAGGTAACTAACCCAATAAACCTGATCGCGGTTTGTCTCACATTCATGCTATGCTATCTCCCATACCATACACCACTTCACTTTCTGCCTTTTCTATATTTTGTTTTATATCAAGAGTTATTTCATTATGCAACAAATGATAACATAAATATAAACATTTCATCTCATTGATCACGTTTTATCTTCCAAATAATTTTATAAGAATTCTTATATCTTTTTTCACAGTTGCTGAATGTGAGATAGGAAAAATATGTCGCTAAATAATCATCAAACTTTCAGTTTGATCCCTTCATTGAATGAATGCTATTATTTATTGTAGTGTTTTTTTATTTAATTTCAGTAGAATATAATAAGTTGAAGGGATAAAATTGATTATTTTCATTGGATGATACCATAAAACCACGTTACACTGTCACTGTATAAATTAAATTTTTTCTTTTATACTAAACTATTAAATAATCATCTTATTTTATATTATTTTTGTCTTCTTTTCATTTTTTTTTCTTTGTCCATTTTTCCTTCGTCAATAAAAAAGGTGTTAGAAAGATAGAATTAAGTTATCCAAATGTAATTTTTTTCAAGAACTAAAAGTTATTTTTATTTTTTTTAGTGACTAAATTGAATTTCTCAATTTTTAACAGAGATTAAAATGAGTCTTTGTTCATATTTATTAAATTACTCTTAATTAATTAAGATGGTAATCTCTTTAGAACATTAAGTATTTAATGTAAGGGATTTATATATATATATATATATAAAAGGTTAGACACATTTTTGAGCCATCTCATTTCAAAAAATCCTAGTCCCTTAATTCTTCTTCTTCCATCGGAGGAGTTATTTAAGCAAATTTTTTGTCCAGAGTCAACACTTAAATTCTTTGTTATATAATTAAATAAATGGTTTATAAACATATATTTTTTTTTTTATATTTTATTTATGATTTCATCTGAGTACGAAGTTAGTTGTGTTGTTTGACAATGTTCTTAGAGTCAAAAGTATATGTCACTATTATTATCATTTCTTTTTCACTCATCAAAAACTATTAAACACATAGTTAAGTTAGGCAAACCAAAAAGACTACGTACAGTCATTTAAGTTTAAAGCCGTAAAGAATAAATATAAAAGGATGTGGAATTTCAATCTAAAGTGGTTGTATTATATTATATATTTTGGCTAAGTTTATTTCTTTTATATTCTTATCTTTGAAATAATGTTTTGTTTTATTATTAATAAAATGTTACTTTTTTGTAAAAATAAAAATGAAGATATATTTTTATTTATATTTGAAATCTAGGTCACGTTAAAAACTTTAAAAGTAGGTCAAAATTTAGATCATATTTTTATTTATAGGATCTAGTTTTTTAATAATAGGTGTATGTTTTATAACAACAACTCTTCAATCTACAAGTAATAATGAACGGTTATATTCTTTATTTATGAAAGATTCTATTCTAACTTCAGGAGAAGTATACAATAAAAATATATGTTATTATATACGTTAAATATAAAAAATCTCTAATAATAAATAATTATTTTTTAATTAATTAATATTAATAAATAATAGACAAATGAAAAATCTATAAAAAAATTCTACAAGTAGTATGTACACGTAATAATAAATATATTGTATTCCAGAATAAGGAAAGAAAAACAAAATTTAGGAATAAAATCCCATATTTAAAAAAATTAATTACTACATTTATTTAAATTTTACCTTTTATTTAGTGTTTGACCCATATATGCTATTTATATCTTAAAAAGGAATTTGTTATTTATCGTGATACTTTTTTTGACGATACACACATATATATTTTGTCAAGTACTTCTTGAAAATATTCATATCCAACAAATTACCTAAACTATTATTAAACATAAAGATTTAGCAAAATGTTTAAGGAAAAAACTTACGTACATTTTTAAAGTTTTTCTGTATGATTTTTAATTTATCTATATATAATTTAGTGAAATTCATATTTTTTTTCAAAATTTGTATAATAATAAATAATAGTTTTTAAATTAAAAACCGTACAATTAATACCTAAATGAATCTCTAATAATAGTTTTTAAGTTCCTTCTTCTGTTTACGTGAGCATACTTTTGACATATTTTGTATCAATGTTTTCTCTTTTTTATTAATATATCATTTGATTGCTTAGAAAAATTAAATTAAAAAACTAAATCTATTTATCAATCAGTTTACATTATTGTTTTATCTAGAGTTTTTTTTTTTACTCAAAACTCCATTCTTTTTATCCAGAGTTAGTACGCATGAAATTGGAAACCTATGCATAGTGCAGTGAACTGAGGTCGTTAGATCTCAATTCAAAATCAATTATATCCATATGTAATGGCTTTAAATATTGTTGCGTTGTGAAGTGGCGCTGGTACAGAAATGAGTTTGGACGTCTTAATTCAAATTTTCTTGGATCTCTTTCAATTATTTCTGTTTATTTTAATTTAATTTCTTTTCTAATTTTTTTTTGTTGGATTAAAATTTTATATTATATAGATAATACATGTAAAATTTTACACAAATTTAAAATTATTTGATATGTTATTATGACTTGTGAAGATTAACAATATTCAATAAAAATATACAAGACGTTAATTTGATGTATCTCAATATCATATGAAATGAATTTAGATTTGCGTAAAATTTTATATGCAAAATTTATATTATATAAACTTTCAATCAAAACGGAAAGCATTTGAAAAATAAAGTAAAATAAAGAGAAATGAAGAAGATCGAGAGAAATTGAAGAATATTTAGATTAAGATGAACCAAATATGTAGAGAAATAGAATCCTATAATAAATTTTTTTTTATAGGTTTCCTTTACAAAGTAATTTTATTCGAATTGCATCAGATATTATTAAATGTGAGTAAATCTTATAATGATTTTTTTAAAAAACTTTTTTAACAAATTGTTACATATGAATTTACCGTAGATTAAAAAATAAATGGGATCATATATGGATATGCTTCATCCTGACTAAAAAAAAAAAAAAACTGATCCCACGCAATTAAGAATGTTAGTTAATTCTATTTAATTTTTTGATGAGATAAAAAGATGAACATGTTCACCAAATTACTATTTCTCTTCATTTAATTTTGATATTGAAACTTGTTTTATGAAAATATTAATTAAAGAATATGTTTAGAAGGATAGTAATTAAATATGACGAAGTTACTTAAAATTTACTTATATTTGAGTCAATTAATTTGTTTTTTTTCATTTATATTCCTTTTTAAAAAGAAATTCAAAATACCCTACATTGAAATTTATATACCAAAAAATTATTTTGTTTTAGAGGTTGCATCCCCATGCGACTATCTACAACCTTTTGATTTTGATTTTTGATTTTAAGAATAATACATTGAAGAAAAAAGTTAAAGATTATTGATGATCATATTTCGAGGATGCGATTTTCTACTAGAGAAAAAAAATCTCATCCAGGTGGTCTTAAGGCAGAAATGCGATTTCTTGAAAGTAAAAAAAATGATATTTAATATATAAATTTCAATTTAAGGTATTTCAAAAAGTTAAAAAAAAAAAGAAATATAAATGAAAAGAAAAACCTAATTTAAATTTAAAGAGAGTAATTAAGATCGAGTTTAAGATGATGATACACCTTTATAATAAAAATAAAAGGAAACTCAACATTATGAAATTAAAATGAATTAAAATCTAGAAAATAAAAAGTGTAAACGTTTCTTCCTTTCTTAGTAAACAAGTTTAATCGTTTTCTTTTTCTCGAAGTAAAGACAGGAGTTAATGTGACAAGTATGCTTCCCTTGTCTTTACTAAAGCAAAACAGTTACTATTATGATACATAGAGACAACTAGCTAGCAAGTATATATATTTTTTGTATTGTTACATGAAGCCACATCCATACGAACATAATTTGATTACCTAATGCGTCATCGTTGATCAGTTGTGCAAGTAAAGCATAAGAGTAAAACTAATTAACTGACGCAAATTTAGTTGAAAAATGTACTTGAATCCAATATCCTAATCAACATATAACGTAATGATTCTAGTTTTCCTATACATATATCCAAACAAACGACATTGCACAATGTGGCTCAAAGTAACCTTGTACTAAAATACAAAAACAAGTCATAAAAATCATAAAACAAAAAGACTCAAGATTTTTTCATACACTTATTTTTACGTCATATACTCCCTATATATCCGATTGCACATTAGCAATCATGCAATTCAGATGGTTAAATTAGATGAATTTTATTTTGACTTTTTTAATTTAATTTGATAAAAAAATACTACTTTGGTCTCAAATATAAATTAAATAAATAAAAAAAAAAGTTGATATATTTGACTATATTTACGGCATGAATCTAAATTCGTACTCACCTTTGTGCATCATAAATTAAAAATTAGAGATGAATCCAATCAAAATATCTTACATTTTTTGCGATGGGTTCATATTTTTGATGCTACCTAATTATATTTCAAATAGATATTGATCCAAAGCTTGCGTATTTTTTATTTTCATCTGTATATAAAGGGCTGTGTAAATCTCTTTCTAGCTACTTCCTATCATACACAAGTGGATATTTAGGTATAGGACACAAATATTACAACAACAAAATGGTGTGGGAAAATTTATTTTGTTTCAAAAAAAAAATTACAATTTCAGTTACACTTACAAATAAGCAATCAAATGCAAGAATTCCTACTGATTTTAAAAAGAAAAAAAAATCAAAATAGACAAAGATTAAGATGCACACATTAATATACTCTATATAAGACACAGAAAAAATGATCATAATTTTAAATTACGTTCCACAAAAGTAATTATAACAACAATGATCAAGATTTTGAAGTCTTCTTAACCTTGTTGCAATTATAATTTAAACCATATTTTCTCAAAAAAAAAAAGATTTTGAGATTAACTTGAAAAACTAGGAAGTATAGGAACTAGCTTCATGTATCCACGTTACATACTGGAGCACCAAGCAGAGGAATCTGACCTATAACACCTTTCTTCAAACCCAACAATACATCACACTTGCTATACAATCCGTAATGTGCTGATTTTATCTCACCACTTTTCCACCTCAACCTCCCTTCCAATATCAATTTCACACCCACAACTCCATAATTCTCATCCACACCAAAACCATTCAAAACATCGACCGAAACCGCCACTGGCACGCCTCCTATCTCCGGTGACAACGACACGGTTCCCCGCTTCTCCAAGTAAATCGACGGAAGCATAACACGTGGTGTAAGGGGTTGGTTTCTATATGACACATATGTGAAAAGACGATCGAAGTAAATGGAGACATGTTTGTTTGGGTTTTTTATGAAGATTGTGAATTGCATTGTGATTGATATGAATGGTGGTGAAGTTGCATTGAGGCCATAGATTGAAGCACTTGTTATTGTGATGTGAGGTTTTGAAGGATGGTAAGCAAGCCATAAGATTAAGATTATGATGCCAAGTACAAGGAAGAAGATTGTGATGCATATGCAATGTTCACGTTTAGGAGCATTTGGTACTTTGTAACGAGGAAATGTATCTTTTTGGTACATGGGATATTGATGAGGATCCTGTTGTTGTCGATGTTGTTGGGTTGGTTTGTTAGGGAAATGGCGTTGTGAATGGTGTTGTTCGGTTGGATCTTCTTGATGATGTATTTGCATGATTTCTGACATTGTTTGTGTGTGTGTGTCTGTGAAATTATGAATATGTCTTTTGTTTTTGAGTTTGTGGAACAAGTGAAAAAGTGAAAGGAGATGTATATAGCAAATATTTTAAAAACTTAGAGGAAATTGAACGTGACTCACTTAAAGGCACTTAGATATCAACATGGAATTTAAGTTTAGAAAAATATTTGATAGACAGCTATATATATGTGTTAGACATTTTAAGAGAGAAAGAAATAGAGAGAGTAATCTGATAGATGTAATATCTTGATAATATGATCAGATGAGAGAAATAAAGAAAAAATGAGATGGTAAATGAACATTTGAAAAAGTAGGGTGTGCATATATCTTTATTCTTAAGTTTATTCACATATTAATTTAATGATCAATTTATAAACTTTTGTAAAAAAAATAGTAAAATGTCTTTTTTTATATTTTTTTTGAGAAAAAAAAATTTCAAAAAATTTTTAACAAAAAAATCTAAATTGATAAAATATTGAATCCATGAACTCACAAAAAATAATAAAATAATGTGTCAGGGATTTTAAAAATTTATTTCAATAAAAAACTTAATATTAAGCGATTTATCATAAAACTTTTTAAGAAAGACTATGGACTTTAAAACTTAATTCACAGCTTTGTCTACAAGTGACAAATAAATTAATAAAAAAAATTATTTAAAAAATTATATAAACAGATGAACAAACCACAATTCAAACCTAATCAACTTCATGTCAATCAATTCAATAGGACTAAATATTATTGAATCAAACCAATCTGCCAATTAGCAAGTTCCCAATGTTTGAATGGGTAAGAGTGCCTGACATTATAATTTAAGGCACATAATTTTAATCTCGTATGTTACAGTTGTAAAATACTTGTTAGTGTCGTAGTTATTATTAATAACTTTTCTTTTTCTAATTATTTAATTATTTTTTAAAATATTGATATGTAGGATTGTAGATGGAATAGGGAGAATTTAAATTAGGTCGCTTAGAATCGAAGCAATAACACTTTCTAATTCTAGTTTACATCAATGGTTCTCATTCCTGTATATTATGCTATGTGTGTTACTTTCTGTTTTGTGCCTTGCTTTTTCTTTATCCAAGCTTCTTTTCTTTTTACTAACTTATGGAGAATTATACTGTAGTTTAATAATGAAGATAACAACAAAAATAGTAGCAATGAACTAAAGCATTTGAAGTTATATTATTTACTTTTATGATAACAATATAGGGTAAGTTTGATCATAGTTTAAATAATATTTCCAAAAGCGTTCTCACATCTCACCACTTAATTCTGGGATGAAAAAACATCATGTTTATATTAATGTCATAACTTACTGTTGGATTTTATTTCATGCTATTAATTCATTTAATTTTATCCAGAGAGCCAATAATTGCATGTAGTCTATCAGATTTAAACCATTAAAATCAAACGAATTATATTTCATATTCTTGTTTTATAATCAAGATTGGTCCACAATAATTGAATGCGTCTTATAATCACACGGTCCACAATATCTAAATTCAGATACTATACTAGCTGTGACGGACTTGAGATAATAATTAAGCGGTGAATGTTTATCCGCCTATGAGTTTTGCTTCTATGCCCTAAATATACTGCATGAAGTGAAAATTCGATAAATATATATTACACTATTAGAAATTAGAATCCTGATAAAAACGTGAAAAAATGGAGAATTTGATAAATATTTACCTAACCAAGCAAGACAACAGCGACAGCGTGTCCCACTTCAATTATTCGACACGTTTAGTTTTGAGATTAAAACAATGCTCAAGATCGCAAAAAACCATAGGTGCTTGGTAAAATATTTTCAAACGGAAATTACAGTCTATAATTGTCTAACCATAATAACGATAATCAACTGAACCAATTCGAAAATTCAAAAATAATTGAGACTCGATTTAATATTATAGCAGAATAAATATTAAAATAATACAAAATAAAAATTTATAGTTAATGCATAACAAACATAGACAAATATTTATCAAAAATCTATAACTGCTTAAGTCGTGCAACACTATATGACATTCCTACCTTGTCTCTCTTAAATAATAGTTTTTACAATTCCAATTTTCTACAACCTTTGAACATCACAAATGACCTCTGCTACCATTAAAAAAGTAACCTAAAAATTCTAATTTTACTTTCATTATTGCCTTCTCTTTGGTCATCGTGTTTCACTAACTTAGCACATTCACAACAAATTGTTTTAGTGAGTTCATTCACATTTCAAAGCCCAAAAATACACTTTTTTTGAGAGTCAGGGGATTGCACCAACAAAAGGTTTATCAAAGTTTAGATATATGAACGAAATGAAATATTTCCTCATTTCAATGTTTTATTGTCTGTAATGAGTTGGATTGTAGGTGACGACCTTTTTTCTTCTATTCTTTAACGAAGTCAATCAAACCACACATTCAATTACTTAGTTTCCTTAGTTCAATGGAATTTTTATTCTATTTTTTTTTAAACGTAATTATGTATTATGTAGTTTCTTAAAAAAATTTGTTTGGTTTGGCAATCATGTTTAAATTTAGACATGTTTGTGGATTTATTTATGATGAATTCTTAAATCTGAAGGCAAATGCCACTTCCAGCATGTATTACTTTTTATTAATTTCATCCTCACATCAAATTAACTTCATTTTTTTTTCTTACTTTTTATGCTTATAAATTTAAAAACATCTCCCTCTCAGATATAACTTTGAAGCCTACTAGTCATATTACCTTCTTTAATTTATTCCTACATTTTTACAAATCCTCTTGGATGACAATAGTCATACATACTAGTCTAATCGGTAGTATTAACATTATATAACAGTGCTATTTAATATCCTTTTGGCATAATTGTTTAGGGATTTGTAGATGAATTTAGCATACAAAAGAGATAAAATATAAAATCAGTTGACCTTTTTTCTTGCAATTACTATACTTGAACGAACCTTTTTTTTACCAATTCCAAACTTTCGTTCATTCTCAAAGTACGTGGACAAATTTTATTTGCCTCAAATGTAGGATCAACAAAGTTATATCATATCGTTGTTGGAGACTTTAGGCATAACTTCAAGCTCAAATAGATCAAGTTCTACGATTGCCTTTCGCGAAGCTTGAATTGCAATATCATGATGTTTTATTGATCATAAAGCTTTTTCGGATAGTTCAATAGACTCATCCATAGCACTATTAAACAATGAAGTACTAGAAGATCTATTACCACATTCGTTGAGTTCTTCAAATGTAATTCATTTCATTTTTTCTTTCTTAGCATTTATGGTCCATCAACGTAGAACATACTGAGAAGGGAGGGAATATACTTTTTTCTTGATGAATACATTTAACACATGTCTGCAAAGAATATCTAAAAAATCAAACATGTGACAATTGCATTTAACTTCTTTTGAAATGACATGAAAAATTACATAATAGTAAGGTTTCTCTTTGTAAATTTCATGAATCTTGTATGTGGAAACTTCAGCAGAAAAATTAATTTTATCTGCTATAAACATTTGGGAGCGAACAAACTCATTCATCCTGAAATATCTTGAACACTTTTCTTGTATAAATTTTTGAAACCTCCTCTTCAATGGGATATAAAGTTAGCAAAATCGATTTTGAATTCCTTGTCTTGACATTCTTCTCTCTTTCCTTGTTATAACATGCATCAAGAGCCTTCTCGTATTGTATCACAAACTTGCTTAGCGGTGTACTTGAATTCAAAAAGTCCTTAAAAAATTTATTCATACTTTCACTCCTTTGGGTGGTGGACATTCTTACACAAAAATTGTGACGCACATAAGAAGGAATCCATTTTTCTCGAACGAAACATATCTTCTTTAGCGGTTGAATATCTTGTAACTCATATTTATCTATCATTGTTTCCCAAACAAAACCAAATTATTTGACAGCTGTAGATTGGTAAATGCACTTATAAAATTGATTTTTAAATTCCTCATGTTCATGATAGATATAGTTCAAGTGCTCTAGAACTTTCTTCTCAATATGCCACATACAATAATAATGATTAACATTTGGAAACACCTTGGCGACTTCATTTTAAATAACAATGTCTTGATTTGTGATAATAGTTTTAGGACAAACTCCACCCATTGCTTCTAACCAAGTACTTAGCAACCGAACAAAACTCTCTTCAGTTTCATACCATTACAGAGCACAACCAAAAAGAATGGATTGTTGGTGATTATTAACTCTAGTGAATGAAACAAATGACATTTTGTATTTATTTGTTAAGTATGTTGGATCAAAAGTCACCATATCACCAAAATATCTGTAAGCCATTCTAGACTTTGAATCCACCCAAATGCAATTTGCTAGTTTTCCTTCTACGTCCATTTGAAATTATTAAAACAAGCCAATATTCTTCAATTTACAATTTTTAAAGTATGATAACATCAATTGATCATCTCCATTTTCTAATTGCTTTTGTATCTTTGCACTTAAATAATTAATAACAACTTGTTGGCTAAATCCAACATTAGCAACACCACCACTCCCAGTATATAAAATATATGTTATTTTGCTATGGCATAAGCTAGAATCATCAAATACATCAATAAGTTTTTTTTGCACTTTAATCTTTTTGTCTATGTACTTGAAGAAATTGAGAACTTCTTGGAGAAGATATTTCGAGGTTATGGTCTATTAAAAATCTAGAAACAATCCATCTATCTTTATTTTTCTTTATATACATCATTGTCTTGTATCCTCCTACCCTTGTTTCATCATGTACTATAAGACTACTATTTTCCTTTTTTAATTTTTTTTTATCTGAACCCCTCCTTTGAACAAAGAATCTCTTGACCAATTCTCATGCCATTTGTTCTTGTTGTTTTTTGAGTTTTTGAACCACTATTTCAAAATAAATTTATATCACTGAAAATATTCGCGGACTAGGTCACTCTCTTTAAGACATTTTGCGGCACTACCCAAATTGTGCAAGACAGATTATCAATCACGAATTTCCCAAAATAAAACAACCCAGATAAAGTTTATCGGAGTTCTATTGCACCGTAAAAAATTGTTCTAGAATTATACCATCAATATGACGTTAAAGCCACTCTCAATATGACAGTTAAAGTCACTCTCAATATGACGGTTAAAGTTACTCGCAATATGGTACTATGATCACTCATAAATCAAAAGAATTACGACACAAAAACCCTAAAAAAGGACAGTGGTATTAGGACCACTCAAAATCGAATGGACTATGGTACAAAAACCGCACGAAGGGTCTACGACATAAATCTCTCTAAAACGACAATGACATTAGAACCACTCAAAAAATGAAGGGACGGGAAGAAAATGGGAGAAATGATTCAGAAATATATTGAGCATAATAGAAAATGGAGAAAAGAGTAAGTTGGGAAATGCATCCAACTTTGATATACTTTTCACAAGAGTTTGAAACTAATTATATAGTGATGGAAGCAAACTTACACATGTTTTCTATTCAATGTGGGACTTTAAAATTTATAAAGTTGAAAACTACTCAACATATGAGAGTTTTCCAATGTGAGACACTAACAATTTTTAAATATATTTAGTTATGTTTTCTAATTAAAACGTGTTGTTGAGTATATGAGTTCCTTTTATTTATGAATAAAAGTCCAAAACAAATATTTTTTCGCGACCATAATATTTTTATTTAGTCCACATGTAAAAATAGTGAAAATTCAAAATAGAAATTTCTCAATATTTGAAATTGACAAAGAGTTTTGCCGCTTTCAAATTTTAAAATATATTTGAATTCGATGAAATTTATTATTCAAGTTCTTGGGTGATTTGAGACTTGATTTATTCCTGAGTAATATTTTTTTTGAGCGAATAATATTACATTTAATTATTTTAATAATCAAATTATTTATGTCGTAATAATAACTATTGATAAATACTTTACGAGCTTTAACTGAATACTAGATTTATCTGCAAGTCGAGTTGCGTCAAGATAAATAATTTCTAAATATTTGTAGGAGAATTATTAATGAGAAGTTACTGGAATATTTAGAGGAATGGGTGGTTAGCATTAAATTCCATTATTATAATCCAATCTTAGTGACCAACTTTCACCTTTTGTTAGTTTTTTTTTTTTGTTTTTAAAAGAAGAAAGAAGAAAAAAATCAATCCCTCCCCTCATTTTTCACTCACCCGTATGCACCTACTCTCTTACTCCATATTTTTGCTTCCTTTCTTTTTCATTCTTTTGAGTGTGAAAGAACTTGTGTTGGTAACAACCATTGAAAAATACACTTTGAGTTTTGAGAGAGATTGAGTGAGAACTAGAGCAAGTAATTAAGAGGAGAAGTGTAAGACTTGATTTGGTGGTGCTTTTGATGCTTTTAGATTGGTAAGTTTCTCATCTCCCTTTCCTTTTCTTCCTTGGCAGTAGCCACTTGGTGTGGGGTGGATGATTTTCAGACTTTGATTAAAAAAAAAAGATGACTTGTAATGTTGTTAATATTGATGAGGTTTTAAAGATAATATTTTTTTGCTTATGTTGTGTTGTTGAGATGGTAATGATGTTTATAAAAGGACTTTTTTGTCAAAAGTTCTTATAATGAAAATGAGTAATCACAAGTATTATTAGGTTTATAGCTATTGATGTTATTGTTGATGGTGAAAATGAATTTATATTTGAAATTGTTGAAAAAAATAGTGGAATATATTGATATATATGATTTATTGTGATTCAAGAGAGTACATGTTTTATATACAAGAAAATTTAGTTTATGTTTTGATTTCAAAAAAGTAATGTTTATAGAAAGAAGTGGCTATGTCTTGGTTTAAAAAAAAAGAAAGGTTGTGAGTCTTGATCATGAAAAGAGGTTTTAAAGTGTTATTTTCATGAACAAAATAATGATCTTAAGTTAAAGTTTAAGGAAAATATTTTCAAGACTTTACAAATATTTGACCAAAACTTTTAGATGTTTCTCATATGAGATTTGATTATCCAAGATGATTTAAAAGAAAAGAATGTGACTGCATTGTTGTGGTATGTTTTAATTCAAAAGTATTTGAGTGATAAAAATTTGATGAACTCTAAAGAACTTAGAAAAAAGTTCTCTTGTGATTTTTTAATGATGATAAATATGAAATTTAGAGTCGTTTAAAGTTTGAAACCATACGAGGTTGTTGTCTTTGATTATTTAAGGTTTTTAAACTAGATTTGAAATTGAAAAATTTTAAAACAACTTTGATGAGTAAAATGGATCTTAACCGAGTTGTATAAATATACAAAAAAATTTCAAAATGTTGTTTAAATGTTGGTCTAAGTTAATTTTGTGATTAAGGTGTTAAAGATTCTATCATTGGAATTTTGGTGAAGACAAAGTTCAATATTTATAGTTAGAACAAAAACAAATTTTAATCTTTAATATTAAATTTTCAATTTTTATGAAGAAATTTTACTTTGAGAAGCAAACTTTCAAACTTTATCATATCGAGAATAATTTCATATTGATAATAAATAGTTAATGTTACATTAAACATTGAAAAAAATAAATAAGAACAAAATTTTTCTATAAGTACGACATTTAAAAAGGAACAAAGAAGAAATTATAAATATAAAAATAATAATTACCTGTTTTGATAAGGAAAAATAATAATTACTGTTGTATTAAAAATTAAAATATTTATTCGAATTTTTGTTGTAAATAGGCCACTTACTATCGAGTTAAGAAAAACATGTTTATAAAAAGAGAGTGAAGGAGTATGTTTCGGTATTTCCTATGTAATTAATAGAGCACTTTCCGAGTAGGTTGCAACTTTTGACTAACAAGTGGTCCGTGTGTTAAAAATGAAGAAAGTGTTTTAAATAAGTTCTTTTTTTCTAGATTATATTTTTATATAATTTGTAGTTGTTGGGAGTGTGAAATTTGTTTCTTTTGTAAGTCATTCAATATATATATATAGGCAAAGTCATTTTTATTCTGTGTTGTAGATACTCTCAAGGAGAGAAATAGAGAAAGGTTTTCAGTTAAAAAATATGGAGAAAGCAATTGAAAGACAGAGAGTTCTTCTTGAACATTTACAACCCAATTCTTCAAATTCAGTTTTTTTATCTCATACTCATCAATCCACTGATCTATCAGTAAGTTTATATCTTCGTGAAATTTTAATATCATTTCAGTATCTCTATGTATTTATGTAATGTGTTGTGTTGGATCCAATCAAACACACCGACACAACTGACACACAACACCGGTATGTAGACACGTTATAATTTAAGAAAATGGAAGGGATTGAATTTAAAGTCCATTTGTTACCTTAGATACTGTGAAAAGTGATTTTGGTATTTAATAAGTTAGGATTTTGGTATTTAATAATTTAGGATTTGTTTATTATGAATTATTAAATAAGTGATTTTGATATTCAATAATTTAGATATCGTTTGTAATTGATTTTAGAAAAAACGAAAAGATATTGTGTTTGTCCACCTTAATGAAAATCATTTTTTTTAAAGAAATCCATTATAAAAATTGATTTTTATTATAAAAACATAAGCTGTTTTCTGTTTGTTTGTTGTAGTGAAAATCGTTTTTTTATTAAAATAAGGAGTTATAAAAAATGCTTCTTCACCTAGAAAACGAATTTTTTAGAAGACACTGCAAACTTCTCATTTTTGTAAATTATTTTAAGATTATCAGTTTTGTAAAAAGTTGTAACAAACTTTCGAAAGCAATTAATTTTTTGTTAAAAGAAATGACTTTTTTACGAAGAAAGCCATAACAAACTGACCCTTAATCACATGTTTCACTGTCTGAACACGGGAGATACGTGTTTAACACCAGACACCTCTTCAATCTAAAGTGTTTGTGCTACATCAATTGTATGTTTTGAATTGAGTGTTTTGGTTTTCTCTTGCAGGCTTCATTCTGTTCTGCTGGGCAAACAAGTGGATCTGAAAATGATGTTGTGATTGTAGCGTAAGTTCTTCCAATTATATGATAATATGAATGTGAACCTATTGTTTTTTTCACTTTTGTTAAGGGCAGTATTAAATTAAATTTCTGACATTAATTTTACTCAATAATGAATTAATGATCAGTGCATATCGTACCGCCATTTGCAAAGCAAAGCGTGGAGGATTCAAGGATACTCTTCCGGATGATCTACTTGCCCCAGTTCTCAAGGTAACTTCTTTCATTAATCGATAAGTGGGCAGTCGCTCGTGCATAGCAGTGCGAGAGTATTTAAAAACTGCTTTGTACTAACCCTAAGAATTATATATAATTGAAAAATTATAGGAGTCACTTTGCTATTAGAGACGTAGACACAGTTGATCAAGCTCTGTGATTAATCTTTTGTTATCTTGTATGCGTTTATTTTCTGATTTTTTTAATCAAATTTGTTGTTATCACAATTGGTTAATAAGAAAAACATTGGAAAGGATAATGCCAACTACCAAGTTTGAAGAATGGACTAGTGAACATTTATAACGGGGTTCATCAATAGTAATTGGGTCTAGCAAAAAAAGTTAATTACTCATAAGTCATAACGTGCGAGCCACTTTTGAACATTGGAGATACACTATGTTTAGTGTGTCAGACGACTCTTCGAACAGGATTGTTTGTTGTCTGTGGGGTCAGTGTTGCTGTTTAACTATTGAGATTGTGGCATAAATCCATACTTATCCTAACTTCAGAAAACTAAATATTTAATTTGGATTATGATTGAACTAATCAACCACAAAAAATGGTTTGGTTCAAAATTATCTTATGCTTCATCTGTGTTTTTTTCTTTCTTTATGTGTAGGCTGTGATAGAGAAAACAAATGTGGAACCAAGTGAGGTAGGAGACATAGTTGTTGGCACAGTTTTAGGACCAGGGTCAGAAAAAGCAATAGAATGCAGAATGGCGGCATTTTATGCTGGTTTCCCAGGTAAATTTTCCATTCTTTATTCATTCATCATGATAACAAATAACAAGCATGATAAATATGAAATTGCTGGATGACTACATTAAATGTTGAACTCATGAGGTGATTTCATTTTATTTAATCCTTAATATTATATTAGTATGTAGCTTAGCTTGGTTTCCATTATATATGATTAATATCCAATTTTAATTCAGAGACTGTGCCACTTCGAACTGTCAATAGACAATGTTCATCTGGACTTCAAGCAGTTGCTGATGTTGCTGCTTACATAAAAGCTGGTTTCTATGACATTGGTAACAAACTTAAAGTGATTCTGGACTCTATTTGAATGTTGTTGTCCTTGTAATTTTTTGGATTAATCTTCTTCCTCTTATTTGATGAAGGAATTGGGGCTGGATTGGAGTGTATGTCGCAAGATAATATTTTGAATCATCGCAAAACTAACCCAAAGGTACATTGAAGTTGCATTTTTCAAATTCTTAATTATTAACTTCTTCAATTAGTTATAGTTATACTTATGTCTGTGTTTGGTTTTGCTTGTGAGCAATTTATTTGAGCTTATCTACTAGTATAAGAACTTGTCAGCGTGTTTAGGAGAGCTTATTAAAACAACATATGAAATTTTCATCGGTTGTTTTTAGCTTATTTCGATAAGCTCTTCAGAATAGCTTACGAAAAAAGCTTACTGCTTATATGAAAATGATTTAACCAAATTTTTTCATTGATTATAGAAATAGCTTGTGCATAAGCAAGCACTTAAATGATAAGCTTTGAATTAATCTGTTTATCTTATCACACCCTATGAATAAGAGGAAAGGAGGACTAGTGAGTGTTATCTTTGGTTTTTGGAGAAAACTTTGGAGTGTGAGAAAACTAGGTCTCTTCAATACCTTGATTGTAATGAAGTTTTCTATCTATGAACACATAACTAGTTCCTATCAATTCCACATTTTTCCTTTGAAATTTGGTTTACTTTGTTTGAAGTTTTCATTATTTTAACAGGTGGAAACCTTTGCACAAGCCCGGGACTGCCTTCTTCCTATGGGAATCACTTCTGAAAACGTTGCTGAACGTTATGGCGTGACAAGGCAGGAGCAAGATCAGGCTGCTGTAAGCATGAAATATGCATTTAATTTACTATGAGAATCTATGAAGAGATTATCAGGTTGAATTAACTCTTTTTAATATGTAATTAGGTCGAGTCTCACAGGCGCGCTGCAGCTGCAACAGCAGCTGGTAAATTCAAAGAAGAAATTGTTCCAGTTTCTACAAAGGTAAGTTCCAACTGCCAAGGTGAATTTTCTTTTTAGAGTTTTTAATATTATTCTGATGATTTTATTTAAAGATTGTGGATCCTAAAACTGGAGAGGAGAAGCAAATTATTGTTTCTGTTGATGACGGTTTCCGGCCAAACGCAAATTTGACGGATCTAGCAAAGCTGAAGCCTGCATTTAAAAAGGATGGAACCACAACTGCAGGTACTCAAGAAGTCTTTTTCTTGTTAATTTTGTTATTATTATGGGAAAAATCTTATACCTTGTGAATATGTTCCATCTCTCCCTATTTTTAATTGCAGGGAATGCTAGCCAAGTTAGTGATGGTGCTGCCGCGGTGCTCCTCATGAAGGGAAGTGTGGCTGTCAAAAAGGGGCTTCCTATTCTTGGAATCTTCAGGTACACATTAGTGATACATAATGAAATTTCTCTAGTACAACCTCATTCTTTATTTTCTTTTTCTTCCTTTAAATTTTAAAATGGTGAATTCAATGTTGTAGGAGTTTTGCCGCCGTTGGTGTTGATCCTGCTGTCATGGGTGTTGGTCCAGCTTTTGCTATTCCAGCTGCAGTGAAATCTGCTGGTCTTGAACTTGGTAACATTGGCTTGTTCGAAATCAATGAGGTAATGTTTTAGCAGTTTTCATGATAAACAAACAACTTTCAATTTCAAATTTGCTAATCATTAAGCAATTTGATAGTCTTGTGTGTAGGCATTTGCATCACAGTTTGTTTATTCAAGCAAGAAATTGGGTCTTGATCCAAGTAGAGTCAATGTCAATGGTGGTGCGATCGCTCTTGGGCATCCTTTAGGCGCCACAGGTGAAGTTGTTTGAGTCTTTTCTAAATAGCGTATATTATGTAATTATGTGTACTAATTGTAATCGACCCATTAATCAGAACCGTTAGGTGTAGAATATTCTATTTATGCATATTAGTATCTGTACTCTATTTACGTTTTGAAATTAATATTCAGAAAATTACTATTAAAATTCTTCGGAGTCCAATTTTTTTCTATTATTTTCCTTCAATGTCTTATTAAACCAAAGAGAAAGTTAAAATGTTAAGAAAGGTAGATTGATACATGCATAGTGCTTATATTATTGTAACAAATGAATTAATGTGTTTGATCTTTATGACAAGAACAAGCAATCTTACACTCACAACATATGAACAGATTGATTTGATGTTGACTTTCTGGTGCTTACCATTTTTTAATTTTCCTGCTGCCTTTTTATGTCAGGTGCGCGCTGCGTTGCAACTTTGTTGAATGAGATGAAGTGTCGTGGCAAGGATTGTCGCTATGGTGTAATCTCAATGTGCATAGGTGAATTGTTCTTTTGACCTTTCTCTAACTCACATACCAGCAAAAAAAAAATACAGTATGATTATATTCTCTTACAAATGTTATTGTTTAAAAGCCCAAGTCCAACATCGCCTAGAAATATAGCTTAAATAGAGCTTTATAAAGCTTATATAATCCTCTTTTGAGTAGTCGAATGACACTCAAAATCAAGATGGTTTGAGGGTTCTATGGCCAAGTTAGTGGTTATAAATGGTGGGAAACTTTTCCCCGCATCTTACTGATCGGTTTTTCTTCTACGCACTCATTTTGGTAGATGCATAATTGCATAGAAAGTAGATATTTTATCGTAGTACATGAATAAGCAGTTGTGTCATTATTTGAGAGAGCTTATGAAACAACATTGACATATCTATAAGGTCTTCAGGATGCTTAAGAAAACAACTTGTAGCTTTTATAAAAATGGTTTGACTTTAATTTTTTATTATAGAAATAGTTTATACATAAGCACTTTAAATTGTTTATCCAAAAAGGCTTTAGAAATGGTTTGCTAAACAAGTTAGCATATTTATTTAAGAGACAAATGTTTCAGAATAGGAAAGAAAAAAAAAACAGTTAAGATGCACTAAAGAAAGGTGTTCTTACTTCTTACTTTTTACCTGTCAAATTAAAAGCTAAAAGAAAGTGTGAGTAAACCTTAGTGTTTCTGTGGAAATTTATTCCATTTATTTTGTTTAAGTAGACTATATATACCTAAGGAGAAAAATAAACAGATAATTAGAACCTGAATGTGAGAGTTTATGCTGTTATACATTTCCTTGCTTGTAACATTATTGAATTTTGCATCATTACAGGTTCTGGCATGGGAGCTGCTGCAGTATTTGAAAGAGGAGACTTTTGAGAATTTGTGGAAGTTTAGAATGGTTTATAAGATAATACACTAGAAGTTGTGAAAATGAAATTAGGAAAATAAAAACAAAAATAATGAAGGATTCATGCAAAAGAATAGAGAAGTGGAACATCAATGCATCATGATTCACTCATGTCTAGATGAGGTAATTAAATTGCTCCATCTGTTGGTTTTTGTAGACTAATTAAGAAAATCAATAAATGTTGTAGTTTTTGATAAAATTATTAGTCTTTTCTGGTGATGCTTTTAATATTCATTATCTCATTGCTTCTATTTCTCTTTGCGTGATAAATAGTTTAAGTTAATTTTGAAAAAAGAATTTAATGTAATTTTACTTTGATAGATAAGTAGTGTTTTATTTATTTATAAAAAGACACTTGAAAAGAAATAAATGTTTGCTCACATTATTCTCTTAGTTTACATGTGTTAAATAAACCTGAATCCTATAAGATGTAGTGTTCTGTTACTAAAAGATTTGTATAAAAAAATTGCATGTTTCCTCTTAAATTCACTTTTAGTTTGTATTTAAAATTCATAATTTGAATTGTAACCAGAAATAACACATAATTGAATTACCATCAAATAGAAGATTTGTGAGACATCTAAAGCGTATTTGTGAAATTCATTATATAATATAGGTCTAACAATTGTCAATATCATCAACTAATCAAACCAATAAAATTATTTAGAAACATCCAAGCAAAGCTATGTGCACAATCATTCCATCAAAGAAGAACAAAAGAGCCAAACTCCGTAGAATTTTGTAATCCAATGACAAACACATATTGCAATTATGAACAACAACGCCGATTTAAAAAAAAAATACAAATATTATAGTTTCATGATTTTAGCCTGATATGTTTTTAATAATTTGTTAGTGAGTGAATTTATGAATTTTTTATTTTTGTTGTCTTGTTGATTTATGATAGATTTTTAGATTTTTCATAGATTTTTAGATGATAAAATATAGTTTTTTAATGATAATTTTAATATTTTTAATGGACTCAATAATTGCATATTTTGGTTTCATAAATTGTCTTTATATTTATTATTTTAATATTGTTTTTGTAAATATTTAAATAAATAAAAACTATTGACAAGTTGATCGGTCGCTCCGCTTAGAGTGAGATTTGCAACCTTACATCTCTAATAGGCTCATCTCACCTCTTTTTTTTAGACTAATTGACAATGGAGCATAACGAATCGAGACAAGTCCATCTGTTTTACTATCTTTAAATTTAAAGCACTAAAATATTATTTTACAAATTTAATAAACTAAATACATCGATTTTGTAATTTTAATGACTAAAATATTGATTTAAAAAAATAGAGGGAAAGTTTGGAATAAACAAGGATTTTTTTTTATGGATATCCTTTTTTTTTAAAAAAAATTCTCCAATATACCCTACATTAAAATTTATATATTAAAATATCTTTTTTTTTTAACTTTCAGGAGTTAAAGGAAGATTTTTTTTCTAGGAAGTCATATCCCAAAGATCCAACCCTCCTACTCTAGAAGAAAAAATAATGTAGTCATGTGGTCGCAGGACTAAGATGTGACTTTTATCAAAAGAAATTTTTTGTATATAAATTTAAATTTAGAGTATATTAAATTTAAAAAAAAAAGGATATATATGAAAGAAAAAAAAACAACTCCATAACACCTTATCAATTAATAAAATTTTAAAGAAAAAAAAATCTAATAAAGTTGAAACAACCCCTACCAAACTCCCCTAAAAAAACAAAACCCTACCAAACTCAACAATCCCTTTCATTTGTGATTAACTGACATTATCAACCACCTTTAATAAATAAAAATTGGTAAGAAAATAAAATCCACCAAAGCAACAAAAACATAACCACATGACATTTAATAGTCACACTTAGGTGTGACTTATCTTATGGTCTCATCATGGAACACGCAACTCCGACCACACATCCGCCACCGTTACCCCTCTCATCTCCGCCTTTAACCGCCGCACAAATCACCATCCTAACAGCATCGCCACCGCCTTTTCCAGGCCCTTCTCGCTCCGTTGACCTCTCTCCTCTCCAATTCCTACTCAGCCTTTTTGCTATCATTACCATGCCTGCTTTGATCTACACCTTCCTCTTAGCCTTTTGGTTCCCGTTTTACTGCCGGCGACAGGAGGAAAACTTCGGCGATGACGCTAATAGCGGAGACGCTGCTTCCATCTCTGATTTCAGGTACCGCAACGAAGCTCATGAGAAGGAAATCGGCGGCGAGTGTCCTGTTTGCTTGTCGACGTTCACCGACGATGAAAAACTCCGGCAGTTGAGTTGTTGTAAGCATTGTTTTCATGCTGATTGTCTCAATTTGTGGCTCAGAATTCACTCTAACTGTCCGATTTGCCGTGCCATGGTTTCTGGTAAATGCCGGAATTCATCGGCGGCTCCGACAAGAGATCACGATCTGATGCAGGGTATTCCAGATGCTTCCGCTTTAGTATGAATTGTGTAGCCACTTAATTTTTTATTTTCTATTTGTATTTTTTAATTTTAGAAAGAAAAATATTAAGTGTAGCCACGGATAGGGCTGGACAAAGCAGATGTACCTGCCGTATACCGCCCAGCCGGCAACGGGTGAGGTGAGTTGGGCGGGTTAAATCGGGCCCAACGGGTCATACGGGTAACACTGTACGGTCCATAAGGGTAGATACGAGCGGGTTCGGGTCACGGTTTTTGGACCGGGGGTGACTGACCCGCCCGAATGGCTTTTGTTGGTAACAACTAGTACCGCACAGAACAGAGAAATACAGAAACAGAATCGGCGGCGGAAGAATCGAAGATGATGAAGTGATGAGTCGGTGTAGAAGATGATGAAAAATCGATGATGAAGAATTGAAGATGAAGTGTGGATCTTACTCCACTGGACTGGGCGGAGTGACGCATGCAGCAATGACTGGATCAGAAGGGGAGGGTTGGGTTTAGAGAAATACAGAAATAGAATCGGCGGTGGAAGAATCGAAGAAGAACTCTGTTTTGCTGGGAATTATTGGTGGCGGTAGTTGTATTTTTCTATGCAGTGTAAAATTTTGAAGCTTTTGTTATGCACACTAGGTGTTTGAGAAAATGGCTAAACAGATAAACTTTTTTTTTACGAGGTTATTCTCATTTGGTTGTATGTTCTTGTTGTTTACAAAATTTGAGGCAGAGCGAGTGAGGGATCTGCGCCGGCCATCAGTTCCATAATGAAGAAATGAAGAAGATGATGGTGATTCCGTAACCCGCGCTACCCGTGACCCGCAAATCCGAGTTATTTATTGGGCGAAATTGGGCCTCTATTTGGCAACCGCGGATTGGGCCGGTTGGCGTTTTTGGGCCCGAACCCGCCCAACCCGTCCCGTTGTCCAGCCCTAGCCACGGACACCCCAAATGATATCATTACGTACAAAATAATAGAGAGGGTGATATGATAGAAGTGACATGTTAGTGATGTGATATTAAGAGATAAATAAAGATAAAATAAAGTATTTAATGTATGTTGGAAATTTAAAAATGTCTATATATTGATGTTTGTTAACTCCCAAAAATTAGATAAAGGGCGATAAATGAAAACAAAGTTTTGGTGTCACTGTGTGACGTAGTTACAATACAAAGTCGTTTGATTATAATCAACAATTGAGATTATGGTAGTGTGTGTGAAATTTGAATTGCCTAATTTAAAATTAATGGTCGAAATTCAATACTACATGTAATCGCATGATTCACTATTGAAGTGAGAAATTCATAGTTGAATTGATTTCACCTTTTTTTTTTTATGTACAAAAAGTGTTAAAAACTTCAAACAAAAAACGAAAGGAAATTTAAAAGTCTCTCAAAACACAATCAAGAAAAGAGTCATAAATTTGTAACAAATAAATTTATGATGTTCAACTTCAGAAAAGAGTCATACATTTGTAACAAATAAGTTTATGATGTTCAACTTAACTAAATCATTCTTTAGTTGATTTGTTTCACGAATAAGTATGAGTAACTTTCATTGTGTATAATTGATTTATAAGTTTCCTAATATCATAGACAAGGGCATGACACGGGTGAGAAGACAAGACTACCACCATGACCTGGGTACCAAGCAACATAATTCTCATGATTATGTAGGCTGGTATGTATATTCAGTCATCATTTAAACGCTTATTGGTAAGAATTTCATGTGCACAAGCTTTAGTTTAATGCAGAGAAAAAGTTGACTGCATAAAAATTCAATCATTCATAGCTCTCTAAAGACAATCAAGGTCAACAACTGTTGGAACATAGTGTGTGAATTTAAAAATTATTGAAGTCTCACATTGGAAAAATATTATATGTTGAGTAGTTTTCATCACTATATAAAGATTCTCAAACTTTTGTTGAAGTTCCACATTGGATAGAAAACATATGTGGATTTGTTTCCATCACTATATAAAGAGTGTCAATCTATTGTGAAAAGCATGCCAAAGTTGGATGCATTTCCCAACTTTTTTTATTTTATTATGCTCGATATATTTCCGAGTCACTTCTCCCCTTTCTTTCTGTCCCTTCGATTTTTAGTGGTTCTAATACCACTTTCTTTTAGAGCGGTTTTTATGCCGCAATCCCTTTGATTGTTGAGTGGTCATAATACCACCGTCCCTTCGATTTTTGAGTGGTCATAATACTACTGTCCTTTTAGAGAGGTTTTTATGCCATAGTCCCTTTGATTATTGAGTGGTCATAATACCATTGTCCTTTTAGCGCGGTTGTTATGTCATAGTTCTTTTGATTTATGAGTGGTCATAGTACCATATTGTGAGTGGTCTTTAACTGCCATATTGAGAGTGGCTCTAACCACCATATTGAGGGTGTAACTCTAGAACGGTTTTCTACAGTGCGGTGGAACTCCGATATAGTGAATCTGGGCTGTTTTATCCTGAGGACGTCGTGGTTGATAGTCTGTCTTGCACAATTTTGGCAGTGCCATGAAACGTCTTAAAAAGAGCGATCTAGTCTGCGACTCAACCTAGTAATATCTTCGGTGACATAAATTGATTTTCAAATAGTTTTCGAAATTTAAAAACAACAATTTAAAGACATTTCTTTGTGTCATGTCAACCGAAGACATTACATGATCTGTTTCTTTGAGGCAAACAAAAAAGGATAAGAAAACTGAAGAATTAATCCATGGGAGGGTAATGATTACCTATATAAGAATTATATTCTTAATGGATTTTCTGATGATCTGTATGAATACTACAGTTCCAGCAATAGTGCTAGACAGACAAAGTATCAGATAACCAATGACAGATCCGTGGAGGTTCACTCCTATGAAATTCATAAGATAGCTCATGAGATCATCTCTTAAGGTATGACTCTAGATGAATTTTAAATTGATTGTTATTATCGACAAACTGCCTCTGTTTGGAAGGATTTCAAAATAATTCTCTTAAAGAATAAAACAAAATAATTTTCTCTAAAGAGTATGATAACTCGTCTCTAGAGACAAGAAAAAAATCTTGTTTATGATTTTTTTCCGAATAAGGCTGAGTTTACTTACTTTATAGGAGCACATTTGTACACCAATTTCAAATATGATATTTTCGTTGGCAAATGGTACATCTGAGGCATGTTTAAATTAAATGTTGAAATTAAGAATGTCTCATATTGTTTACATGTTGTGTGATTTTAATATTCGACATGTTAGGCTCTGTCATGGTGAACAAACATGTAATTTCAAACTTAAGTAACTCAAGTTTAATATCAATGTTATCTTTAAATGATTTTGAAAAAAATGTTATTTTTGTAGTTAAGCTAAAATAACAAAGAGTTCACATAAATATGTAGTCAGAGAATATGAGTCTTTAGATTTATTACACTATGATATATGTGAACTCAATGAGTTAACAAGAAATGAAAAAAAATTATTTTATCACTTTTATTGACAATTGCTCTGACTATAATTTTGCATATCCAATGAAAAATAAAAGTGAAGCGCTTAACATGTTTAAGATCTTTGTAATTGAAATTGAAAATCAATTCTGTAAAAGATTAAGAAGTTTTGTAGTGATAGAGGAATATAGTATGATTCTAGTTTATTTAATGAGTTTTATAAAACGCAAGAAATTATACATAAAACCACAACACCCTATCACTACAACAAAACCGGCGATTAGCCACAGTTTATTAGCTATGGTTACGGTGACCGTGTGTAACCTAAACAATTAGCCACAGTTAACCGTGGCTAACATTGTAACAAGTGGCGTTGTTTCCCTCTTTTTCATTTTCATTTTCATTTTCGCTCTTTTTTTTTTTTCTTCAGATTCTCTCTTCCCTCTTCGCGTCTTTTCCCTTTTCCCTCTTCCCGTCCTTTCCATCTTCGCAGCTTCGCGTATTTTCACCACCGTTTCACCAACTTCCCTCTTCTCCTTTTTTCCCTCTTCTCCTCTAAATCCCTAAAAACCCTTAAATCAACAGTAACACCACCCTTTCACCATTGTTTCACCATCGTACTGTTTCGACATCGTTCCATATCGTAACACCACCGTTTCACCCTTACGCCACCCGAACGTCATTGTAACGACATCGACAAATATCTCATCACTGATTCAGCTAGGCACGAGTTTCTCACCACCCTTTCACCATTGTTTCACCACCGTTTCGCCACCCGTTTCACCATTGTTTCACCATCGTACTGTTTCGACATCGTTCCATATCGTAACACCACCGTTTCACCCTTACGCCACCCGAACGTCATTGTAACGACATCGACAAATATCTCATCACTGATTCCGCCAGGCACGAGTTTCTCCAACATTCTCTTCGGCTCCGGTGAATCCTCCATCACTTGTTTTTCCATCTAATCTCTGAAATGATTTAGTTTTGTTCAGTTTCGCTAATTTTTTCAGTTTTGAATGTTTTAGGTTTTAATCTTTGAAGCTTTTTCTTCGCTAATTTCGTGTTGGTCTCAATATTTAAGTTTAATTTTGTTTTAATGTTTTTTCTATTTTGCAGGGTGTTGCTGTTCGTGTTTATTTCGCCGAACCCTGCGGTTTTTTGAAGAAGAAAAGATTAACACTCGAGATCATAGGAGAGAGGTAACTATCCAAATTAATAATGCTACTGATGCTGCAAATTTTATCATGTTATCATGTTATTAATAATGCTACTGATGCTTATCATGTTATCATGAGAGTGAATTGGGTTGGTTATCATGTTATTAATAATGCTACTGATGCTATCATGAGAGTGAATTGGGTTGGTTATCATGTTATTAATAATGTTATCATGTTATCATGAGAGTGAATTGGGTTGGTTATCATGTTATTAATAATGCTACTGATTCTGCAAATTTTACTGTGTCTAATTTTTTGGATGGAGATAATTGGTTGCCTCAAATTGGAGTTCCTTACTTTAGTGGATCGATATAAGTAAAATGAGTTACAAAGATTATTAGTAATTCTCTTAGGTCTATAAATTGTATGATTCTCTGTTCTGCAATTATACATAATTAAAGGATTAAATAAAGCATTATTGCTTCTTTGTTGGGGGTGGCGTACTTGTTGCTGAAGCTCCTACTAAAATGAGTTGACCCATTCTTGATTTTCCAAGAAGAGAAAAAATTTCATTGAATATAAGGAATTTTGACTTTAGGTAATTCGAAACCTTGGAAATACCCCCTAGTTTAATTCCAAACTCAAAGGCTGTAACAGGGTAGGTGGTGTCTACATTTTCAAACAATTGGTTTTGGTAGTATTTGAATACTTCAAGTGAAGCCTAAACTGTTCTGACTTCCAAGTCTTCATCTGACTCATTGTATGTTTATTGATCCCAGCTTGCAAAAATTTGGCAAATATTGGTTCTGCTGCTTCTTCCTCTTTTAGAAACTCTGTCATGCTCACTGGTTGCTGTTTTATTGTGAACTGACCTAATGCTTCTCTATTAATTGTGAACCGACCTTTTCCCTTCATGATCATTTTTTTTTCTTTTCCTAATGTTTTAAATATATATTAGCTTTAAAATATTAACAATAAAATAACTGCAAAAATGTATTAAAATTTACATTCTTGAATTTTATTTATTACTCCACATGTTATTATACTATTAATTCTATTATCATATTTTATGTTAAAATTAAAATAGATTTTGATATTCTCCTAGGAATTTACTATTATTCGTGGTACTAATTCATCATTTGTAATCTCTTACCCTCCTTCCATTCGATTGTAAGATCTCGATTTTGACTAACCCTTATCCTCCACTCAATTCCAATAAAAGAAAGAAAAGGGATTTGCTTTTGATGCTTTCATCACTTACATTTGCATTGCTTTGATCAAGGTTCCTTACTTATTCAATTACTACTTGCCTTGCATCTTCTGTTCTGAATTTTAAGCCAACAGATAGCCAGTTGCTCTAAAGAAGGGATGGGGTACATAGTATATACACTGTATTAAAGAATAAAAATGATTCAATTAAAGAATAAAAACGATTCACTGAAATGTCTAGGGGATTTCATTTTCAAGAAAATGGTTCTGGCATCAAATTCTGATGCTGCAATTAATTTTTTTGATGAAAGGGTGTTCTTCTTCGCCCACGCTCAACTTGGTTTTTTAGATTCAAGGTCTGGTACATACTTGATAATGTTGTGTTTCAGCATTTTTCTTTTGGGAAATTCAGTGGTTAAGCCTTATGAAAACATATATCTCGTTTGGCTCCAACTGTTTTCCTATGCTCCAACTGTTTTTGATGTTTCCTATGTTGTTTTTGTGTACGTGAAGAATATATCTCATTTAGTATTTTTTTTAAACTAGCAGAATTTGACTTCTTCAAAATGAATAACTTGCTTTAGAGAATAAAATAACTAATATAATGTGTACGAATGTTATTATATTATCTTACTTGAGTTTTTCTTATTATTTGCACACTCAGATACTTTTACTGGAGAAATTATAATTCGAAAAATGGTAGTAAATTAAGTTTGGCATCTAGAGAAAACAAAAAAGATTATGGTCGAAATTGGTGGTAATGGACAAGGCAATGATAATGGTTCAAATTTACTTGTGAGGTTTCTTGGCGAACTTGCTAAAAAGTCAGCATTTTGTCCTATATCTGTTGAAAGATGGGATGAAATATCAGAAAAGAATAGTATAGCAATTTGGAACTGCATCAAGGTTATTATCTAAACTTCGTAGAACGTTTCTTTTGTTGTATTTCTTGTCATTGAAAATTGATTTGTTTATATAATATTGCAAGGATCATTTTGTGTATGACTATGCTGCTGGTATAAAATGGACATGGGCAATCCTAGGAGAAAGATGGAAGGCCTATAAATATAAGTTACGATGTAAATACTTCTACCCTAACAAAAGTAAGGAAGACCTACTTGCTATTGATCCTCCTGTGCCTGAAAATAATTGATTGCTTTTGTTAATTACTATAAAAAACCACAAATGAAGGTATAAATATTTGTTGCATTATTTTTACAAAGTGAACAAAGTACATTGACATTTTATATTAAATGTATATAATCACTAACATTTGAAAATTGTAGAAACTAAGTGAGCAAAATATGAAAAATCGAAAGATGCTTAAAGTCTCACATGCTGGGGGTAGTATGAGCAACGCAAGAAGGGGTCGTCATATGGTAAGTTAATACATAACTTTTATTTTTGTAATACATTAAAGCATTTGTATGCGAAAGTTAGATATTAATTTATATTTTATTAATATCTTAGGAGCTACAATTGAATAGACCTGTTTGTCGTGTTGAGGTTATATTGTCAACTTTGCTTAAAAAGAATGGAAACTATGTGATGAGGAAGGAAAAGCCATCGCAGTAAGTAAAAAAGATAACATTGTTATTGTTTATAAAGTATTTGCTACTTGCCAATATGGGGAATTTATCTGACTTATATTTCTCTACTAGGAAAAGATATCAGAGAATTTGTCTCAAGATCAAGAACGTGTTGCCACTGAAGGTGTTCCATCAAAGATTAATGCCTATCCAGATGAACATTCAGGCCGAGTGCGTGGTTTAGGTGTTGGTAAATTCCCCACGAGTGTTTTCAAAACACACAGATATTTCACGCAATTTGACAATGTTGGTAACTCTAGCCAAAAAAATGTTGAGGAGTTACAAAATGAAGTGCACACTTTGAAAGAAAAGCTAAATGAATATGAAGAGACTAAAGAGCAACTTTCACAAACACAAGATCAACTTAAAGTTCTCCTTAATTTAATGCAAAGCAAATTTGGTGATGAGTTACCTACTTTCAACCAAGGTTTCCCTCCACCTTAGTGTATATAATTTCTTATAATATATATAAATTGATGTTAATAACAGTTTTTGCACTTAGATCTATACTTTATGTCACTAGCAAATATCATGTTCTATTTCTTTACATAGTGATTAATATTATTAAAATGATACTCATTCATTAGTGTTAGTAAACATTTGTTTACACTATGCTTTGATTTGGCAGGTTTTAATTCTCATCATTAACGAGTAAAGTTCACCTTGATTTTTGGACTACAAATGGAAGGATTGTGTTTTTTGTTGTATGCATGCAACTGGAAGAAATATGCTGCTATTTGGATTGCAAATGGAAGGAATGTGATGTTTAGTGGATTGTTTTGCTTTTGCTCTAGACAATTTTCATGTCGTCAACAATTTTTGAATGCTTCATAGTTTATGTATAAGATTTAGAATGTTTGACTACTAGTTTAAGTTTTGTTGTTGGTATAAACTATTTTATACTTTTATATTAATGATAGTTTTAGAATGTTAATTAGTTATTGTTGCTATATTTGTTAAGAATGGCTTCCTAAAATTACAGTCTGGTTTGACTCTATTGTTACAAAGGTATGACCAAAAGAGGGACAGATTTGCAATTGATATTAAAAAAAAAAAATAGCCACAGTTGGCTCGTGGCAAAAGCGAAAACAGAATACCTGTTTTATTTTATCAATTAACACGATTTTAGCCGCGGCTAACTGTAAAATAAGCGTGGCTAAAAATATGTTACCATGACTCTTTTAAGCGTGACTAATATGAATTTTAACCGTGGCTAATAAATTGCGACGCCCAGCTACGCCACGGGAAGGGTTAAACGTGGCTAAATAGCATTTTTTTGTAGTGTATTCACCTAAAATGAATAGTAAAACTGAAAGAAATAATAGAACTCTTATAGAACTAATTGTTTTATTATGCTTAACTCCGGTGCTTCATCTCATTGGTGGGAGAAATTATTTTGACTATTTGCTATGTTTTGAATAGAGTTCTTAAATCTAAAAACAAAACATCTCCTTATGAGATAGTGAAGAAAAGACAACCAAACTTGTCTTATCTTCGAAAATGGGGTTGTCTGGTGTAAGACCCTTAATTTTTAAATTAAAATTATGAAATTAATATTAAGTGTATTTTGGGGATATTTGTAAAATATTTAATATATGTATGTTTTGAGTAAATATATATATATATATAAATATTTATTTTGGAAGATGAATTAAGATTATTGGATGAAGAATAAATTAATTTAATTACGAGTAATTAAATTAACGGACAGTTAATTAAGGGATTATCGGCTAATTGCGACGAGACTGGTTAAGTGCTGAGGATCAGACAAGTGTCGGGTGAGGTGGCACCCACACAAGCCTATATATAGGAGTGAGAAGGATGGGTGAAATCAGAACACCATTCGTCCTCCCTTATTGCCCATACTGCATGTAACAATATCACCTTCTCCATTCTCTTCTCCCATTCTGAAATCTGTTCTACGTTTAAAAAAAAAAGAGGGAGTTCCTCAAAAGTGACATTAATTGGAAATCTAAGCACCAAACCAGAAAACTCCCAGTACAAAAGTTGTTCCCCTCATCATTGCGGAGCTAGAGAACCTATTTTCGTAGCAGTAAACGCAAGCGGGAGTTTCACCGATTTTTGACGCGTAAACGGGAACGAAAACAGAAACGTGAGAAGTAGCAGAAATGCAACAAGGGTAAGGGCACCTTCCAATTTCTAGTTGCATTAGGGCTGTAAGTGCATAACTGTCATGGCATTACTGGTGTTTTCATTATTGTTTTTGAAGGAAAACTGTTTTGCCTGTTGATTGAAAGAAATGAAAAAAATGCATTCTGTGATGTTTTAAAAGTTCTGTGATGATTGTTGTTTGGGCTGAATGCACTAAAGTTGTTTTGTTTATGTGGGAAAGTGGAAAAATGCCTTGCATTTTATTTTGAATATGATTAAAATGCATGTTCATAAAACTGTTTTGAAAGTTGTTTTAAAATGCGAAAATGCATCCTGTTGTTGTTTTGCTGCTATGTGATGCTTGCTGTTTGGCTGAATGTGTTAATGTCGTTCTGATGGTTTGAGAAAGCTGAAATGCTTTGCATGTTGTTCTGTTTGTGTGAGAAAGCTGGAAATGCTTTGCATGTGTTTTGAGAAATGATCAGAATGTAAATGGTTAAAAATGTCTTTTGCTGTGGTTGACATTCTGTTTGAATGGTTTGAGCAAAACTGTGATGAATGATCTGGTGTTGCTGATATTTTCAAAAGAAAAGGGATTTTAAATGATGAAAGTGTTTTTCTGGAAAAGTTGTTATTGATGAAAAATGCCTGAGTTTTGTGGTTCCAAAGAGTGCTGAATCTGTTTTGGTGTTTTGCTGATTTTTCAAAGGAAACAGTTTGAAAATGTGTTGAACACTCAAGAAATTTTCACTGAATTCGAAGGTGTATTCGAATACAACATGAGTGTATTCGAATACAGCCTGCCAAGTTTCTGTTTTACTCAAGTTTTCAAACTTGTATTCGAATACGGGCCTCTGTATTCGAATACAGAGGAAGGATTTTTGCTTCTGAGTTAGCATCTGTATTCGACTACGACCCTGTCGTATTCGAATACAGAAGTGAAATTTTAACACTGTATTCGCATCTGTATTCGACTACGACAGCCTCGTATTCGAATACAGGATGCTAACTTTCACAATTTTTGCTTCTGTATTGGAATACAAGGGGCTGTATTCGAATACAGATTCGTGTTTTTCTAGAAACTCAAGTTTTAGCTTCTGTATTCGAATACAAGGAAGCTGTATTCGAATACAGATTCATGTTTTTTCAGAAAATCAAGTTTTAAACACTGCCATGAGAACTTTAAAGGGTTGGAAAACATTGGAAAGATTTGAAATGATTTAAAATGGAGTTTTTGAAATAGTTTTGAAGAAGAGATGATGAAGTTCTTGAAAACCTTAAATGATGTTGGAGAAATGTTGAATTTACACATGTTCTGGCTTCTGTATTCGACTACAGGCATGCTGTATTCGAATACAGAGTGTTGACATTGCAGTTTTCAGCTTCTGTATTCGAATACAAGGAGTCTGTATTCGAATACAAATTTGTGTTTTTCCAGAAAATCAAAGTTTTAAACATTGTTTATAAACTTTAAGTGTTGGGGAGTATTTGGGAAGGTTTTGTGACAAATTAAAATGGAGTTTTGTGATAATTTGAAGTGGTAATGATGAAGCTTTTGAGACTCCTACTGATGTTGTGAAAATACTGATTTTTACACTGTGACAGCCTCTGTATTCGAATACAAGAAGGCTCTATTCGAATACAGAGTGTTA
The DNA here is from genome assembly GCA_037974295.1 of Cicer cuneatum. Lineage (NCBI taxonomy): Eukaryota > Viridiplantae > Streptophyta > Magnoliopsida > Fabales > Fabaceae > Cicer > Cicer cuneatum. The sequence goes on along the minus strand of JBBPBO010001985.1, from coordinate 67,869,129 downwards.
ATTCTGCACTGATTTGGCTTCTGTATTCGAATACAAGGAAGCTGTATTCAAATACAAGGAAGCTGTATTCAAATACAGATTCGTATTTTCCAGAAATCTCAAATTTAAACACTGATGTATGAATTTTAAGAGTTGGGGGAAAAACTTATGATAAGTAAGAATTGAATTGTGAGATAATGTAAAATGTTAATGATTGCTTGACTGTTTAATCATGGTTGTAATGATGATGATATTGATTGTGTTGAGATGTTTTGAAAAATGATGGAAAGGTTGAAATTTCCTGATAATGCATACTATTTTAGTGAAGAGAAAACACTGCATATTCATGCATTTGCATAGTCAAGTGGTACCCGCGATGGGCCACAGAGTAACGCGTAAACGTGCTGATCTGTTGAGCGATTGCACGAGTGCTGGTCTGTTGAGCGACTGCACTGGTACTGATCTGTTGAGCGATTGTACCCTGAAATGCGCAAAAACGTGCTGATCTGTTGAGTGATTGCACGAGTTCTGGTCTATTGAGCGACTGCACTGGTACTGATCTGTTAAGCTATCGTACCTGAGTATATGTCAAACGTGCTGGTCTGTTGAGCGACTGCACTGGTACTGATCTGTTGAGCGATTGCACCCTGGTCTTGAGGGCCGTTAAAGTCAAACATATTTAAAATGTGCTGGTCTGTTTAGCGACTGCACCTTGGTAATTCCAAGAAATTGTATACATGAGCATATACATATTGCATCGGGGGATTGACCGGTGGGTCACGTTTTGATTATATGATGATGATTGGAAAGTGATGTGGGTAAGTATGTTGTAAAATCTGAATTTTCTGATGAATGTTTATGATTGCTGAGATGGTAGTTGTACTTACAATATGTTTTCCATATTAATTGGTTGCTGTTTGAAAAAGCTTATATGTCATGAAATTTCAAATGAGCATCCTTAATTTTCATCATTGTCATATGTTATACCATGGGTGTATTTGTTCTGTGATATAAATGTTGTGTGTTTATTTTTTAATTTCGGTCGGTGACCCTTTACTATTATATGTGGAATTTGGGCTTTGCCCTGAGATGCCCCCAAACCCATGACACCCGTGGGTCCCGAGACGACGAAAACGTCGCTCGACTTCATTGATCGTTCCGTGCCTACTGCTTGGGTATATGACCCCATCTCAAGCAGGGCTACGTACACGGGGAGATTGAAGAGGACCTGTAGGACTAATGGAGTGGTGCACTACGTGGAGCACAGCTATGCGAGGATTGAGTTTCCTGTGCCTTCCTGTTTGGTATTGGAGGCGCACGGGATTTTTGATGATGCGGAGGAGCCAACTAGAGGGGTTGAGACGGAGGCCACCGTAGGAGTGGTGACTCCTAACCCGGTGATTGGAGGAGATGTACATGATTCTGAGGCAGAAGGGAAGAACAAAGGACCGACGCTAGTAGCAGCTGAGATTCCGGGTCCATATAGGATATCTGATGATTGTTATGAGATTCCGGCACCACCGAAGCGACCTAGATTGTACATTGATCTGACTTCGGAGGAGACTGATCCCTCTCTGTATGATGAAGAGGAGGAGGTTACATCGAGGCGAGCGGCGGAGTCGGATGAGACTTGTTTGGGATGCGGAGGAAATCCGTGCTACTGTTGCTTTAGTGCATGATCGGTTAGATTTGATGTATAGGATTTGAGCTGGAAAATGTAATTTGTTTTATTTTGGAAATTATTGTACTACTTTTCTGCTAAACTATTCCGCACTTTGATATTTTCTTTTGGGATGTTATGACAGTGATCTTTTGAAATGTATTAATGTTTATTATTAATTTCCAAAGATAAGTACTTAGTGATAATTATGATGAAATTATTTAATTACGTTCATCAATAAAAATTACGACGTACCGTTTTATGAGATGAATTAAAGGAAATTTTATTTCAATACTTTTGAAGTAATAAATTGGAAAATCATTTTAATTAATTAATTTTAAAAAAAAAATACACTCGCGGTGTGTTTTAAACCCGGGGTGTTACATATGGCTTATGTCAGAATTTCCAATCCCAAGCGAATTACACTCGCCAATAGAGCCTATGACGTGTATTCATTGGGTATGCAGTAAACAGTAAAGCATATAGGTTTTATGACCTAAATGAGAAAGTGATCATAGAGTCAAATGATGTTGACTTCTATGAAAATAAATTCTCTTTCAAATCGAGATATAATGGGGGCAGCGAACCAAGTCACGTTCATGTGACAAGAAGCACTGAAAGCAACAAACAAGGTGAATTGGAAACTCGAAGAAGTAAGGGAGTCAGAGTTGCTAAAGATTAGGACCCAAATATAATACCTATAATTTAGAAGAGGATCTTGCAAATCTTAAAAAAGCTTTGTCATCATTGGGTACAGATTTATGACAAGAAGCTATAAACGATGAAATGGATTCTCTAGAGTCTAACAAGACCTGACATTTGGTAGACTTGCCTCTCGGTTGCAAACCAATAGGTTGTAAAATGGATTTTGAAAAAGAAACTAAAACCCAATAAAACTGTTGATAAATACAAGGCACGCCTTTTAGCCAAAGGTGTTAGACAGAGAAAATCTAAGGGAGAGACCAAAACTATTTTAAAAGTCGACAGTTTTGGTCCCTCACGGGTAGACAGAGAAAAGTGAGTTGTATGATAAGCTCGAAAAGGAAAAATAAAAACAAGAAGAAGAAAACATTTTCTATTTTAATTTTTTAAATTGGTACCTCTATTTTCACATTTTTGTAAAATTAGTCTCATATTTTAAAACATAGTTTTGATCATTCCTCAGATTTTTGAACTAAAAAAATGATGATTTGACATATTTTAAATGATGTGGCATACGATTTCATTATATAGAACCATCTAAAGGCATTAATTATTCAAATGTCATTAATTTAATTATAAAAAAGAAACTTTCTAAAATTGAAAGTTAAATTTTTAGAGGGTTTTATTGATATTTAATGGGTGTTACTACATCATTGTATTATATACCACATTATTTAAAGCACGTCACATCGTCATTTTTTAGTTAAAAAATCAATATGAGAGACCAAGGCCTTCATATTTTAAAATAAGAGGGTTGATTGCGTGAATTGGTAAAAATGTGAGGACTAAAACTACAATTAAACCTTTTAAATTTTGTGTTATTTTTACTTTTTAATCAAAAGGGAAGATACTTTTGAAATACAAAATTGTCTACTTTTTTAAAAACAATGAAATTGTAAAAAAAAAAATATTTTCATTATTTTTGAAAATTAATATTTATTAATTAGCATTTGATCTTCTTTTCATAGCAATTGCTCACTTTAAGAATCTCACGTTAAGTTAATTCAAACACATTTAAAAAAAAACACACAAAATAATTTTACAAGACCTAATTTTAAGTCTTATTATGTGCTATAGACCTTTCAGACTCAAATAGTCCTAAAAGATATATTTCTATAGGGGTGTATCCGGGTTGAGTTGGACCGATTTTGACAAAATTCGATATCCGAACCGGTTGATTATCTTTGAGTTGGGTTGAGTTTTAACTCTGTATTTTTTTCATTTAACCCGAACCGAACCGATCCAATCAAGAACGAGTTGGGTTGGATTGGCGGGTTATACATAAATAGTAACCTATTTTTATTTTATGGGAGAAACATAAGCAACAACAATAATAATTTAATTGAATGAAAATATATTTAATACTTGAATGTCTCAAAAACTATAAAATTTCAATCATATCATTCAATTCTTTAAAAAAGCCAACAACCTTTCACACACAAAAATTAATCCAACAATCTTCAAATACACACATAAATAAATTCAACAAGTTTCAACTCATAAAATACATGGATTATAAAATCCAAAATTACAAAAACATACACCACAATATTTATATTAATTAGCATATCTATTAACATATGTCATGTCAAGTTTAATCAAAATTCATCACAATTCGATTAATATATATCAAATTACAAAAACCACAATTATCTTATAGACTTATATAATTTGGTTTTCACAACCTTGTCACAATTAATAATTATTTCATTTTTAATATAAATTTTAGACATAAAGTATAAATATAAAATTTTGGATAACCTATGTGAATGATTTGAACAAGAGTTAAAGGTCATTTGTTATGTATCAATTTTTATTTAACAAATTATAACTCAAATGTCTCTTATAAACATAATAAAAAGAGTGAGATTAGTTTTATTGTTAGAGTACTTACTATTTTCAAATAAAATACTAAAAAAAAGTGTTTAATAGATCTAAATGTAAAAAATTTAAACTAAATTCGTCATAAGCATAAGCTTTCGGTTCATACATTTATTATGTAAAACTATAACAAAATATAACATTTAAATAAATAGTATTTAACTCAAAAATTAGATTGCTCGTTTGAAAGAGACAGTTTAAAAATTAGATACGAATTCTAATTTTACGAGAAGACATATACGAGATTACAAGCCGAAAACAAATTAAACGCTAAAAAAGAAGAGTAATGAAACCTTAGACTGCTGAGCTGTTGGACTGCCAAACAAAATAATATATATATAACTAGTTGTCGGGTCTACTGTCGAGTTCAAATTGTTGAACCTAATAACCCTGAACCAAATAAAAGCGGGTTTCAACGGATTAAGTCGGATCGGACCTGCAAGTGACCGGATACATGAAAACGTTAGATTGAGTAGTAACTCGCACTATCCACGAGATTGTGATGATATAAATACTTATTATCATCATCATCATCATTGTAAGACCCTTAAATTTAAAAATTAAATTATAGATTTAATATTAAGTGTATTTTGAGGAATAATTGTAAAATATTTAATATATGTATATTTTGTGTAAATATATATATATATATAAATATTTATTTAGGAGGTTGAATTAAAATTAGTGGAGGAAGGATAAATTAATTTAATTACGAGTAATTAAATTATCGGGCAGTTAATTAAGGGATTATCTGCTAATTACGACAAGACTGGTTAAGTGATGGAGGGTCAAGTAATATTATACTATTAATGTGGGATGAGGTGGCACATATATGTGCCTATATATATATATGAAGGAATGGCATGAGCAAAGGCAGAAACCTTCCCTCCTCCTTACGGCATGAAACTGTAAATTTCTTCTTCCTCTTCCCATTCTGTTTCACGTTTATAAAAAAAAAAAGAGTTGCTCAAAAGTGAGATTACTTGGAAATCCAAGCATCAAACCACCAAGTACCAAGAACAAAAGTTGTTCTTCTCCTCATTACGGAGCTAGAGAACCCACTTTGGTAGCGGCAAACGCAAATGGAAACTTCGCCGACTTTTGTCGCGAAAACATGAACTGGAGCAGAAACGTAACAGAGGTAAGGGGCACCTTCCACTTTCTAGTTTGCATTTTAGGGCTGTAAATGCGTGTTTGATGTGTGATCATATTTTAGGTTTTGGTTTGAAAAACGAAATTATTGTGCATGTTATTATAAAATGCAAAAAAATGCATCCTGTTGATGTTTGATGATTCTGTGACATTGTTGTTTTGGTTGTGTGGGAATACTGGAAAATGCTTTGCATGTTGTTTTGGTTGTGTAAGAATACTGGAAAATACTTTGCATGTGTTTTGAGAAATGATCAAAATGTAAACGTTGAAAAATGTCTGTTTTGTTGTGGTTGACATTCTGTTTTGGGTGGTTTAAGCAAAACTGTGATGATGTTCTTGTGTTGGTGATTCTGTTTCTATTATGTTGAAAACAATTTGGTGTTGATGATGGTTTTCAAAAGAAAAAAATTTAAAATGGTGGAAGTGTTTTCTGGAAATTCTATTGTTGATGAAAAATGTTTTGAGTTTTGTGGTTAAAGAAAAATAGTGAGGTGATTCTGGTGTAGATGATTCTGTTTTCTGTTGTGTTGTTAAAAATCTGTTGTTGATCATATTGAGAGTGATTTTTAAAGTAGAACGATTTAACTGGGTGAAGGTGTTTTTTGGAAAATCTGTTGTTGATGAAAAATGTTTTGAGTTTTGAGGTTTCAAAAGAATGGTGATTTTATTTTGGTGTTGTGTTGGTTTTTCAAAGAAAAGAATTTGAAAACGTGTTGAAGTTTTCTGTGAAATGTCACTGAATTTGAAGGTGTATTCGAATACGGCATGAGTGTATTCGAATACAGCCTGCAAAACTTCAGTTTTATTCAAATTTTTGAACTTGTATTCGAATATGAGCCTCTGTATTCGAATACAGATAAGGGATTTTTGCTTCTGACTTAGCCTCTGTATTTGGCTACGACCCTGTCATATTCGAATACAGGACTGCAATTTTTGCCACTGTATTCGCATCTGTATTCGACTACAACAGCCTCGTATTCGAATACAAAATGCTGATTTTTCCCTATTTTTGCCTCTGTATTCGAATACAAGGGAGCTAGCTGTATTCGAATACAACTTGTTTTTTTTCAAAAATTTCAGTTTTAAACAATGGTTTATGAACTTAAAGAGTTGGGAAAATATTGGGAAGGTTTGTGATGAATTAAAATGGTGTTTTTGAGATGGTTTGAGGTGATGATGATGAGGTTCTGGAGTTCTTTATTGATGCTGTGAAAAATGCTGAGTTTACACTGTTGTAGCTTCTGTATTTGAATACAAGGAAGCTGTATTCAAATATAGAGTGTTGATTCTGCACTGTTTTAGCTTATGTGTTCGAATACAAGGAAGCTGTATTCGAACACAGATTCGTTTTTCCAGAAATCTTAGTTTTAAACACTGTTTTATGAACTTTATGTTGGAACCAAGTTGGTTCTAAGTACTTAGGATTTTGATGTTTACAAAAGCAATCCATGTAATCTTATTTTGAACCTTGAATTATTAAATCAAATGTCACTAGAAGTTAAAGATTGCAGAAGCAGAAAATGCATCCAGAATGCATTCTGGAATTACCAGAGGATACACCAGGATGTCAAAACACTACCAGAGGATATCTTTGCTGGCCCAGATCAGAAGGAAGCAAAGTCAGAATGAGACCTGGACCAGACCAGAAGGAAGCCTGCCATAGGGAGAGTTGTTCCAGACCAGAAGGAATCAAATGTCAGATTTATTCTAGAAGTTATTCTGACCAGAAGATGGCCTGGCAGTGAAATGATAAACAGTCCAGACTTGTTCCAGACTTAATCAGAGGATGAATTAATGGGTCCAGAACAAAGGAATTAATCCAGATTTAACCCAGACCAGAAGATAGCATGGTTCAGAGTATGAAACTAAGTCCAGACTAGAAGAAATGATTTCCAGAATTGATCCAGACCTGATCCAAAATCAAAGGTAAAATGTCCAGACTGAAATATTATTTGTCCAGATTTAATTTCAGTTTAATCTAGACCAAGTCCAGAATTGGTCCAGATCAGAGGGAAGATTTTCAAATCAATGGTTTAGATATAATTATGTGGCCCAGTGTTGGCCGAGATCAGAAGATCAGACCATGGCCTAGTGTTGGCCGAAATTAGAAGGTCTGAATGAATGGACCAGCAGTGGCCGAGATCAGAGGATCATAGCAGATCAGTTTGCTGGACCAGGATGGCCGAGATCAGAAGATCAAAAGGTTAGGAAGTGTGGTCCAGGGATGGCCGAAATCAGAGGATCACATCATATCAATTAGTATGGTCCTGATGTGGACTAGAGCAGAAGATCAAATGGTCCAGAATTAATCATGAGGATTAACGGTGCATATTTTAATTTATTTTGATCAAAGTATTAAAAATATTTGTTACAAAAATAAAGTGAAGTATTGTGGAACTCAGGAGCTGTTGGCGGGAAGAAACTAAAGACTTGATTGGCCTGTTATTTTGAAAGAAAATCTGAAGCTTAATAAAAGATATGTTTTTTATTTAAATAACGCCCAATTGGTCAAGTTATTTTTGCAAGAGAATCCAACAAGATTCAGCTCGAAATTAATCTTGGAAGAGGCCCAAATCTGCATCTATAATAGGAGGCTCAAGGCAGAATACTTTGTATCGAAAATTTAAAAGAGTCATACACTTCCAAAGCAAACACTCAAGTTTTCAGTGAGATCAATTGTGAGTTCCAGCTTTCAAGAAGCAAGCACTCTTGTTATTTTCTTTCACGTGTGATCTAAGTTGTTGAAGTAGAGTCTACAATCTGAGGGAGTCAGAAGGGGTAGCAGATTACTTGGCAATTAGATTCAAAGTGTTGTAATTCCTTCTACAATCTGGGGTTGTCAGATTGGCAGGAGAAGAAAGGAGCTGTATTCCTCAAGAGTCTAGGATTGTTAGACTGTTTGAGAAGACTGACTTGGAGGGTTAGTAGAACTGCTGTAATTCAAGGTTTGAATTAGTGAAATCCTTCAAGGTGAAGGGACTGGACGTAGCCTCGTTAACAGTGAACTAGTATAAAAATTCTGTGTTTTATTTTTTACTTTATATCCGCTGCTTACTCTGTTTTTATTCATTCATCAAGTTTTGTTTTAAAAGTATAAAAATAGGAAAAGTATTCAAGTTTGTCAAACACAATTCAACCCCCCCGTCTCGTGTTTGCACCTTCAATTGGCATCAGAGCTCGGTCTCAAGGCTGAGCACTTAACAGTGTTTAAGGAAAGGTCCAAGGGGTTCAACATGGCAGAATCCAGAGAAGAATTGGGAGGCAACATCAACAGACCACCACTGTTTGATGGGGAAAGGTTTGAGTATTGGAAGGACAGAATGAGAAGTTTCGTCATATCTCAAGATCCTGAACTATGGAAGATGATAGTCAAAGGATACATTGCACCTACTGATCCAAAAGATCCAACTAAAAAACTAGACATGGATGATATGAAACCAGATCAGAGCAGATTACACAAACTTCATCACAAGTTCAGAAACATCATGATCAGTGCCATCACATTCAACGAATTTGACAGATGCACAGATAAAGAAACAGCAAAGAGCATATTCGACAGTCTGGTTCTGACCTATGAAGGAACCCAGCAGGTTCAAGAAGCAAGGGCTAACATACTGGTCAAACAGTATGAGATGTTCAAGATGGAAGATGATCAAAACATTGATGGAATGTTATGCAGATTCCAGACTCTGATATCTGGACGGAAGGTCTTGAAGAAAAGCTACACAACAGCATATCATGTCAAGAAGATTCTAAGAAGTTTACCAAAAAAGTGGAGACCAATGGTTACTGCAGTTCAGCAAGCCAAAGATCTGAATAACTTAAGACTTGAAGACCTGATCAGCTCACTCAGGTCTTATGAAATAGAACTGGAAGAAGATGAACCAAAGAAGAAGAAGAATCTGGCTCTAGAGTCGAAACAGAAGAAAGCTGCAAAGGCAGCATCAGAATCAGAGGATAGTGACAGTGACTGTGATGATATGGCTTACTTAACCAAAAAGATGGTTAAGATCTGGGAAAACAGGAAGATTGTAAGAACAGAGTTACACCTAAGAGGGGGGTGAATTAGGTGTTGGACAATTTTTCTGTTTTTAGAGTTTTGGAGAATGTTTAAGTGACTGTTTAAAATTTGTTTAATCTTGCTGTGTTAGTAAATGAAAACTGTAAATGACAGAAGGTAAAAACACACAGAAATTTATCCTGGTTCCCCTTACAACCAAGGGTACATCCAGTCCTCTTGCACCCCACAAGAGATTTTCCAATATCTGTTAGAATAAGTACAAGTCTAACCCTAAGACTTCAATTACAAATTCCTAACCAAAGCAGAATCAAGAAAACTGCTTAAACAGACCAGAAGAAGAACTGGCTCTAATGGCTCGAACAGAAGCAAAGTCTGAATCTGAGTCTAACTCTGACTCTGATTTTGACAGTGAAAAGGCAAGGTCTGATCAGCAACACAAAACTTGGTATCTTGACAGTGGCTGCTCCAAGCACATGACAGGAGATAAATCTTTGTTTCTGGATCTGACTATGAAGAATGGAGGCAAAGTTTCCTTTGGAGGAAACCAGAAAGGCCATATTATTGGTACAGGAACTGTTGGTAACATTCTTCTCCCCTTTCTATTAAAAATGTTCTGTTAGTTAAAGGGCTAAAACACAATCTTTTGAGCATAAGTCAATTAAGTGATTGCAATTATGATGTTATCTTTAATGAAAAAACTTGCAAAGCTGTCAGTGAACTTGATGGGATTGTTTTATTTACTGGCACTAGGAAGGATAATGTTTATAAAATTGATCTTTTTAGTCTTGCTAAGCAACAGGTTAAATGCCTATTATCTGTAAGTGAGCAGAATCTGATTTGGCACAAGAGGCTAGGGCATGCAAACCCTAGACTTATATCCGAGTTGAGCAAACTCCAGTTGGTAAGAGGGCTTCCCAAGGTAAGTTCCAAAACTGAGATTCTGTGTGAAGCATGTCAAAGAGGTAAACAAAATAAAAGCTCTTTTAAAACTAAAAAATGTGTTTCTACCTCTCAACCACTTGAACTGCTTCACTTAGATCTGTTTGGTCCTATTCAAACAGCTTCCCTCAGTGGTAAGAAATATGGTTTTGTGATTGTTGATGATTACTCAAGGTGGACTTGGGTAAAATTTTTAAAGAACAAAGATGAATCTCACAAAGTATTTATTTCTTTTTGTAAGCAAGTTATGAATGAACAGGGTATTAAGATCATAACCATCAGAAGTGATCATGGAGGTGAATTCGAGAACAAGTATTTTGAAGAATTATGTGATGAGAATGACATATCTCACAACTTCTCATCCCCCAGAACACCTCAACAGAATGGAGTGGTAGAAAGGAAGAACAAATCACTGCAAGAGATGGCCAGAAACATGCTGAATGATATGAAGGTAGCTACCTACATTTGGGCAGAAGTTGTCAACACAGCCTGCTACATTCATAATAGAGTCTACATCAGGTCCATCTTAAATAAAACTCCCTATGAACTGTGAAAAGGTAAGAAACCCAATATTTCCTACTGTAAGCAATTTGGCTGCATCTGTTTTATGTTGAACACTAAAGATAACCTAGCTAAGTTTGATTCTAGATCTCAAAAGTGTATCTTTATTGGCTACTCTTAGAGATCAAAAGCTTATAGGGTGTTTAACAAAGAAACTAACATTGTGGAAGAATCAATCCACATTAAGTTTGATGATAAACAACTTGACTCTGAAAAGTCAAAGCAAGATGAGGAAATTGCAGGTGAACCAGAGGCACAGGAAATTGCAGCAGAATCTGAAAAAGATCAAGATGAAGAAGAACGTGCTGACTCTGAAAACAAGTCAGAGGGAAAGAATGGATGGAAGTACAAGTCTTCACATCCAGAATCTCTCATTATTGGCAGTGCAGCAGAACCTTTAAAGACCAGATCATCAAGTAGAGAAACTAGTCTGTTTGGTTTACTCTCAACAATTGCAAGCAATGTTGATGAGGCTTTGACAGAGGAAGGTTGGATACTTGCAATGCAAGTAGAGCTGAATGAATTCCAAAGGAATGATGTTTGGGATCTGGTACCCAGACCAAACAAAAACGTTATTGTTACCAAGTGGGTGTTCAAAAATAAACTAAATGAAAAAGGTGAAGTGGTAAGGAACAAAGCCAGACTTGTAGCTCAAGGATACAATCAACAAGAAGGTATAGACTATACTGAGACTTTTGCTCCAGTGGCCAGGTTAGAAGCAATTAGAATTCTTTTATCATTTGCTGCTAATCATGATATAATGCTGTATCAAATGGATGTTAAAAGTGCATTCTTAAATGGCTATATAAGTGAGGAAGTCTATGTCAAACAGCCCCCTGGATTTGAAAATTCTGATTTTCCAGACCATGTTTTCAAACTTAAAAAATCTTTATATGGTTTAAAACAAGCACCAAGGGCATGGTATGACAGACTTAGTAACTTTCTGCTTAAGAATGAATTTAATATAGGCCAGATTGATAATACTCTATTTAGGAAATCCATTAAAAATGATATTTTGATTATTCAAGTTTATGTTGATGATATCATATTTGGATCAACTAATGGCACTTTATGCAAAGAGTTTTCTGACCTAATGCAGAAAGAGTTCCAAATGAGCATGATGGGGGAACTTAAGTTCTTTCTGGGAATTCAGATTCATCAAGGTAAATCAGGTATACTCATTCACCAATCTAAATACACTAAAGAACTTCTTAAAAAGTTCAAGATGAGTGACTGTAAGCCTATGGCCACCCCCATGCACCCAACCTGCTCACTTGAGAAAGATGAAACCAGCCAAAAGGTAGACCAGAAAACATACAGAGGTATGATTGGATCCCTTCTTTGTTTAACTGCTTCTAGACCTGACATCTTGTTTAGTGTTTGTGTCTGTGCCCGATTTCAAGTTGACCATAGGGAATCCCATTTAACTGTTGTCAAACGAATTCTGAGATACCTGAAAGGAACCACCAACCTTACCCTATTATACAAGAAAACCCCACCTACAAACTCAGAGGTTTTTGTGATTCCGACTATGCTGGAGACAAGCTGGAAAGGAAAAGTACAAGTGGCAACTGCACTTTCTTAGGTGATAATTGGATCTCTTGGTCAAGCAAAAGACAAAGCACCATTGCCATGTCAACAGCTAAAGTTGAGTATATATCAGCAGCAGGATGTAGTTCACAGTTACTCTGGATGAAACATCAACTTGAAGATTACAACATCTTTGAAACCAATATCCCTTTGTTCTGTGATAACACTTCAGCCATAAACCTAACCAAGAACCCTATCTTACACTATAGAGCCAAACACATTGAAATAAAACACCATTTCATTAGGGACCATGTTCAAAAAGAAACTTTAAGCATCTAGTTTGTGGATACTGATCATCAATGGGCTGATATCTTCACCAAAGCATTACCAGAAGATAGGTTCGAGTTCACCAAGAAGCATCTCAGCATTACCTCCATATCTAACTAGTTCAAGTAGTCATCTTAGGAGTTTTTAAATTTCTTGTAATTTTATTTTTTTGTCTTTTATTTTCTGTTTTACTTTCTGTAATTTGTAAAGAGAAAAACAAAAAATACAAAAATAGTAGGACCTCTTTTTGGCTGATGACAAAAAGGGGGAGAAAGAGAAAAAGGAGAAATAAGTAGAAAAGGAGAAATAAAAAGAAAGGAGGAGTGAAAAAGAAAGAGTGAAAAGAGAAGGAGTTGAAAAGGAGAAGAATCAGGGAGAGAGAAAAAGAAAGAGATGAAAAGAGAAGGAGTTGAAAAGGAGAGAAAACAGGGATAGAGAAAAATAAAGAGAGAAAAAGAAAGAGTGAAAAGAGAAGGAGTTGAAAAGGAGAAGAAAAAGTCAGTATCAGACTTAGGGGGAGAGATTGGTCTGAGGGGGAGTAATTCAAGTCTTCGAGTTATAAACTAGCAAAATAAGTTAAGGTTTTGTCATCATCAAAAAGGGAGAGATTGTTGGAACCAATTAGGATTTTGATGTTTACAAAAGCACTCCATGTAATCTTATTTTGAACCATGAATTATTAAATCAAATGTCACCAGAAGTTGAAGATTGCAGAAGCAGAAAATGCATCCAGAATGCATTTTGGAATTACCAGAGGATACACCAGGATGTCAAAACACTACCAAAGGATATCTTTGCTGGCCCAGATCAGAAGGAAGCAAAGTCAGAATGAGACCTGGACCAGAAGGAAGCCTGCCATAGGGAGAGTTATTCCAGACCAGAAGGAATCAAATGTCAGATTTATTCCAGAAGTTATTCTGACCAGAAGATGGCCTGGTTGTGAAATGATAAACAGTCCAGACTTGTTCCAGACTTAATCAGAGGATGAATTAATGGGTCCAGAACAAAGGAATTAATCCAGATTTGACCCAGACCAGAAGATAGCATGGTTCAGGGTATGAAACTAAGTCCAGACCAGAAGAAATGATTTCCAGAATTAATCCAGACCTGATCCAAAATCAAAGGTACAATGTCCAGACTGAAATATTATTTGTCCAGATTTAATTTCAGTTTAATCCAGACCAAGTCCAGAATTGGTCCAGATCAGAGGGAAGATTTTCAGATCAATGGTTTAGAATTAATTATGTGGTCCTGTGTTGGCCGAGATAAGAAGATCAGACCATGGCCCAGTGTTGGCCGAAATCAAAAGGTCAGAATGAGTGGACCAGCAGTGGCCGAGATCAGAGGATCACAACAGATCAGTTTACTGGACCAGGATGGCTGAGATCAGAAGATCAGAAGGTTAGGAAGTGTGGTCCAGGGATGGCCAAAATCAGAGGATCACAGCATATCAATTAGTATGGTCCAGATGTGGACTAGCGCAGAAGATCAAATGGTCCAGAATTAATCATGAGGATTAACGGTGCATATTTTAATTTATTTTGATCAAAGTATTAAAAAGATTTGTTACAAAAATAAAGTGAAGTATTGTGGAACTCAGGAGCTATTGGCGGGAAGAAACTAAAGACTTGATTGGCCAGTTATTTTGAAAGAAAATCTGAAGCTTGATAAAAGATATGTTTTTTATTTAAATAAAGCCCAATTGGTCAAGTTATTTTTGCAAGAGAATCCAGCAAGATTTAGCTCGAAATTAAGCTTGGAAGAGGCCCAAATCTGCATCTATAAAAGGAGGCTCAAGGCAGAATACTTTGTATCCAAAATTAAAAAGAGTCATACACTTCCAAAGCAAACACTCAAGTTTTCAGTGAGGTCAATTGTGAGTTCCAGCTTTCAAGAAGCAAGCACTCTTGTTATTTTCTTTCACGTGTGATCTAAGTTGTTGAAGTAGAGTCTACAATCTGAGGGAGTCAGAAGGGGTAGCAGATTACTTGGCAATTAGATTCAAAATGTTGTAATTCCTTCTACAATCTGGGGTTGTCAGATTGGCAGGAGAAGAAAGGAGCTGTATTCCTCAAGAGTCTAGGATTGTTAGACTGTTTGAGAAGACTGACTTGGAGGGTCAGTAGAACTGCTGTAATTCAAGGTTTGAATTAGTGAAATCCTTCAAGGTGAAGGGACTGGACGTAGCCTCGTTAACGGTGAACCAGTATAAAAATTCTGTGTTTTATTTTTTACTTTATATCCGCTGCTAACTCTGTTTTTATTCATTCATCAAGTTTTATTTTAAAAGTATAAAAACAGGAAAAGTATTCAAGTTTGTCAAACACAATTCAACCCCCCCTTCTCGTGTTTGCACCTTCACTTTAAGAGTTGGGGAAACATTGGGAAGACTTGTGATAAATAAAAATAGAGTTTTTGAGGTAGTGTGAAGTGGTAATGATGAAGTGCTTGAATTTTTTTATTGATGTGATGATAATGAAATTATTTGGGTTGAGATGGTTTTGGGGAAATGATGGAAAGGTAGAATTTTGCTGATGTTTGCATACTATTTTCAGTGAAGAGAAAACATTGCATGTTCATGCATTGCATAGTCAGGTGGTAACCGCGATGGGCCACAGAGTAATGCGTAAAACGTGCTGGTCTGTTGAGCGATTGCACGAGTGCTGTTCTGTTGAGCGACTGCACTGGTACTGGTCTGTGAGCGACTGTACCTTGATGTGCGCAAAACGTGTTGTTCTGTTGAGCGACTGCACGAGTGCTTGTCTGTTGAGCGACTGCACTGGTACTGGTCTGTGAGCGACTGTACCTTAGTATATGTGAAATGTGCTGGTCTGTTGAGCGACTGCACTGGTGCTGATCTGTGAGAGATTGCACCATGGTCATGTTGGCCATTAAAGTCTAACATATGAAAATCGTGCTGGTCTGTGAGCGACTGCACCTTAGTAATTTCAAGAAGTTGAGTACATGAGCATATACATATTACATCGGGGTGGTTGACCGGTGGGTCACGATTTGGATATATGTTGATGATTGGAAATTGATGTGTGTAAGTATCTTATAAAAACTGAATTTCTGATGAATGGTTGTGATTGTTGAGTTGATGGTTGTACTTACAACATGTTTTCCATGTTAATTGGTTGTTGTTTGAAAAGGCATACATGTCATGAAATTTCAAAATGAGCATTCTTATTTATCATCATTGTTATATGATATGCCATGGATATATTTGTTACTGTTGATATAAATGCTATGTGTTATTTGTTAATTTCGGTCGGTGACCCTTTACTATTATTGTGGAAATTGGGCTTTGCCCTCAGATGCCCCCCAAAGCCATCTCACCAGTGGGTCCCCAGACGACGGAAACATCGCTTGTACATGATACAGAGGTGGAAGGTGATAATCAAAGACCGACGCTAGTAGCAGATGATGTTCCGGGTCCATGTAGGACATCCGATGACTGCTTTGAGATTCCGGCACTGCCGAAGCGACCCCGATTGTATATTGATCTGACTTCGGAGGAGACCGATCCTTCCTTATGTGATGAGGAAGAGGACGTTACGTCGAGGCGAGCTGCGGAGTCGGACGAGACTTGCATGGGCTGCGGAGGGAATCTTTGCTACTGTAGCTTTAGTGCATGATCAGTTTAGACTTTTTGTATAGGGACTTGATTTCGGTGGATGTAATTTATTTTGGGAATTATTGTATAACTTTCCGCTGTTCTCTTCCGCACTCTGATACTTTTTAGTGGGCCATAGGCTGGATGTTCTATTTTGAGATGACATGACATTATTTTTTGAAATGTATTAATGTTTATTATTAATTCCCAAAGTTAAGTACTTAGTGATATTATGATGAAATTAATTTAATTACGTTCATCGATTAAATTACGACGTACTATTTTACGAAACGACTTAATTAAAATTTTATTATTATTCTTTTGAATTAATAATTTTGAAAATTTCTTTTATTTATTTTAAAAAAAAATAAATAAAATACACTCGCGCTGTGTTTTAAACTCGGTGTGTTACAATCATCATCATCATCATCATCCATCCGCAAGATTTTAACACTAGTAATAAATTTTGAAGTTATACCTTAACGACATTAGTTAAATCTTCATCAACTAAACTAATATTTGTTGACGAAGACAAGTATTTGTCTGTGGAATTTTAAAATTAACTTCGTGAAATAAAACAAAAAATAATAAATTATTGAATTGTTCTATATTTTTATTAATATATTGGAATAACTTTTTATTGTAAAAGCTATTATACATTAATAATGTATTTTTTTTACACGTGTATCTAAATTAAATTACATTATGATAATATATGATTACAAATATATACATAACGAGATGTAATTAGATGCTTCTATAAAAAAAATATAATTAAATTTATGTGTAAAAGTCTTACCTTGATAATGCATACAACTTAAATCTTTATTTTATAATTTTGAATAAAATCTATTTATCTCATAAGAATTTATTTTCAACAATGGATAAAAAAAGAGACCTTGTACTAATAAGTATATCTAGACATATTCTTCCCAATTGTTGACTTATGCTTTTATTAGACCAATCTCATTGGATATATGATATTAATATTTTTTTCTCCAAATATTAAGGTGTTATTATATTAATTATCAACATATTTTGTTCTTAAAATGTTGTTTCACCACTCTTCTACAATACTAGCGAATTTGAAGGAGTTTGATTGTGTTTTCTATCTTTTTACCTTAGGTCTAAATCCCTTGGAGCAAGATTCTTCCACAACCAAATCAATAGATTCCTAGGTTAGGGAACGATGATTATAAATCAAAATCATAAGTAATTTTAATTCATAGTTTAACATTTTTATGAATTGAGCTCTCATGGAGTGATTTTAGATCCCTCAAAAGATTTAACACTATCGTATTCTAAAAGCTAGATTTGAACCTAGAATCTTTGACTAAGTTGGAAGAAACCCTTATCATCTCATTCAAGTGTTTTTTGGGTGGAGGGAGTAATAATTAGGATATGAATGATTGCGTTACCTGTATAAATAAATTAATAATTATAGAGGCTGTATATTCAATCACACAAGCAAGGGGAGTTAGATGCACCAAGTAACAGAGTGCCAAACTACCAATAGTCCATACAAGAACATGAACCATTATCAAAATGGTGAAACCGTTTCCTATCTCTAATAACTATCCTACGCTCATAAACTTTTGAGATTAATTTCATTGATGAATGACAATCATCACAAATTCTCAAGTTTTTAACAATCTGAAGGGGTATCTTAGAGGATGTACTAATTAATCCAAATGCAACTGCAATCTTCTCACTATGGTAGTGCAACAAACTCTCTTTATGTTTCTGGTCCATCTTAAGCAACACTTGTGTAGTATTTGGCATATGACCAACCAAGCTCAACTTATTTGAAATTTCCTTCAACATTGAGTTTATTTCTTTGGCTCTAGGATGAGAATCATCTTCAACAAGAAACTCATGTATAACACCATCAATTTCGATCCAGCTACATCCAGGGTCTTTCCTTATATCCATCTCTTTCATCATCAACCTCACCTCGGCAACACCATCCCAATTTCCCGATGCGGCATACAAGTTTGAGAGAGCCACATATGCTCCACTATCATGAGGAGCAAGTTTCATCAAAACCTGGGCTGCACGCTTACCAATTTGGACGTTTTTATGCATCTTACAAGCACCAAGCAAGGCCTTCCATATGACATCATCTGATCTTATTGGCATATTCATTATAAGTTCCTCGGCTTCTTCTAGATAGCCAGCACGTCCCAGGAGGTCAACCATACACCCATAGTGTTCTATCCTTGGCTCTAATCCAACCCTATTAACCATGTCCTTGAAAAATGATCTCCCCTTTTCAACTAAACCTGCATGGCTACAAGCACTCAAGATTGCTATGTAAGTAACATCACTAGGTGATACTCCACTTCTTTCCATCCTTGAAAAACAATCCAACACTTCTTTGGCTTTACCATGCATAGCAAGACCACCAATAACAGCATTCCAAGCTATATAATTAGTTTCTGGCAGCCTCTCGAATACCTGAACTGCCTTCTCAATGCTCCCACACTTAGCATACATATCAACAAGAGCAGAACCGAGAACCTCATCGATCCGAATCCCGTTCCTCTCCGCATACAAATGCACCCATTTCCCCAATTCAAGTGCTCCAAGCCGTGAAATCGCAGGCAACACACTAACCAGAGTCACCCGATTCAGCGACACATCTCCCATCTCCATCATCCTATGAAACAAGTCAATCGCCTCCATAAAAAATCCATTTTGAGCGTACCCAGAAATCATGGAATTCCAAGAAACCACACTTCTTTGGTGCATTTTGTCAAACATCTCCCTAGCAACATCAAGTTTCCCGTTTCTTACATAGCCATCAATCATAACATTGCATAGAACAACATTACCCTCTTGCCTACTTTTATCTCTCACTGTCATTCCATTTCCACTACTCACACAATCAACATTCCTATGAAACAAAACACTAGCATTCTCAATACTCCCACACATAACATACATCCTAACCAAATTGCTTACAACAAATTCATCATCAACAAATCCAAACTTAACAACCAAACAATGAACCTGTCTCCCTTCTTTCAACCCATCAACAACAGAACAAGCCTTCAAAACAGAAGGAAAAGTGAAGCTATTAGGCTCCACAAAACCATCAAACAACATTCGACAGAAAAGCAACAATGCTTTATCAGCATTAATGCTATCAGAAAATGCCCTTATGACAGTGTTCCATGCAAAGACATTTGGTTGAGGCATTTGGTCGAACAGAGAGAGGGCGTAAATTGGGTCACGAAAATCTGAGGTGCATGAGAGTTTGAGAAGCTCTGTTGATACTGTTGGGTCATGTGTTTGGTTTGTTTTGATGAAAATGGCGTGGAGTTGCTTTAATTGTTGTATTGTTTTGCAGTGTTTGATTTGTGGAATTAGATTTTGTGAATGGTGGTAAGGTGTTGTTTGGGATTTTAGAATTGGATAATTCATTTTGGGAAAGTAAGAAAAACAAGAAGAAGGAGATTGCTATCTCGCTCGTGATAAGGCATTTTGGATAAAATAATCTCTAAATTTGTGAAATAGTTAGCGTAAGAGATTTTTGTTCTTTTGATTTTTTTCTTATTATTATTTATATTGACTCGTCTTTTTTATTCATTCAATTCATACAGGAATTTTTAAAAAAATATTCTTTTTTTTTCTTAAAGTGCCCCACTTTAAAACTTATTTTTTGAATTGCTCTACTTTTTCAGCCTAGTAGCTCATCGCCGGTCCATGATGCGATGACTTGAATGCCTTTTTTCTTTGGGTTAGTTGCTCATTGCACCCCAGGTTACGACGATGTACATACTTTTTTTTATTCATTTATTTAATAATTAAAATATGTAATATATAATTATAATAAATTATAAATATTTAAAATAATTAATAAATAATAATAATAATATTAATAATTTTAATAATTACAGATTAAATAATAATAATTATAAAAAAATTGTAATAATAATAAACATAATAAAAAAAAAATTTTTAAAAATTAATATTTAGGATAAAAAAATTGTAATAATAATAAACATAACAAAAAAAATAAAATTATAAACATAATAATAATAACAACAACAACAACAACAATAATAATAATAATAATAATAATAATAATAATAATAATAATAAATTATATTAATAAAATTAAAAAAAATACATTAATTTGAAAGAAAAAAATACATCAAATTTGAGTAGATGTGCGGGCAGCATTTGGACAATGTTTTCTATTGAGACCAGAGATCCGACATAATCTGCACTTTCTTGGCACTCTTTCTTTAGTGTCCATTTCTGTTCTAATGCGTTTGCTTTTTGGGCGACCTTTCTTGACTCTTCGCATTAGAGGATTGTGACATACCTTAAAACCATGATATTCTGGCCAATATCATTTGTTTGGTATGGGTCTGAACGTTTCGTCGTACACTTTTAATAACATTTCCACCTTGTACACATTAGGTATAAGGCTCCAATAATCATATTTGATATTAGAACATGTTGTTATCACATGTGAACAAGGCATGTGTTTAGCTTGATATTTCCCACAGTCGCACCAATTGTTAGGAAGGTTTACACTGTAATGACCAATTGGTCGTCCTTCTATTGGATTTACCGTCTTGTGGACCATGAAAGTATGGTTGCTCTGATCAAAACTATCAACTATATGACTATTGGATTTACTTATTTCAAATTTCATAAAATTCAAACATGTTTCTGTGAATACCTGACCAGAAGCTAAAATTGATGCGTGTAATTTTCCCATGGTTGGAAACAGTATCCCTGTTTTATAATATGTTAATTGGACCAAACAGTGATAGGAAGGTTTCGTGGTGCTTTTAATACTCCGTTGATTGACTCCACAAGGTTGGTGATCATCTGACCCTAACGGCTACCTCCATCAAATGTTTGAATCCAATCTTGTCGTAGTATGTTATCTAACCATTTCAAAGCCTTCGGGTTTAATATGCCGATTTCTCTGCAGTAGTGTCGATATGTAGGTTCATTAATTGAATAACCTATATTGATATAGTAGACAATGCATTGTTAACTAATTATAAAAATTAACAATTAAATTATTAAAAATTACACTAATTATAAGAAATAAGAATGAAATTATTACCCATGCAAACAACTTTTTTCTTCAAAGCATTATCCTTAAATTCCCTTGCAAAATTTTGTGCAATATCTCGAACGCAGAACACATGCTTTGACGGAGGATCTTGCCATCCATTATTTGGATTGTTGTAAGCATTCTTAATGGATTCGTGTCTATGCCGATTTCTCAAAAAAAAACTCCAACCCTCTTTTGTCTCACCTTCCACAAGAGCATAGGCAATAGGAATTACATTGTCGTTCCCATCTTGTGCAACTGCTACTAATAGAGTTCCCTTGTACTTGCCGTACAACCAAGTCCCATCAACTTGTACAATTGGTTTGCAGAATTTGAACGCAGATATGCACGAAAGGTAAGCCCAAAATAGTCTATGAAATATCCTTATCCCACTTATCAAACTATTCTCATGATAAGTTGGGATCGTTTCCATTTCAATTTTGGTTCCTAGAGCAAACGTTCGCATAACCAATAACAATTGTGGGAGTTGATTGTAAGACTCTTCCTAATTGCCATAAATTTTTTCGATGGCTTTATTTTTTTCCCGTCCAAGCCTTTTATAACTAACTGTGTAGTTGTGTAAGGTTTGAATCTGAGCAATAATGACCTTCACTTTGATTGAAGGATCCACTTTCAAAACTTGCATTACGATTGCACATATCATATTAGAATTGAGCTTCGTATGTTCTTGTGACAATGTGGAATTTGTGCATGTATGATGCAAATTCAATTTACAAATCACCCACAAATCACTCTTTTTGTGTTTTGAAGCTCTACATCTAAACAAACAATTTGGAGATGAACAACAAATAACGTACCTTTATAAATCTGATTTCTGTACCACAGAATTCAACGATTGTTTTAAATGGTACCGTTTGATTGCATGTACGCATTCATTCTTGTTTTGAAACTTCATATCTTTTGTTGGGTCTTTGTTAACGAACATGTCATCAAATTCACTTGATTGCTCTGCATTATCTAAATTAATGTTCTTCATGTATGATGGTGGATCGAATTCTGCTTCCATATCTTCGTCAACAACAATGTAATTGTCAGAATCACCAGATGATTCATCGAAGTATGTCTCATCCTCTTCACTATAATCACTCAATTCTTCCTCGTTGATATCATATAAGACACTAAGGGGAAGATCGCATTGTGGACTTATTGGAAGAGCTTCTTGATGGTGTTGAAAACTTTCTGGATGAGTTTGTTCTAGTTGGCTAGAGTATGGTTCATAGTGTTGTGATGAAGAATATAAGTTGGGTTGATAAGGGTTGGTTTGATGAAAAGATGGGATGTAGTCGGGATTGGGTATGTTTGAGGACGATGGTTGATCAATGTTTGAGTATGTTTGAGGACCATCTTCAAATTTAACATATAACTCAATGGTGCCAAGTTGTGACCACTGTGCATAAACATCAAACATGAGCTGAACATCTTCATCGTCGAAAACCTTTGGTAGTTCAAACCTTGTTGTATTTTCACAAAAGAAAACAAGCTGTCGATAAACTATATCAATTATCGTCACTTTATCATCGAGTTGTAACTTTTTTTAATGACATTCTTTAGACGAGCAAGATTGCTTCCATAATGTATTTTGAACGCCTTTTTGTAATCACTTACAAAAGTTTTACCTTCAACTCTGTCGACTATTGTACCATTGTAATAAAAAATACAAATTACTTGTTGAGAATCTATGATAATTTTTTTTTTGAGTAAGTATGAAATGCTAGAAGGTATAATGAGATAGAAGGTGTGGTAAGATAGTGAGATTTATTTTTCATCTAGATCATCCACAACCGTTGATAAAAAAAATTGAAAGACCAAGATTAAATAGGATTGATATTTTTCATCCGGATCATCCACAACCGTTGATAAAAAAAATTGTAAGGCCAAGATTAAATAGGAATTAGACCAATTTCATTGGTCTAAATCAAATAACTAGGATCCATCATCACAACCATTGATAAAAAAAATTGGAAGGCCAAGACTTAATACAACTTGGACCAATTTGATTGGTCCAAATCAAATAACTTGGATCCATCATCCATAGCCGTTGATAAAAAAAATTGGAAGGCCAAGATTTAATACAAGTTGGACCAATTTGATTGGTCCAAATAAAATAACTTGGATCCATCATCCACACCGTTAACTTGGACCAATTTCAGATGAATGGCCGAGATTAAAGCTGACAGGCATCGCATCCTGGGGATGCGATGATCAGAAGGACTAGATAAAGCTGGCAGACAGCACATCGTGGGGATGCGACGATCAGAAGGACCAGACTAGCAGCTGAAAATTTAAAGATCTACATTTTTGATGAAGACAAAAAGATCCTTGATCAAAAAGAAAAAGGATTTTAAGCAACTTATCTTTCAAATTTATATTTAGGTAAAAGCATTTGATATTAAATCAAAATACAGTTTAAGTACAATATTATGAGAACCTTCTGATAGCATATGCATTAAAATATTTTATGAAAATATTTAATAACATAAACTTGTTTGAAAATAAAGTTTTTACAAAACTGGAAATCTGTATTCGAATACAAGGTATCGTAGTCGAATACAAACTATAAATCAGAAGCTAAAACTGAAGATCTGTATTCGAATACGAAGTATCGTAGTCGAATACAGATTGCAAGTCAGTAGCTATTTTGAAACATTTGTATTCGACTACAGCGTGTATTTGAATACAACTCAAGTCAGTGGCAAAAATCCCGTATTTGTATTCGACTACAAGATGTTGTATTCGACTACAAACATTCAAATTTCAAATACAAACAGAACGTTATAGAAGTGTATTCGAATACACTGAGACTGTATTCGAATACAACTTTGAAACAATGCAACTTTTCAGTTTTGAAACATTGCACAAGTTCATCAAAATGATCTGAAGTGTTACCTTGGAACATAAATACTTCAAAACTTCAGTTTTAAACCAATCAATCCTACCACGAACTTTGAACAACTTTTTGAAATATTTTGTGATCTTTTCAAAGTTATATTTTCATACTTCAAGTACATGCTCTACATTTTCATATCATTGAGAGAGGTTCTCTATTGTACTTGAAAGTATTTTGGATTGGTATCCTTGCACAAACTGTTATATTCTGTTGTTCTTAATTAAGAACATTGTTGTAAAAATCATTAAAGTTATTGTTTGAAGAAAGTGGTGTATTTTCTTCAAGTGTTGTAAACTAAGATAGTGGTGTGCTATCTTAGGCAGAGTGTTAGGAATTTGTAATTGAAGTCTTAGGGTTAGACTTGTACTTATTCTAACAGATATTGGAAAATCTCTTGTGGGGTGCAAGAGAACTGGATGTACCCTTGGTTGTAAGGGGAACCAGGATAAATTTCTGTGTGTTTTTACCTTCTTTCATTTACAGTTTTCATTTACTAACACAACAAGATTAAACAAATTTTAAACAGTCACTTAAACATTCTCCAAAACTCTAAAAACAGAAAAATTGTCCAACACCTAATTCACCCCCCCTCTTAGGTGTAACTCTGTTCTTACAATTGGTATCAGAGCAGGTTTTTGGTAATTTGCTCCTAGATTCATGGCTTCCGCACAACTTGTTTTTAGATATGGTGGTAGCAGTAACAAACCACCCTGCTTTGTCGGTGAACATTATGATTTCTGGAAAATACGTATGCAAGCATACCTTGAGGCTCAAGGAGATGACATATGGGAGGCAGTAGAAAACGGTCCATGTGTTCCAACAACAGTTATCAACAATAAAGAGGAAATAAAAATAAAAGCCTCATGGACTGACGATGATAAGAGAAAAGCACTGTTTGATAAGAAAGCAAAAAAATATGTTACAATCAGCATTGGGTATGGATGAATTCTTTCGCATATCCCACTGCAAAACAGCAAAAGAGATATGGGAAACTCTGGAAGTAACCCATGAAGGAACAATTGAGGTAAAACGTTCAAAATTGAACACTTTATCTCAAGAATACGAAATGTTTAGAATGCAACCAGGAGAAGCAATCCTGGACATGCAGAAACGTTTTTCCCATTTAACAAACCACTTAACAGCACTTGGCAAGAACTTTACTAATGATGAATTGAACCTAAAGGTTCTAAGATCATTAACCAGAGTATGGCAGCCAAAAGTGACAGCAATTTCTAAAAAGAAAAGTTTGTCAAAAATGTCACTCTTAGCACTCTTTGGAAAGTTACAAGAACACGAAATAGAATTAGAAAGACTGGAAAAGAATGAGAATTTAGAGAAGAAAACAAAGAATATAGCATTGAAAATAGAATCAAAAGAAATGATAAATGAAGAAGATTCAGATGAAGATGAAAACATCACTTCCCTTGTTAAAAAGTACGGTAAGTTTCTTCAAAACGATAAAACATTTAAGAAGGAAAAAAACCTTTAGGAAGAAAGATGTCTTCACTACAAATCAGAATGTCACTTGCTTTGAATATGGGAAAGAAGGACATATGAAAGCAGAATGTCCTAACCTTATCAAGAAAAATGCTAACAGAAGGAAGGAACTCAAAAAGGCATACATAGCGTGGGAAGATAATGAAGTAAGTTCTTCATCAAATTCAGATAATGACGAATGCGCTAATGTTGCTTTGATGGCATCTCATCATTCTGATAATGAAGAAGAGGTTAGTAGTAATACTATTTGTTATGATAATAATGATTCTTGTGTTGAAGATAATGATGCACAACAAGCCATTAAAGAACTACTTAATGAATGTAAAAATATGTACGAAGTAGTGTCAAATCAAAAGAAACAGATTTTATCCCTAAATGAAAAGATTGACACTATGGAACAAAATTCTGAAAAACAAAAACAGATTTCTACATGCATTAAATGTGATTCACTTTCTTTTAAAATTGTCCAAATGAATAGAGTTATAGAAAGGTACGAAAAGGGACAATTTGGATTGGAAAATATACTTAGCATGCAAAGATATTCAAATGACAAAAGTGGAATTGGTTACTCAAAATTTGATAAACCAAGTATTGGTAAAACTACCTTTGTAAAAGCAAGTAACCAATCTAAAGATGAGAAAGAAATGGCTGTTCAAAAGAATCATTTTTGTTCTAAGAAAAGTATTATTCAAAAGAAACCATGCTTTCCTGAAAAGAGTCCAAAATGTTTTTATTGTGGTCTTAATGGTCACACACCTAATGCTTGTTACTTTAGGAACATTGGTGTTCCACAAGGGCATTATGTGTGGGTCAAGAAAGGTACTAACATTCAAGGACCCAAAGCACTCTGGGTACCAAATAAAACCATAAACTTGTTTTGTAGGAATACACACAAAGAACCTCAAAAATGTGGTACTCAGATTAACGGATATGTTTACAAAGCCATTACCTAGAGATTCATTCTACAATATCCAGAAGGAAACTAAGCATTCTAAATAAGAATTATCTCAAAAAGGTTTGAAAGCTTTGTAAGTCATAGCAATTTTATTTTAAATTTTTTTTCTTTTACATGATATTTGATTCTTTAACATCTATGTATGATTTGCTACATGTTTAAAATATTTTTTGGGTTGTTTATTGTTAAAAATTTCACTTTGGAAACGAAATTATTACTGCCTTATTCGAATACAGACAGGTTGTAGTCGAATACACGTTCCCAGAAAAATCTGTATTCGAATACGCCACGTCTGTAGTTGACTACAGTTTCGAATTTTTTTATATAAAAGGGATTGTTAACAATTTTAGGTTACGAATACAAAAACTGGTAGCCGATTACAATCAAAGTCTCTGATTTTTTTTTCTCTTCAAAATCTTCATCCAAACCTATCCCTAAACCTTCATACAGGCATATCTAAACCTTCCCCTCATCATCCATCGCATCTGAGATTACTGTGAAATCAAAAACCCTAAATTCCCCAAAACACCGTAAACTTCATCTTCTAAAAAATGTATGCACGCAAAAGAGGACCAAGAACCAAGGTTGCTTATGTGGGTCCTTCAAAGAAACGAAGAAACGACAACATGGCTGACCTATCCAGATTACTTCATTCCCCAGAAGAACTGGACAGATTCAGAACCCACTTCTCTGACAAAAAACTTGTAACCCCCAAAATTGGTACGCTTGACTCCTTTTCTAAATTTAAATTTCTTGAGTTGCTGAAGGCTCAAAAATTGGAAGAATTTATTGGATACAATGGTCCCATTTATCCTGACCTAGTTAGGGTTTTCTTCTGTAACCTAGAAAAGGATGGGAATAGATTAGTGTCTAAAGTTAAAGGAAAGATTATCAATTTAGACACTAAGCTTATTGGGGAAATTTTGCATATACCTAGTGAAGGTCAGAAGATGTGTCCAGGACATCTATGTGAATGGGTAAACACTACTAAATATGATGCCTATATCTCATTGTGCCGTTTTGACAAAGACACTATGGAAAGAAAATGCACACAGTCTGGATCGGAGTGTGCTAGACAAAGATATGGTGTTGGTAATCTGACTGTTGACAACAGATTACTACATTATTTCTTAAGTTACATTTTGATACCAAAAGCAGGGAACTACTCACAGATCTCTGAATTTGAACTTCAAGTTATGACTTTTATGATTGAAGGTGCTGATTTAAATTGGGCATACTTTGTTCGTTCAGTTCTATATGCTTCAAAAGATTCTATAACTTTACCCTATGCCAGAGAAGTCACAAGAATTCTGGATCATTTTAAGGTTGATTTCTCAGGAGAGGTACTGTACCAGACAACCAAAGACAATCTACTGGATTTAAGTGTTTTGCCCAGTATGAAAATAGTTTGGAGTGAATCACTTCAAATTTATGTTCATAAGGGTGATCCTGGACAAAGTTCATCAACTGCCCAAGATGAGAATGCCGAATAAGCAAAACCAACAACAGGCCCAGCAGATGCACCAGAAGCGGCACCAGAAAATGCACCAGAAGCAGCAACAACAGTAGCACCAGAACCAGATAACTTAGCACATGCTGAAGACATCATCACAAACAGAATGATCATGGACAAACTTAACTTCCTTCAATCTTTTGACACAGATCGATTCCAACATTTGAATGAGTCTTTCAGTACTCAAACTCAGAACATGACTGCTGCCTTCAACCACAAGTTCCAAGATCTTGAAAACACCATCAATACACAACATTCATTTTTTCATCAAGAACTTAGTGACCTGACCGATAAAGTTGACCAGTTACATATTCCACCAAAATCAGATGATTAAAGTTGGCTATTTGCAGTTTTTGTTATTTGTTTCTGTTACTGTTTGACTTTCCCTGTTTTAAATACTCTTAAGCCTGTTTTAATTGTAATTTTGAACATCGTTAATTAAGTTGTTTTCTTCCAGATATCATGTGTTGCCTCTGTTTATTTGATACATTTGTGCATATCTTGTTTGCTATGTGATATCCTCTTCCTTTTTGATAATGTCAAAAGGGGGAGAAAAAGTGTATATATATTGTTGTTGCTAATAATGTTGAACAGATCCTCCATCACTTAAGAAGAAGAAAAACATTTATCAAGGGGGAGTAAGCATACATCTAGGGGGAGAACTCAAGACGTTTGAAATCCAAGCAACAAGATTTTTGTCATCATCAAAAAGGGGGAGAATGAAATTTAAAGATCTACATTTTTTATGAAGACAAAAAGATCCTTGATAAAAAAAAATGATTTAAAGCAACTTATCTTTCAAATTTATATTTAGGTAAAAGCATTTGATATTAAATCAAAATATAGTTTAAGTACAATATTATGAGAACCTTTTGATAGCATATGCATTAAAATATTTTATGAAAATATCTAATAACATAAACTTGTTTGAAAATAAAGTTTTTTTTACAAAATTGGAAATCTGTATTCGAATACGAGGTATCGTAGTCGAATACAGACTACAAGTCAGAAGTTAAAACTGAAGATCTGTATTCGAATACGAAGTGTCGTAGTCGAATACAGATTGCAAGTCAGTAGCTATTTTTAAACATTTGTATTCGACTACGGCTTTGTGTATTCGAATACAACTCAAGTCAGTGGCAAAAATCCCGTACTTGTATTTGACTACAAGATGTTGTATTCGACTACAAGGTTCAAATTTCAAATACAAACAGAACGTTATAGAAGTGTATTCGAATACACCTAGACTGTATTCAAATACAACTTCGAAACAATGCAACTTTTCAGTTTTGAAACATTGCACAAGTTCATCAAAACGTTTGGGAATCATTGCCATTGATCTGAAGTGTTACCTTGGAACATAAATACTTCAAAACTTCAGTTTTAAACCAATCAATCCTACCACGAACTTTGAACAACTTTCTGAAATATTTTGTGATCTTTTCAAAGTTATATTTTCATACTTCAAGTACATGCTCTACATTTTCATATCATTGAGAAAGGTTCTCTATTGTACTTGAAAG
Source organism: Cicer cuneatum (assembly GCA_037974295.1). Lineage (NCBI taxonomy): Eukaryota > Viridiplantae > Streptophyta > Magnoliopsida > Fabales > Fabaceae > Cicer > Cicer cuneatum. The sequence goes on along the minus strand of JBBPBO010001985.1, from coordinate 67,839,282 downwards.
TATATTGGATTGATATCCTTGCACAAACTGTTATATTCTGTTGTTCTTAATTAAGAACATTGTTGTAAAAATCATTAAAGTTATTGTTTGAAGAAAGTGGTGTATTTTCTTCAAGTGTTGTAAACTAAGATAGTGGTGTGCTATCTTAGGCAGAGTGTTAGGAATTTGTAATTGAAGTCTTAGGGTTAGACTTGTACTTATTCTAACAGATATTGGAAAATCTCTTGTGGGGTGCAAGAGGACTGGATGTACCCTTGGTTGTAAGGGGAACTAGGATAAATCTCTGTGTGTTTTTACCTTCTGCCATTTACAGTTTTCTTTTACTAACACAGCAAGATTAAACAATTTTTAAACAGTCACTTAAACAATCTCCAAAACTCTAAAAACAGAAAAATTGTCCAACACCTAATTCACCCCCCCTCTTAGGTGCAACTCTGTTCTTACAATTGGCATCAGAGCAGGTTTTTGGTAATTTGCTCCTAGATTCATGGCTTCCGCACAACCTGTTTTTAGAGATGGTGGTAGCAGTAACAAACCACCCTGCTTTGTTGGTGAACATTATGATTTCTGGAAAATACGTATGCAAGCATACCTTGAGGCTCAAGGAGATGACATATGGGAGGCAGTAGAAAACGGTCCATATGTTCCAACAACAGTTATCAACAATAAAGAGGAAATAAAAATAAAAGCCTCATGGACAGACGATGAAAAGAGAAAAGTATTGTTTGATAAGAAAGCAAAAAATATGTTACAATCAGCATTGGGTATGGATGAATTCTTTCGCATATCCCACTGCAAAACAGCAAAAGAGATATGGGATACTCTGGAAGTAACCCATGAAGGAACAATTGAGGTAAAACGTTCAAAACTGAACACTTTATCTCAAGAATACGAAATGTTTAGAATGCAACCAGGAGAAGCAATCCTGGACATGCAGAAACGTTTTTCCCATTTAACAAACCACTTAACAGCACTTGGCAAGAACTTTACTAATGATGAATTGAACCTAAAGGTTCTAAGATCATTAACCAGAACATGGCAGCCAAAAGTGACAGCAATTTCTGAAAAGAAAAGTTTGTCAAAAATGTCACTCTCAGCACTCTTTGGAAAGTTACAAGAACACGAAATAGAATTAGAAAGACTGGAAAAGAATGAGAATTTGGAGAAGAAAACAAAGAACATAGCATTGAAAATAGAATCAAAAGAAATAATAAATGAAGAAGTTTCATATGAAGATGAAAACATCACTTCCCTGGTTAAAAAGTTTGGTAAGTTTCTTCAAAACGATAAAACATTTAAGAAGAAAAAAACCTTCAGGAAGAAAGATGTCTTCACTACAAATCAGAATGTCACTTGCTTTGAATGTGGGAAAGAAGGACATATGAAAGCAGAATGTCCTAACCTTATCAAGAAAAATGCTAACAGAAGGAAGGAACTCAAAAAGGCATACATAGCGTGGGAAGATAATGAAGTAAGTTCTTCATCAAATTCAGATAATGACGAATGCGCTAATGTTGCTTTGATGGCATCTCATCATTCTGATAATGAAGAAGAGGTTAGTAGTAATACTATTTGTTATGATAATAATGATTCTTGTGTTGAAGATAATGATGCACAACAAGCCATTAAAGAACTACTTAATGAATGTAAAAATATGTACGAAGTAGTGTCAAATCAAAAGAAACAGATTTTATCCCTAAATGAAAAGATTGACACTATGGAACAAAATTCTGAAAAACAAAAACAGATTTCTACATGCATTAAATGTGATTCACTTTCTTTTAAAATTGTCCAAATGAATAGAGTTATAGAAAGGTACGAAAAGGGACAATTTGGATTGGAAAATATACTTAGCATGCAAAGATATTCAAATGACAAAAGTGGAATTGGTTACTCAAAATTTGATAAACCAAGTATTGGTAAAACTACCTTTGTAAAAGCAAGTAACCAATCTAAAGATGAGAAAGAAATGGCTGTTCAAAAGAATCATTTTTGTTCTAAGAAAAGTATTATTCAAAAGAAACCATGCTTTCCTGAAAAGAGTCCAAAATGTTTTTATTGTGGTCTTAATGGTCACACACCTAATGCTTGTTACTTTAGGAACATTGGTGTTCCACAAGGGCATTATGTGTGGGTCAAGAAAGGTACTAACATTCAAGGACCCAAAGCACTCTGGGTACCAAATAAAACCATAAACTTGTTTTGTAGGAATACACACAAAGAACCTCAAAAATGTGGTACTCAGATTAACGGATATGTTTACAAAGCCATTACCTAGAGATTCATTCTACAATATCCAGAAGGAAACTAAGCATTCTAAATAAGAATTATCTCAAAAAGGTTTGAAAGCTTTGTAAGTCATAGCAATTTTATTTTAAATTTTTTTTCTTTTACATGATATTTGATTCTTTAACATCTATGTATGATTTGCTACATGTTTAAAATATTTTTTGGGTTGTTTATTGTTAAAAATTTCACTTTGGAAACGAAATTATTACTGCCTTATTCGAATACAGACAGGTTGTAGTCGAATACACGTTCCCAGAAAAATCTGTATTCGAATACGCCACGTCTGTAGTTGACTACAGTTTCGAATTTTTTTATATAAAAGGGATTGTTAACAATTTTAGGTTACGAATACAAAAACTGGTAGCCGATTACAATCAAAGTCTCTGATTTTTTTTTCTCTTCAAAATCTTCATCCAAACCTATCCCTAAACCTTCATACAGGCATATCTAAACCTTCCCCTCATCATCCATCGCATCTGAGATTACTGTGAAATCAAAAACCCTAAATTCCCCAAAACACCGTAAACTTCATCTTCTAAAAAATGTATGCACGCAAAAGAGGACCAAGAACCAAGGTTGCTTATGTGGGTCCTTCAAAGAAACGAAGAAACGACAACATGGCTGACCTATCCAGATTACTTCATTCCCCAGAAGAACTGGACAGATTCAGAACCCACTTCTCTGACAAAAAACTTGTAACCCCCAAAATTGGTACGCTTGACTCCTTTTCTAAATTTAAATTTCTTGAGTTGCTGAAGGCTCAAAAATTGGAAGAATTTATTGGATACAATGGTCCCATTTATCCTGACCTAGTTAGGGTTTTCTTCTGTAACCTAGAAAAGGATGGGAATAGATTAGTGTCTAAAGTTAAAGGAAAGATTATCAATTTAGACACTAAGCTTATTGGGGAAATTTTGCATATACCTAGTGAAGGTCAGAAGATGTGTCCAGGACATCTATGTGAATGGGTAAACACTACTAAATATGATGCCTATATCTCATTGTGCCGTTTTGACAAAGACACTATGGAAAGAAAATGCACACAGTCTGGATCGGAGTGTGCTAGACAAAGATATGGTGTTGGTAATCTGACTGTTGACAACAGATTACTACATTATTTCTTAAGTTACATTTTGATACCAAAAGCAGGGAACTACTCACAGATCTCTGAATTTGAACTTCAAGTTATGACTTTTATGATTGAAGGTGCTGATTTAAATTGGGCATACTTTGTTCGTTCAGTTCTATATGCTTCAAAAGATTCTATAACTTTACCCTATGCCAGAGAAGTCACAAGAATTCTGGATCATTTTAAGGTTGATTTCTCAGGAGAGGTACTGTACCAGACAACCAAAGACAATCTACTGGATTTAAGTGTTTTGCCCAGTATGAAAATAGTTTGGAGTGAATCACTTCAAATTTATGTTCATAAGGGTGATCCTGGACAAAGTTCATCAACTGCCCAAGATGAGAATGCCGAATAAGCAAAACCAACAACAGGCCCAGCAGATGCACCAGAAGCGGCACCAGAAAATGCACCAGAAGCAGCAACAACAGTAGCACCAGAACCAGATAACTTAGCACATGCTGAAGACATCATCACAAACAGAATGATCATGGACAAACTTAACTTCCTTCAATCTTTTGACACAGATCGATTCCAACATTTGAATGAGTCTTTCAGTACTCAAACTCAGAACATGACTGCTGCCTTCAACCACAAGTTCCAAGATCTTGAAAACACCATCAATACACAACATTCATTTTTTCATCAAGAACTTAGTGACCTGACCGATAAAGTTGACCAAGTTGGCTATTTGTAGTTTTTTATTTGTTTCTGCTACTGTTTGACTTTCCCTATTTTAAATACGCTTAAGTCTGTTTTAATTGTAATTTTGAACATCGTTAATTAAGTTGTTTTCTTCCAGATATCATGTGTTGCCTCTGTTTATTTGTTACATTTGTGCATATCTTGTTTGCTATGTGATATCCTCTTCCTTTTTGATAATGTCAAAAGGGGGAGAAAAAGTATATATATATTGTTGTTGCTAATTATGTTGAACAGATCTTCCAACACTTAAGAAGGAGAAAAACATTTATCAAGGGGGAGAAAGCACACATCTAGGGGGAGAAATCAAAACATTTGAAATCCAAGCAACAAGATTTTTGTCATCATCAAAAAGGGGGAGAATGAAAATTTAAAGATCTACATTTTTAATGAAGACAAAAAGATCCTTGATCAAAAAGAAAAAGGATTTTAAGCAACTTATCTTTCAAATTTATATTTAGGTAAAAGCATTTGATATTAAATCAAAATACAGTTTAAGTACAATATTATGAGAACCTTCTGATAGCATATGCATTAAAATATTTTATGAAAATATTTAATAACATAAACTTGTTTGAAAATAAAGTTTTTTACAAAACTGGAAATCTGTATTCGAATACAAGGTATCGTAGTCGAATACAGACTATAAATCAGAAGCTAAAACTGAAGATTTGTATTCGAATACGAAGTGTCGTAGTCGAATACAGATTGCAAGTCAGTAGCTATTTTGAAACATTTGTATTCGACTACAGGTTTGTGTATTCGAATACAACTCAAGTCAGTGGCAAAAATCCCGTATTTGTATTTGACTACAAGATGTTGTATTCGACTACAAACATTCAAATTTCAAATACAAACAGAACCTTATAGAAGTGTATTCGAATACACTGAGACTGTATTCGAATACAACTTCGAAACAATGCAACTTTTCAGTTTTGAAACATTGCACAAGTTCATCAAAACGTTTGGGAATCATTGCCATTGATCTAAAGTGTTACCTTGGAACATAAATACTTCAAAACTTCAGTTTTAAACCAATCAATCCTACCACGAACTTTGAACAACTTTTTGAAATATTTTGTGATCTTTTCAAAGTTATATTTTCATACTTCAAGTACATGCTCTACATTTTCATATCATTGAGAAAGGTTCTCTATTGTACTTGAAAGTATTTTGGATTGGTATCCTTGCACAAACTGTTATATTCTGTTGTTCTTAATTAAGAACATTGTTGTAAAAATCATTAAAGTTATTGTTTGAAGAAAGTGGTGTATTTTCTTCAAGTGTTGTAAACTAAGATAGTGGTGTGCTATCTTAGGCAGAGTGTTAGGAATTTGTAATTGAAGTCTTAGGGTTAGACTTTGTACTTATTCTAACAGATATTGGAAAATCTCTTGTGGGGTGCAAGAGGACTGGATGTACCCTTGGTTGTAAGGGGAACCAGGATAAATTTCTGTGTGTTTTTACCTTCTGTCATTTACAGTTTTCATTTACTAACACATCAAGATTAAACAAATTTTAAACAGTCACTTAAACATTCTCCAAAACTCTAAAAACAGAAAAATTGTCCAACACCTAATTCACCCCCCCCTCTTAGGTGTAACTCTGTTCTTACAGCAGCGCATCGTGGGGATGCGACGATCAGAAGGACCTTGCAGGCAGCACATCCTGGGGATGCGATGATCAGAAGCAGCAGATTAAAGCTGCCATGCAGCGCATCCTGGGGATGTGAAGATCAGAAGGAATCGTACGGTGGGAATGCAATGTTGGCTTTACCTTTTTTTAAAAGTATGTACGTGCGTAGTTCAAGTTTTCGCCCTATTCACCAAGGAATATTTTGGTTGCTTTAATTGATACGACATGCTGCTTTTTCCATTCATTCCTTTCTGGATCAGTCGTGGTCTTACAAACCCTACCGATGGTATGGATGAACCAATTAGTTCATATTGGATACTACTACAGTACTATCAAGAGGATTAGCTTCCAAAGGTATCTATCCAGCAGTAGATCCTTTATATTCAACGTCAACTATGCTCCATTCTCGGATCGTTGGTGAAGAACATTATGAAATTGCGCAAAGAGTTTAAGAAACTTTACAACAATACAAAGAACTTCAATTCCATTGCTATTAATAATAGAGTGAGACCAGAAATGGAATTGTAATGCTAGGGCAGGGGCAATAATATCATACATGATACTTAAATGAAAAATGAAGTATTGTATTGTGATTCGAAATATAGTTCGAAATCATTGTATTACTCCATTTTTACTGTACTATATATATATTAAATTAATCGGAACAAAATCTTTCATAATTTGATTTTGAATTATCAACTTTTACTTTACAGACACTTACCATTTTCATTCACATCTTCAACCTTCTCAATCTCATTCTCATTCTCGATCTCAATTTTTTTCAACCTTCTCAAACAAAATTTCTTTAACATAATCAATCAAAATTTTCACACTACTAATCATCGGGCTGAATTTTGATACATTAATGCATTTGTAAGTATATTTATTATTAATATTAATTTCATATATTATTAATATTAATTTCTTATGATAGTATAATAATATATTATTAATATTATTTTCATTAATTTCATAATATTATTTTCATTAATTTCATGATATTATTTTTTTATTTTCATAATATTATTTTCATATATTTCATAATATTATTTTCATATATTTTTATTTACAGATACCATCCACGGACAAGTTGATATGTCATGGTCACGTGAACAAAAAACCAAATGCAGTGACATTACCATATTTGCAACAAACGGGTTTGGTGAAGTGATCAAACTTGGAAACTACAAAATGGATGCCGGCCTAATTACCGCGATGGTTGAAAGATGGAGACCAGAAACTCATACATTTCATCTCCCAATAGGTGAGTGCATGTTAACTTTAGAAGACGTGTATTACCTTCCTTTAAATGTTTCTGGTATTCCAGTTTCTGGTTCAAATTTTGTGAATGTTAGAAGTGTCTGTGAAGAATATTTAGGAGTTATCCCACCTGAGGGGGCAACCATAGGTAATTTTATGAAATTGGAATGGCTTAAAGATACATTTGACGGTGTTGGTGAAGATGCATCCGAAGTACAAAAACAAGCATCGTGTCGGGCATACATTCTACGTATGATTGATGGATTGTTGATGCTGGAAAAATCCAACAACCGTGTACATTTGAAATATCTTTCGCTAGTAGGAGATTTAAATAAAGCATCCCAATATAGTTGGGGTTCGGCAGTTTTAGCTACGCTCTATAGAGAATTATGCGTTGCTACAAAACCCAACGTCAAGTCTATTGGAGGATGTGTTATGTTGTTACAAAATTGGGCATGGTATCGTTTGTCTTGTGTCGCTCCAGAATCACACAGTGCATGGATATTTCTGTTGGAACCAAGTTGGTTCTTGCAATTAAAATTTTGATGTTAACAAATGTATTTGATGAAAATCGTATTTTAACTTAGAAGAAGAATGAAAAATCCGATGATGTAACCAGAAGCAGAAATCAGAGGATGACGTCACCAGAAGCAGAAATCAGAGGATGACTACCAGATGATGGTCATCAGAGTGTATCATCGAAGGAACCTGTCAGAGGATATCATTAGAGACGAAAATCAAAGAAACAGAATCTAGCTAAAAGTATGCTCGTAACAAAATCTGAGAAAAATGCTCAAAATAGAATTGGAGCAAAAGACTCAAGAAACAGAACCTTGCTAAAAGCATGATCAAAATAGAATCTGAGAAAAATGCTCAAAACAGAATCAAAGCAAAAGACTCAAAAACGAATCTGAGCAAAATACTTCAGGATATTCTCAAAACAGAATCAATCGAAATACACTCCAGAAGTATATTATCAGATCAAAGTGAAGCTCTAATTTCAACTATAAATAGAGGCTTAATGCTGAAGAATAAAGTATCAAAAACACAAGAACTCAAGCTTCAATTCAAAGTTATTTGAGAGTTCAAAAAAGAGAAATACAAGTGTGCAAGAACAATATTTTCTAAGTGTTTTCGAGAGAGAAATTCATAGCAACAATCAGCTTTCCATAAGCAACAAAAGAGTACAAGAATTAGTGCAATAATTAGCTTTTCAGAAGCAACTTTGCAAAGTTCCAAACCCTCTTAATTTAATTCGATAGTGGTGTAGATTCCTTCTTCAATCTTGGGTTGTCAGATTGGTAGGAGAAAACTTGACTTGTAGAGTCAAGGTATTGTTATCATTCCTCAAAAGTCTAGGGTTGTCAGGATGTTTGAGAAGACTTGGCTTGTAGAGTCAAGGTGTTGTTATTCCTCAAAAGTCTGGGGTTGTCAGGCTGTTTGGGAAGACTGACTTGAAGGGTCAGTAGTGTTGTAATTCAAAGAAGTTTGAATTAGTGAAAAGGCCTTATGAAGGAAGGGACTGGACGTAGCCTAGTTAATGGTGAACCAGGATAAATTGATGTGTTCTTAGGTTATTATTATCCGCTGCTGAGTCTGATTAATTATCCATTAAATAACTCACATCAATATTCAACAAAACAGTAAAAGAATTCAAGTTTCACAAACACAATTCAACCCCCTTCTCGTGTTTGCACATTCAATTTCCACTTGCACAAAGGTAACTATTGAAAATAATTTTTATATATTTTTCTTTTTCTAAAACTAACTACTTACCATATTACTAATATTATTATATTTTTTATGTTTGATATATTCGACTGATTTAATTCTGGTGGTCTAAATTTTAGTAGAGTTCCTCATAACGACATAGAAGGCTACCGGAATACAATCGATCACATGTTGTTTCAGGAAGTAATATTAATATTCATTCACATTTAGTTGAACTTTTTTAATTATATATTTTTATATATCTTAATATTTACTTAGCCTATTTTTAACTTATCAGTTTCGGTGGAGGCCGTATCTCGAGTTCCAACACGAGGTACCCGAACAAGAGATGAACACTTGGACGGCATGTACCTATCTACATTGTTATCATATTGTCGAAAAACATCATGTAGATAGATTCACACTTTAGTTCGGCTTCCATCAACCAATTCCGCAACCACCAGAGGACATGACAATCTACCATGAGGTCGACATGAGGCGTGGCATTGATGAAAATTGGAGGGTGGTTTGGAAAGATGAGATTCAACATTGGAATAAACGTCAGAATTACGTACTGCACGGTCAATTCATAGAAGAATTTTTATGCCACAGTAACGAATATATGAATTGGTTCAGATATCACACCAAATTATATATATCTATGGAAAGATATCTACGTGATCCACGTTTGCAACCTTCAATGTATCCTGATGTTCACTCAACCCCTCAATCAATGCCACAACAACATACCATGCACCAAATACCATCTTTATCGTCACCACCACATCTACATGAATCTACATATATACCGACTCAGGACTACGTTCCTTCAGTGCCAACAATGCCAACACCCGTTCATCCGATAGATAGCGGAATTTTCTATAATTTGTTTGGTACTCATTGCACAACACCTGAGTCGACTTATGCTGTTTTTGATTCGATGTATAACATCGATACTCAAAATTATACGGAGGCAGGTGGTAGTGGTTCTAATCCACATACAAATTATAACGAGGATAATGATCAAAATGAGGATCAACCACAACAACCTGAACTCGTACAAAGGGCTAGGCGAGTTCGACGACCGCGTAGATGTGGAACTGGAGGACATTTAGATGAAAATAATTATTTCAAATTGATGTAGTTTTTTCTTTCAATTTGATGTATTTTTTTCCTTTCAAATTAATGTATTTTTTTTTAATTTTTTTACTATAATTTATTATTATTATTATTATTATTATTATTATTGTTGTTGTTGTTGTTGTTATTATTATTATGTTTATAATTTTATTTTTTGTTATGTTTATTATTATTACAATTTTTTATCCTAAATATTAATTTTTTATTATGTTTATTATTATTACAATTTTCTTTTTTTAATTATTATTATTTAATATGTAATTATTAATATTATTAAAGTTATTAATATTATTATTATTTATGAAAGTTTTTTATTTTTTTATTTCATTTTATTTGATTTATTAATTATTTTAAATATTTATAATTTATTATAATTATATATTACATATTTTAATTATTAATTAAATGAAGAAAAAAAAGTATGTACATCATCGCACCCTGGGCCTGGGATGAGCTATTGGGCTCAAAAAGTTGGACAGTCCAGAAAATAAGTTTCAAAGTGGGACATTTTGAAAAAAAAAAAAGAGGATATTTTTTTAAAAATTCCATTTCATAAATATCTTAACTATTTATTTAAACGTCAAAAGTAATATTTACTCTTTACTTTACATTGCCATTTTTTTTTAACATTTTAGGTTTTTATATTCTTTCTTTAAGTTTCTATTATATTTATATTTTTATAGTTATGGTTATTTGGTTAATTTTTTACTTTTATATTCATTGTAACTTAAATTTTTAACTTTTTATTTTTTTTGTTTGTGATTAAGTAACTATTAATATCAAGGTTTAATAATTTTTTATTATCTATAAAATTTTATATTTTTTTGACTTAATTATACTTTTGATCATTTATTTTTTTGTCTATTTTTAAATTTCACCATTTATTGTTTTTATTCAATTTTGTATTTTATTATTTTTAAGCGAGTTACCTTGTCCTTTTATCTATAAACTGACGCAAGTTGATGAGATGACACCGTCGACATCAAATAATATTATATATGATTGAGAAAATAAGTACTGAAATTCAATTTCGTCTTTCATCTTTTTAATGAAACATAATTTAATCTTTTATTTTTAATGTATATTATAAATAAGTCATGAACATACTATATGCCATAAACACATAATTGAACACACTAGTGACATAAACACTAAACTACTTCATCAATGTTGGCATCAACGGTCGTAAATTCTTAGTAGATGCTTCATCAAAGAGAAAAATAGAAATTTAAGATGATTGTAAACAATATGTTTCAATTTTACATCCTAAAGAGTCCAATTTTATAAGAGTAATGGTTACATCATATTTGACAACCACGTCTACATCACTTATACTAAATATGATTTTGCCCATATTAATGTTTAGAGAATAGAATGAAAAACGTGATTCACTTAAAAATGGTAAGGGACAAAATTGAATTCAAAAAAAATAAAGTACATAATTTTAAAACAGACAAAAGATAAAAGACGAAAATTGTAATTAAGCTAATCTTTTTTAGTCTTCATATAAAAAACGCTATTTTTTAGACCCTAAAAAATTATTTTGTAAGTAGTTTTAATCTCTACTACATCGAAACATGTTTATTTATTTATGAATTTTTAAATTTTTAAATAAGTTTTTGCAAGTACAACATTATAAAAAGTTTTTTCACTAAAATTTAAATTTTTTTTTTTTAATTTGAGATGAATTAAATATCAATATTTTAAATACCATAAAACCAAGATAAAAATAACAAAATCGATTTGAACTCATTTTTTATGTAGGCAAAGAAATCATTTAAGAATATATTTCGATATTCTAACAAAGATTAAAACTACTTGCATAATAATTTTATAAAAATAAAAAGATATTTTTTTACATGGGCTAAAAATTTATTTAATCCTTATTATTATTATTATTATATTAATATTAATATTAGCAGTTAATTTCATAATATCACATATTGTGTCGCCTTGTTGACAATCTTTTAGTTATTTATTTTTTGAAATTAGGATATCGGCTCTTAGAGCATGTTATATCAGAGTTTTGATTGGTTTTCGTTAATTAATTATTTTCTGCATTTTGAATTGGGATTTGTTTATTTTAAAAGTTTTTAGTTGAATTTAAGGTTTACCGTATTTTTATGTTACTTTTTAAAATAACTACTTTTGATGTATCAGTTGTCACACTAATTGGTTAGAGTTGAGACATCATAACGAAAAATACTTTTGACACTTACAAAATAAGAATTGCTCGTGAAATAACATAAGAGCAAAAATGAAAAGATACTAATTTATATAGGATTATTATAACTTTAAACATTGCAGAGAAATGCTAACAAGGAAGACATTTTTTTGACAAAACTTTTTAAAAAGACATAAAGCTAGAATCATTTTATCATTAGAAATTAAAAACATGAATACATAAAGTCATACATTTTCACGTTTTTACGTAATCTTTTAAAATCTTCTTAAGATTTTTTGTGTTAAAATAATCTCTCAATTTTTTTTATATCAAATACACCTTTTATATATGCATATTTAGACACACAAAAAAAGTAAATGATGTGTTTTAAAAAAAAAATAGTAAAATTATATATATTTTTTTGTATATACCTCTATTTGGAGATGTGACCATCTAAGTATTTCTTCAATAATAATGTCTTCATTCTAAAATATTTCTTTTATATTACAACGACGGTTATTATTATTATTTTATATATAATAAAAGTGAAAAAAATAATAACTTTACTAAAATACCCTTATTTTTTTCTACATGGACTTGACACTCAACTTTTTTCATGACACATCATCATTTTTAAAAGATGATTTTGTAAATATATTAAAAGATAAATTATAACTATGTAAACGATTTAAAAGATAAAAGAGATAAGTCGTATAATAAGTCAAGTCATATCATCTACTCTCCTAATTTATGTTACCAGTGGAGTTCATTATATAGGAGGAGATGACTTTCTTAGAAGAGAGGACATAGAAGATTCACATTGTACACATAAAAAATTTTCGTTTTGTCGTTTACAATGTTACACTTACTTAAAAATAAAAAATAAATTAAATTATCTCTAAAATAGTTTTAGAAACCTTGACTCAATTTTTCGCAAGACTTCATTTTGAAAAGTTTGAGCCTAAATTTTTCGAAAGAGACAGTTCTATTGGAAAAATTGCTCTATGTTTGTTAGAAATAATATGTGGTTCCAAAAAACTTCGTGCAATTTTTTAAGTGTGTGCTATGAAAATGAGTTAACTTTTTTTGGAATTGATGTATGTTATAGAAAATTTGAGTCATGCTTTCCGAATGGAAGAAAAAAGTGTCACTCACTTTGGCTTCTAAAAATATTTGTGGTGAAATGAATAAAAAACTGATTTTATGATTTGTATATGAAAGGCAAAATTGAAATTTCAAGTTAATTATGGAGTAGGGTGGGGTAGGGGATAAAGTTTTGTAAGAAAATGGGTTACAATATTGATCCATGCATGTATGTAGATATTTCTTGCCACCCCTTTATCTCACCTGTATCTCTCATTTCTTGATATATTTATAGACAATATTTTACCCTTTTTATCGTATATAACAAACAGGAAAATTCAGAAATTTAGATATTTTTGAAATAGAAAATTTCAAAAAATTAATGTCATTATTTTGAAATAAAATTATATTTCAAAAATTTGAGTAAATTCTAAATTTTTGAAACATTTCAAATTTTCATTTTTTTTGAAAGTTTCGAAATGTAAAATTACATTTCAAGAATATTTTTTTCGAAACTTCCAAAAAAATCATCTTTCGATTTTTTAAAGTTTTAAAATTTTTGTTAAAGGTAGCTTTGAAAATTTCAAGTTAATTTAAACTTTTGAAATTTTTTGATTAATTTGAAATTGGAAACGTAATTTCTAATTTTTCAAAAAAATTTCAAATTTTTCAAATAATACGAAATTTCCGAAATAGAAAAGTTAATTAATATTTTTGAAATAGAAAATTCCAGAAATTACAAAATAGAAATAGGAAATTCTAAAATAGGAAATTTTCGAAATAGGAAATTTTTAATAAAAATAATGTAACTATTTTGAAACAAAATTTACATTTTTGAAACTTTCATCTTCTTCAAAAGTTTCGAAATGTAGAATTACTTTTCAAAAATTTGGTTTTCGAAACTTTCAAAAAAAATCATGTTTTGAAATTTTCAAAGTTCCGAAACTTTGCATTTCGAAACTATTGTTAAAGGTGGAAGCTTCGAAAATATTTTATAAATACAATAAATTATTTTTCAAAAACTACAAATTAATTCAAATTTTCGAAAGTAAAATCATTTTGTGTAATAATTTTTAATAATAAATTTTTCTAATAATTTTTGCTTAAGTTTCAAATGTGTGAGTGAAAAGGAAAAAAACCAACTTTTTATATATAATAAAAAAGATAAAATAGTCTATTTAAATATATTGAGGTGTGGGAGGTATAGATGGGGAGTGGCAAGTAGAAAACTCATGTATGTAGCACCTATTTTGAGCTACACGAAAGCATTTTGAATGGGAAAGCCCAATATCAAAAGCTTGTACATGGAGCACAAAAAGTGGTTTTATTTTAAACAAGAGTTATTATGTTTTAATTAGAAGTTGCAGGATAAAAAAATGTTAGAGAAATCTACCTCCATCCTCCATCTATACTCCCAACCTCCAAAACACTTAAAAGGATAATTTTATCTTTTTTTTTATTATTATATATAAAGATGTAAATTTTTTTCTTCACTCATTTAAAACTTTCAAAACCTCTAAAAAATTCTCAACATTTCGAAACTTTTGAAGCACAAATAAGTAAAATTTTTGAACTTTTTGATAAATTTCAGACCTTCGAAAATAATTTTTCCAGTTTTACGAAAGTTTCATTTATTATGAAACTTCTGAAAATACTAGTTTCATCCATTTTTGAAAGTTTCGAGCAATTTGAACATCTGAAATAGGATTTTCATATTTAAACGAAATCTTTGAAATTTCATCCATGTCAAAAGTTCTTAAATGCAAATATTTTCAAAAAAAATGAAATTTTCGAAACTTTCAATGGAGATTAAACTTTTGAAACCTTCCCAAATTTTTAAAATATATACATATATATATATATATATATGTGTATATACACACACAAACTATTGATATATTTATTTTATTTTTATGACTTTGACTAGGATGAGTGACATGAATAGAGAAATCATGCACACGATCGCCCGCAATGTAGACGATAAAGGTGAAAAAGTTCCCTTTATGACATCTAATTGACAAATGTATGAGGCTAACTGTCCACGTCGTCAACATCGTCGTAGGCGTGATTTCAGCTATCAGGAATTTGACGAAGATGTTTAGAAGCCTAAGCAAATTGACTAACATGAGTAGATGGACCATCATGAGTACGAGCAAGGCCATGAGGCATTGGGGGAGGATGAGGAAACGTTGGAGCAGGTAGCCGATGAGCAAGTCTAGCATTGTGGGTTCCTTGGAGGGCCCATCGTCACATCAATGTTGGGGGAAACATTGTCACATTAGCTATTGAGATAATTTTAACAAATGTGCTCAATATAGATTGTAGTAGTTGCACGATCTATATTAGAGTCTCATCCAACCTAAACAGTTTGAGTGTGCTTTAAGAACATTTATTTTGTACTTAGTTGGAAGCACTATTTTCTTCGATAAGACTCACACTCAGGTTGAGGCGAATCATGTTAGCTTGTTCGCTAATTTGAAGCGTTGTCGGGACTATGCATGAGGTACAACTGGTTGTCCTATATTATAACCTGGGAGATGGAGTTATTCATGATACGAGACAAACTACATTGGTTGTGCTACATATGTTTTTTTTATTAATGTCACATATTAAGTTGTGTTTTTAATTTACTAAATTGACCTTTATTTTTGGTACATTGCAGGATTTACGAGTACATTCCTAAAATCTATAAGCGGGGGGACAATAGAAGGGTTCCTAAACATACTCCCATAGCTTGTAGGTGGACCACCAAACATGTTGTCGAAGGTGGATTGATGACATATCGACAGAGGCTTGATGCCATTTTGTTTGAGGATGTAGTGTTTACACTTTACAATGATGACCGAGTGAATCATCCTTTTTAACCAACGACAATGTACTTTGGCTACCTTCAACGGGAAAGAGTTTCAGTCCCCTATCTTATGGAGCGATGACTTCGACAATTTGGTTGCATTTGTGCATTCCACATGACACTCCTCTGGTGCCAGCTAGTATAGATTGGGAGAGGCAGAATACCTTGAGAGCATGTATGTAGATCCTTCAGAGTGTCTCGCCTCTGGCTGATAAGTTCACTCATATCCCATGAGATTTAATTAGTTGAAGATGAGCCCAAGAAGAAGTCAAAATCCTTGGCTCTTAAGTCCCAAGCAAAGAATGTTAACTCCAAGGCCCTGCGTGCTACTAAAGACTTAGAGGAAATCGAATCAGATGATTAGAGTGAAGACTTAGATGATGAAAGTTGTCTTTCATCTCAAGGAAAATCCAACGCATATGGAAAAACAAAAAGAAAATCTTTACCAAAAGAGATTTCAGACGATCCCAAAATAGCAGAGAAATAGGTGAAAAATGAGACAAGAAAAGAATAATCTACTATGAATGCAAAGAGCCATGACATTTCAAATCAGAATGTCGTAAACTTGAGAAGGGAAATTCCAAAAGAAAAGACTTCAAGGAAAAGAAGAAAGGTCTTATGGTGACTTGTTATGACTCTAATGAATCATCTAATGAAGATGAAGAGAATCCAAGATGGCTCTAATGGAAGATACACACTCTGACTCTGACGAAAAGTCTATTGATGAAGGGAAATTCCAAAAGGAATCATCTACTATGAATGCAAAGAGCCATGACATTTCAAATCAGAATGTCCTAAACTTGAGAAGGTAAATTCCAAAAGAAAAGACTTCAAGGAAAAGAAGAAAGGTCTTATGGCTACTTTTTATGACTCTAATGAATCATCTAATGAAGATGAAGAGCATACAAACATGGCTCTGATGGAAGATACACAGTCTGACTTTGATTCTGACAATGAGTCTATTGATGAGGAAATTGAGGTATTATCAAACCTATCTCGTAATGAATTTATAGATATGTTAAATGAGTTTCTCAATAAGAATCACAAAGTTTCTTCAAAAATGATATCTCTTAGACTGTAACTATGTTAAGTATGAAAAATCCTTTCAACAACTTCTTGCAAACGTCATAGACAGAAGCAAACAAGCCTCTATGATATACGGTGTTAGTAGAAACTATAAACATAATATTGGTTTTGAAGAACTAGAGAAAACTCTTAAGGTTAACTTAGTTGATACTGCTTGTGTGTACTTCTTAAAGAAATGTCACAATAAAAGAACTTGTCCTATGCAAAAACAATGGAAATTCAAGACATCTTTCATAACTAACAAACCAGGATCCAACCAAATGTGGGTACTTAAGAATAAAATAATCTATCTTACAGATAGATATCTTTAACAACAAAGTTAAAACACCAGTAATGATACTTGGATAGTTGGTGCTCACGACATATGACGGGAGAAAAGTCTATGTCCCATGACATGACCCTCAAGAATAGACGATTCATAGGTTTTGGAAGTGATCAAAAGGGGAAGATCATTCAGCACGACACAGTAGGTAATGGTTCCCTTCCCTCAATAAAAAATGTTTTACTTGTAAAAGGACTAATGCATAACCTATTGAGCAAAAGTCAATTAAGCGACAATGGTTATGATGTTGTCTTCAATTTACAGTCATGTAAGGCAATAAGTCAAATACATGGATCCCTACTATTTATTGGCCAAAGGAAAAAAATATTTTCAAAATAAACTTATTTGATTTGGATAGACAAGAAGTAAAGGGTCTTATGCCATGAATAAAGAACAACTTATTTGGCATAAAAGATTAGGACATGCCAATTTGAGGTTAATCTCAAAATTGAAAAAACTTGATTTAGTAAGAGGCTTGCCAAATCTTAAATACAAATCAGATGTTCTTTGTGAGACATGTCAGAAAGGGAAACCAACAAAATAATCTTTTTCCTCTAAAACTGTTGTTTCTGCTTCAAAACCACTTGAACTTTTACATCTTGATTTATTTGGCCCCATAAAGATTGCCTCTGTCAATGGTAAAAAGTATGGGCTCCTTATTGTTGATGATTATTCTAGATGGACATGGTAAAGTTCCTTAAAAACAAGGATGAGTCATATAAAGTTTTCACTACCTTCTGTAATCAAGTGCAAAATGAAAAAGGCTTTTGTATTGCAACAATTCGTTGTGGAGGTGAATTTGAAAATAAGCTTTTTGTAAACTTTTCTGAAGAGAATGAAATTTCACAAAACTTTTTATCTCCTAAAACACCTCAATAAAACGGTGTGTAGAAAGAAAAAATAGATCCCTTCAGAAAATGGCACACACCATGATTCACAAAATATATGTTGCCAAACACTTTTGGGCAGAAGCAGTGAACACTACATGTTATATTCAGAATATAATATATATTAGACATATTCTTAATAATACTTATGAATTGTGGAAAGGAATAAAGCCTAACATTTCATACTTTCATCAATTTGGCTGCATATGCTATATTTTGAATACCAAAGAGAATCATTGTAAATTTGATCCATGATCTCAAAAAGTGTATCTTTTTGGGATACTCTGAAAGGCCTAAAGCCTATAGGGTAAAAGGGAAAGAAAGTATTAAGCTGAAATTAATGATGTAGTTTAAATTATTTCTGAAGTGTACTATATCCCAAATTTGAAGAACAATCTATTAAGTATAGGTCAGTTACAAGAAAATGACCTAACCATTGTTTTCAAGCAAAATAGATACAAGATTTATCATCCAAAAAGAGGATTAAGCATTCATTCCAATATGCCATCCAATAGGACTGAAACAATTGAATCAAAAAGGAACGGTGAAGGGGTTACCAAAGGTGGAAGAAACTACAAAGGTGTGTGGTGATTGTATGGTTGGCAAGCATCATAGAGAACTCTTTTCCAAAAATGAGCTCTTGAAATGCTGCGCAAAAGCTTCAATTAATCCATGCTGACATTTGTGGACCAATTAAACCTGAATCAAATAGTCATATAAAGTATTTCAGCACTTTCATTGATGATTACATCAGAAAACTTAGGCCTATTTCCTAACTGAAAATGCCTCAGCTTTAGAATTCAATAAACAATTCAAAGCTAGTGTTGAGAAAGAAAGTGGTGCAACGATTGGTGAATTGAGGACATATGGAGAAGGTGAGTTTACCTAACGTGAATTTGAATACTTTTGCAAGACAAATGGAATAAGGAGACAACTAACAACAACTTACACACCCAAGCAGAATGAAGTGGTTGAGAGGAAGAATAGATCTATCATGAACATTGTAAGGAACATGTTGTCCCATAAGAAAATACCAAAGAACTTCTGGCCAAAAGCTGTAAATTGGTCAATATTTGTTCAGAATAGAAGTCCAACCATTTCTGTGAGGACATGACTTCTGAAGAAGCATGGAGTGGATCAAAACCCTATGTTCATTTCTTCAGAATATTTGGAAGCATAAGATATGTTCACATGCATGATCCTAAAAGAAAGAAGTTGGATGACAAAAGTATTAGGTGTGTTTTGTTGGGTGTTAAATAAGAATCTAAAGTCTTAATTATTAGAGATGTTGTCTTTGTTAAAAATGCGTAATGAAATTGGGATGATCAGACAACAGAGTTAAGTTATGAGGTGACCGAATTGATAGATAAATATGATGCAAGAAGCTGACAATACTAAAGAGAACAACAAAAGTGAAGCTGGTGAGATAGTTCATGAAGAGACTAATACTGAGTCAACCAACTTATCTGAAGAGTCAAGAGGAAATCAAGAAGATGAAACTGAGCTTGTAAGTTTTAGGGAGGAATATAAGAAGACCTGAGTATCTAAATGAATATGTAACAAATGAAGAAGATTTGAATGAACTAGATGAACTTAGTCTTGCAATATTCAGTCAAACAGAAGATCGAACAAGCTATGAAGAAGCAGAAAAGGATAGCAAAGGAGAAAAGCTATAGAGCTGGAAATTAAAGCCATATAAAGGAATCAAAATGGGAGTTGACAATTCTACCAAGAGGAGCAAAGATAGTTGGAGTAAAATGGATATTCAAAACAAAGTAAAATGAAAAAGGTGAAAAATTGAAAAATATAAAGCTAAATTGGTGGCTAAGGGATATCCACAAAAAGAGGGAGTTGATTATAATGAGGTGTTTACTCCAGTAGCAAGATGAGATACCATTAGAGCTATAATGGCACTTGCAGCTCTCAAAGGACGAATTGTGTACCAATTGGATGTGAAGAGTGTTTTTCTTCATGGAGGATTTAAGGAGACTGTTTTCATTGAGCAGCCTCAATTTTGTGAAAATGGGAGAAGACAATGTGTTCAAGTTAAAGAAGGCTCTCTATGGATTAAAGCAAGCATTAAGGGCTTGATATGACAAGGTGGAGTCCTATTTCAGCAAAGAAGGTTTTGAAAAGTGTTATTCTAAATACACTTTGTTTGTCAAAACAAATGCTAATAAAGGTATGTTCATTGTTAGTATCTATGTTGACATTGTTAGTATCTATGTTGATGATCTAATTTTCACTGGAAATAGTGCAACTATGTTTGAAGAATTCAAACAATCCATGAAAATGGAATTTGATATGACTAACCTTGGTAAGATAACATACTTCTTGGGAGTGGAAGTTGTGTAAAGTGATGCTTGAATTTTTATCAGTCAATCCAAGTATGATAAAGAAGTACTCGAAATTTTTGGAATACAGGACGTGAACTCAATCAAGACACCTATTGTGCCAAGGTGCAGACTGAGTAGAGAAGGCAATCTAGAGCTGGTTGATACCACAAGCTACAAACAAATGGTTGTTAATGTCATTGTATGTAGTGTGTTTAATGAGCAAATACATGGAGACACCAACAACTATGCATCAAATGGCAATCAAGAAGATAATGAGATATCTCAAAGGAACCATTGAATTTGGAATTATGTACATGAGAGGTGGAGATACAATGCTAAAGAGGTATGCAGATAGTGACTATGCAGGGGATATGGATGATAGGATAAGCACAAGGGGTTATGTATTTATGCTTGGAATAGGTGTTATGTCATGGTCTTCCAAAAAACAAGTTGTTGTCACACTTTCCACCACTAAAGTTGAATTCATATCAGCTCCTTTACGTGTTTGGCAAGCTATGTGGCTTAGAAGAATTTTGGAGAAATTAGGACATGAGCAGAAGTATTGCACTCCAGTCATATGTGTTAATAGTTCCTCAATCAAGTTATCAAAAAAATCTTGTTATGCATGGAAGATGTAAACACATAGATGTTAGATTTCATTACTTGCGTGATCTTGTGAAGGACAAAGTGATATAATTGGTATATTGCAAAACTAGCCAACAAATCTCAGACATCATGACCAAGCCTTTCAAACTGAAAGAGTTTTTGTAGGTTAGAGAATGGATAGGAGTGTGCTCTAGTAGTATCATAAATTGGAGTGTGCTCTAGTAGTATGATAAATTGGAGTGTTCTCATCATCTAGTTTAAGGGAGGGCTTGTTAGGTTTAGTTTAGCCCATTGACAGCTCTTAGCTTTGCACACTCAATTAGTTAGTTATAACTATCAAGTTGTTTAGCATCATCAACATATTGTATATAAGTTCATGGTCAATAATGAACGATACAAGGATTAATATTGTTGACTCATTCTAGTTCCAACAATTTTCACCATAAAAATACTCATTACTAGGAGATTATTCTATAATACAATGCTTACTTATGAAAAATGAAACATCAGGGTTTCATTATTGTTTCAAATTGTAATTTATTCTCTCAAACAAAGGAATCTTCAAGCCATTTATTTCTTATGTTTAGGTATAGTAAATAACTCTTGAATTAGTTTAGTTTTGTAATTTGTTTACCAATTTATTGTTCTTCCTTGGATTTAATCTTTTTTATTTGTAGACATTGGAGTCCTAAGGGTTCATGACATTGTTACCATTGCAATCATCAACATTCTACTAGTGATTGAGTACTGCAGCTTGTTGATTTGCTTGTATTTTGGTATTTTTAGTGGCACTACAACATTTTTGAGTTGTGGCATCAATAAAAAAGTGTGGTGTAAACCAAATAAACCGTGGCCTAAAGGTTAGGCAACGGTTTCGCAACGGTTTACAAAGTGTGGTGTAGGTTGTCGTGGCCTATTAGCAAACGCAGCGGTTTTTTACTTTTGCCCACGAATTCTAAAAAACCATTGCTGAAGACACTCAAAGAGACAACGGTTTTTTTGAATGTTTTAGGCCACGGTTTTATGAGTTGGTTTTGCAAAAAATTTCATAAATGTTGCATATACAGTTAGGTCACGGTTTTGTGCATATTATATTTGTTTCAGGCAACACATTTATAACGTTGACAAAAGCATAGGCAACATTTTTTGGTTTAAGGCTATTGATTTGTATGTGTTGCATATAACTTTAGACCACGGTTATCGAAACGTCGGTAAAACATTTTGGCCACAATTGTTTTAGATGTTGCTTAATTGTTTAGGCCACGGTTTTATCAGTTGTGGCAACAATAAAAAAGTGTGGTGCAACACATTTATAAAGTTGTCAAAAGCATAGTAAACGGTTTTTTGGTTTAAGGCAATAGATTTGTATGTGTTGCATAAAACTTTAGATCACAGTTATCAAAACGTTGGTAACACATTTCGGCCACAATTGTTTTAGATTTTGGCTATTTGTTTAGGCCACGGTTTTATGAGTTGGTTTTGCCAACATTTCATAAATATTTTAGATGTTCAGCGATAAATATTTCATAAATATTTTATGAGTTGGTTTTGCCAACGGTCTTATCAAAATATTGTAACATAAATATAAATAAACATCTAAGAAAAACCAATACATTATAATCAAACAATTTACTTATCAAAATATTGTATGAGCTCTATTACTAGGCATCCCAAAAAAATCAATTGTCTTATCAAACAACCAAGTCTTCGATACATTCCACTAGCTGCATGTATCTTGGTGATGATCTTCAAGTCCAACCTGAAAATAGTAAGTATTAGTAACAACTATTTAGAGGAAAGTTTTTAATAATTTTATATCAGCCCTATTTTTTAATTTATTAAATTTTTTTAAGAAGTTTAAGGTTTACAAAACTGGGGAGTATTAAGTGTATGCAATTGAAAAAAAGGAGTGATCTCAAATTGATTGTAATTCTGATTGATTACAGTGAAGAAGTACACTATCAAAATATGTATGTGAGACTATGTGTATGTATGTATGTATGTATGTATGTATGTATGCGTTAATATGTAATGTAAATGTGTTTTACATATCAGGTATAGTTAGTTATACCATTCTAACATCTGCATGCTAAATTTGGTCCTTGCTTGAAAATGACGGTGTATTTTGGTGGTGTGAATCTGTGTGAAAGAAAATAAGATTTAGGCATCATAGTTAATTAAGTCAAACTAATATACTTATACCTTTTCAGGAACATAGGTTGATGTAGAAGAATGGAGTGTCGCACTATTTGCAATGCCTAAAGCATGTCCCATCATGTTATCAACAGCAGTTTCACTTAAACTTGGGTTTTGCTGCTTCAACACACATTTTAGAAGTTCCTCATATGCTTCCATCCTTTTCTTTGTAAATGATTCATATTCTTTCATCCTTTCCTTCATGCTACTAATTTCACCTTCATATTGTTTTTTAATGTTAGCAATCTCTTCATTTTTTTTAACATTGTTGGTGTAGCTGTTCTTCCATAACAACGAACTTGGCCGGGCTTTTCTTTACCGAACAATGATTGTTGGTGTAGCTCATTCCATTCCATTCTACTCAATTTCACCTTATAAAACCAATTCAAATATACTCTTAATATTGAAGATAACAATTACAAATATAGTCTATAAGTATATAACATTGCAAGGAATACATACAAATTTATCCCTGTCTGAATCTAACAGTTACAACCATAGGTACTTATATTGATACGGTAACATTTAAAATGGTCTCTGTCCAAATAAGACATCAAGTTCGTGCTGCATCGTATCATCATATTAATTTCGTATATTTGCCATAGAATCAACTAAGTTCAGAATCCTTCACCATAAAATTTCAAGCAAAAAGATTATAAAACCACAACCAGTGCAAAATCAAACCATTTTAATAGATGAAGCCAATAATGCTGAACATAAATTTGAACATAAATCTGGAACAAACAATTACTACTATAGGAACAAGGTAATCGAATAGTCGAACAAGCAAATATCTACCAAATCGTTCAAAAATGCAAGGAGCAAGCAAAAATAATAAGCAAAGAGTGAGAAGATGAATACCTCGAGCGAATACGGAGAAGATGGAGACACAACGAATCATGAAAATGAAAGAATGTTGATACCGGAGCAACGCGCAGCGCAAAGGGGAAATAGAGAAGGTTGAAGGTTCCGAGTGCAGCGCAAAGACTATTGATACCGGAGCAACAACTCAAGGAAAAAGTGAATGTTACGATTGCAGCGCAAAGGGGATCGATCGTGAGTGAATGAAGAGGAAATAGAGTTAGGGTAGGGTGGTTATGTTTCTTAACTTGCTTCTGTTTCTTAATTAACTAGAGGAAAGTTTAAGTTAATTAACTAGAGGAAATTTTTCAAAAAAAAAATACAATAATTAATTAATTATTATTTAAACTATTTTAAGGCCACATTTTTTTATAGCTTTAGACCATATTTAAAATGTGTAGTTATTAAATTTAATTAGGCAACGGTTTTTCTTCGTGGTAAAATAGCAACACTTTTAAAATTGTGGCTTAGTCGGTGACAATAACAAAATATGCAACGGTTTTTCATTCAAAGTTAAGAAATTGTACTCTATAAGTAAATTATAGGCAACACTCGAAAAACTGTTGCCTATTTCCGTTTCCAGCCACACTTTTTTACCCATTGCTGAGTGAAGTGTGCCCTAAAATGAAAAATGTTGTAGTGTATTTTTTAATTTATTAAATTTTTTTAAAGAAGTTTAATGTTTAGAAAGATAGCTTTCCAAGTATATATATATATATCAATGTCATCATTATGGTTCTTAGCCAATAGGCACTGAATCTGCAATAGTCAAAGACCTACAGTTACAGCCTTGACTTGATGCAAATATTGTATTAGAAGAGAAGTGCTTTGTTTATGTAGGAGAGGTTCAAATTTAATGTTGAAGGTCTTTTTTAGTGAAGCTAGCCTAGTTTGAATCAGTCTGTTCACAAAAATTGGATAGTATTAAGTGTATGCAAATGAAAAAAAGGAGTGATCTCAAACTGATTGTAATTCTGATTGATTACAGTGAAGAAGTACACTATCAAAATATGTATGTGAGACTATGTGTATGTATGTATGTATGCGTAAATATGTAATGTAAATGTGTTTTACATATCAGGTATAATTAGTTATACCATTCTAACATTTGCATGCTAAATTTGGTCCTTGCTTGAAAATGACGGTGTATTTTGGTGGTCTGAATCTGTGTGAAAGAAAATAAGATTTAGGCCATCATAGTAAAATAAGTCAAACTAATATACTTATACATTTTCAGGAACATGGGTTGATGTAGAAGAATGGAGTGCCGCACTATTTGCAATGCCTAAAGCATGTCCCATCATGTTATCAACAGCAGTTTCACTTAAACTTGGGTTTTGCTGCTTCAACACACATTTTATAAGTTCCTCATATGCTTCCCTCATTTTCTTTGTAAATGATTCATATTCTTCCATCCTTTCCTTCATGCTACTAATTTCACCTTCATACTGTTTTTTAATGTTAGCAATCTCGTCATTTTTTTTAACATTGTTGGTGTAACTGTTCTTCCATAACAACGAACTCGGTCGGGCTTTTCTTTACCGAACAATGATTGTTGGTGTAGCTCATTCCATTCCATTCTACTCAATTTCACCTTATAAAACCAATTCAAATATACGCTTAATATTGAAGATAACAATTACAACTATAGTCTATAAGTAGATAACAATTGAAAATGTAGACATTAAAAGTATATAATGAAAAGAAAAACATACAATGGCATTATCTGTTTCTTCATCAATTTTTCCTTTTCTTCGTTGACGAGTTATCACAAACATTTCAGCTTGAGTGACTTCCTCCCCATTTTGTTTCTTTGCACGCTTTATTGGTAAAGAATTGAAAATAATATAATTAAAACTTATTAGGACAACTTGTTATTTATATATAACAAAGACACATAAATAAGAATAAATATTGTACCTCTTTTGCCCGAATTCTAGCAAAATTTGTCGTCCCCATTCGATGCATAAACTTCTGTTTCGCCCTATTGACATCATTTTTCTTGCTAATGTTCTACAATGTAAGTGAAAAAAATTAAAGTAGGATACATATAAAAGATTCTATACAACAAATAGTGACTAAAAGTAATGTAAAGTATGTACACACTTACTTGGATGGTACTGTTATTCCAATATTTCAAAAATTTCTTGAAATGAGGTTCTGGTATGCTTTCAGACCTATTTTTTATTCTTTCCTTTAAGGTTGAGTATTTCAGAAAATGGGTTCTCTTGATATAACATTTGTAACGTCTCCATGCATCATTTATTCGAGAAAATACGGTTTTCTTTCCTTTCTCAGAAATAATAAATTTATTTTGAAAAACATTATTGTGATCAACATGTGATAACTACTTGACGATCAAATGAAATACGAAAATTAAACTCTTATACCTGAATATAAGACCATATACGTTCCTCGTGATTTTTGTACACTTCCTTAAAGTTTGTGTAAATCAAGGGACAAAAAGTTGAATTCCTTGCGATAGTGCCAAGGAAATAACCCAAGTCAGTTACAACTTTGTCGTCGGGTCCTATCACTTCTCCGTCATTGTCTAAGATGACTTCTATACGGAATTTTCTTCCATGTATTTGCAAGCACTGAGTTGGTCCCCTTGTTTTTTTCTTAGCTGTCCCTATTTTGACATTAAGCTTATATAAGATAAGACAAAATCCTAAAGATGAGTCACAAATATACATAAAAAAATTAATATGTTTGATGAGTCACAAATATATATATGAAAAATTAATATATTAGACAAGATAAAATCCTAAGCTTATATTTGATAATTACCACTACATTCGTCATCTTCATGTTGGTCTTCATTTTCTTCTTCCATGACATATTCTTCCTCTTCAATTTCTGAATCATTTGCCAACTCTTCTTCATCATCTAGTTCATTATTTTCGTTAAGAAAATCTTCAATTAACATTGATTTGCACAAGGGCATTGTTTTGGTTTTCTTTGTTGCACTTTGTTGAGTTGTCATTACCTTGTCATCTTCATTCTCCACCCTTTTTTTGGCCTTTTGTTTTGTTCTTGAAATATCATTTTCTCCTGATGCCTTTATCATTGGTGACTGAACTTCTTCATTCTCCACTCTTTTTTTTGCTTTTTGATTCTGCATAGGTGATTTATTTTGATTCATGATATGACTCCTTGGATCTGGGTGTTGTCTTGATCCTTGATTGTTATTCATTGATGGTTCATTTGAAACTTTCTTGACATTGTCAAACTTCTTTTTTGTTGAACAAGAATCCCTATTTGAAGATATATTTGTTTGACCAGTAGCTGCAAAATTTGATAACTTGAATTGTGCTTGAGGTGCAATCTTAATTGAAGCATGCTTGAGTCCTTCAATTTGCTTGTATGACCCTATAGCCTTTGAACTAATTATTTTTTACTTGATGAATTGTTTTTCTTGCTAAGGGGTTCTTTGGTTCCAACCATATCTTCATTAGTTATTGCAATGCCTCTCATTATCTTTTCACGCTTGATTTTGAATCTCCTTAATAATTCATTGCTTGATCTTGCTTGAAGTAGCTCAAACTTAGAAGTCCTTCTTTCACCTTGGTCTTGAGCTTTCATCTTTCCAGAAGCAAGTACTCTAAGTGTTCGTTCCCTTGTGTTAGATCTAAGTTGTTGAAGTAGAGTCTACAATCTGAAAGAGTCAAAAGGAGTAGCAGATTACTTAGCTGTTAGATTCAAGGTTCTTTTCCTCAAAAGTCTAGGATTGTTAGACTGTTTGAGAAGAATGACTTGGAGGGTCAGTGGTATTGTTGTAATTCAAGGTTTTTGACTTAGTGAAATTGATGTAGGAGGGTTCAAGGCCAGAATCGAGGAAGAAACGGCTTTGCGGACAAAAGCAGCCAAAAATGCGGAAAACGATCGTTCGGTGTCAGATTGTCTATTATTATACCTTTCCGAAAAGGGAATCGCACCACGAGCACAACACATGGCTTTGCCATGATGTATGGGCTCTAGAACCGTTTTGAGCTCGTCTTGGGCCTCAAAACAGTCGTTTTAGTTTTCCCATAATTTCGGGCTTTTCTGTTTTACAGCCTTTTTAGTTTTTCCTTTAATTTAGGGCTTTTCTGTTTTACCTAATTTTCGTACTAGGGTTTCTATTATCTATTTAAAGACTTTCTATGCTGTAACAAAAGGTATCTTTTAATAAAATAATTAATTTTGAGAGTTTTTCTCTTCTCTGGTGGATTCCAGAACTTATTCTTTAGGATTAACGCTTGCTAACCCTTTGCAATTTCCGACTGCGTCAGGTGGTATTAAAGCAGGCTTTCTCTTGTTTCTTTTCGTAGCTTGAACAGCCATGGGAGATCAACCAGTCACAAGAGCAGACATCGAGGGTATCACTGCGGCTTTTACCGCGACCCTTACTGCTTTGACTACGCAAATGACGACTCAGGTGGCGGCTTTGACAGTTCAAGTGAACGCCATCAATAATAGGAGGGACAGAGGCAAGAGAGACGAACCGCTCAGGCATCCACATGGAGGCTTGCAGGCTCGTGTTGAATCGGACTATAGTTCCGAAGAAGAGGTCCAGGAGGAGAATCAGGGTTTCGATAATCAACAGGATCGCAACGACTACAGAGTCAAGGCTGACATCTCGTTGTTCTATGGAACTATGGGGGTTGAAGAGTTTCTGGATTGGCAGATTGACGTTGATCGGTTCTTCGGCGTGATGGGTGTGCCAGAAAACAAGCACGTAAAGATGGTGGCAATTCGATTGAAGAGTTTCGCTGATGTGTGGTGGGATAAGCTTGTTGTTCAGAGGCAGCACCAGAGGAAAGCGCCAATCAGAACATGGAGGCGAATGAAACAGTTGATGCTAGAGCGTTTCATGCCTGAAGATTATGAGCAGATTATGTACAAGATGTATATCGATTGCGTTTAGGGAAGAAGGAGCGTGACCGAGTATACAGCAGAGTTCCTGCGTTTCTCAGAACGCAACGAACTAGGAGAAACTGAGGGTCAGAAGGTGACTCGCTATATTAATGGCTTGAAGGGGTCGATACAGGAGAAGATGGGTCTGCATACTGTCTGGACCGTGACGGAGGCCTCTATGCTAGAAACTGATGAAAAAATCCCCCAGAAATTTCTCATCTTTTCGCAGATTCACTCCGCAGGGTAATTTTGAAGTTGATGGTGATAAGGATAAGGGTGTTGCTGCTAAGGATTCTAACTCCTCAGCAAAGGAAACTGGTGGAACCAGTAGTGCAACGTCCAACAACAAGAAGGAGAACCAGAAGTCAGCCAACCCATACGCGAAACCGACGGGAGATAAGTGTTTCCGTTGTGGCGGACAGGGTCACAAGTCGAATGTTTGTCCTTCCAGGAGAACGACTGCAGTTTTGAATGAGGAATCTGAGTAAGAGGAAGAAAACAACGAGTATGACGGTGTTGAGTTCGCTGAAGAAGCAGTGAATTTTGTGCTGTAGAGAGTCCTGTTGTCTTCAAAGGAAGAAGGGCAAAGGAAGAATCTTTTTTGAACACACTGTTCTATTAAAAATAAGGTGTGTAATCTGATCGTGGATAACGGGAGTACAGAGAACTTGGTCTCCCAAAAGCTGGTGGACTACCTAGAGTTGCCGACAGAACCGCATGCCAAGCCTTATGCTTTGGGCTGGGTGAGTAAGGGTTCGCAGGTCAAGGTGACAAAGACTTGCAAGGTGCCTATTTCCATCGGAAGGCATTACAAGGAAAAGGTAGTGTGTGATGTTTTGAATATGGATGTGTGTCATGTCCTACTTGGGTGACCTTGGCAGTACGACAATGATATCACGTATAGAGGTAGAGATAATGTGATGATGTTCTCCTGGGAAAGGCACAAGATAGCTATGGCCCTGGTTTCTGGTTTCAAATAGACGAATAGGAAAGGAGAAATCCAGTTTTTCTTGTTATGACGCAGGATGAGCATGATTTGACTGAAGCCTTCAGGGAAACTGAGTGGTTTTGCCCAGTGGTGGTCAAGGGTTTGCTGAGCGCTATGAAAGAGGAGCCTGAACCACCGAAAGAGGTGCAGGAAATCTTGACGGATTTTGGGGAGTTGATCTCGGATGAGCTACCCAACGACTTGCCTCATATGCGAGATATTCAACATCAGATTGATTTAATTCCAGGTTCCAGCTTGCCGAACCTACCTCATTACCGCATGAGTCCCAAGGAGAACGAGATATTGTGGGAACAGATTGAGGATTTACTGAAGAAAGGGTTCATTAGAGAGAGTATGAGTCGATGTGCAGTTCCAGTGCTTTTGGTCCCTAAGAGGAACAATCATTGGTGGATGTGCGTTGACAGCAGAGCCAACAAATATAGGTTTCCCATCCCTCGTCTGGAGTACATGCTTGATGAGTTATCAGGGTCTAAGTTGTTTTCAAAGATAGATCTACGGAGTGGTTATCATCAGATCCGAATTAGACCTGGAGATGAATGGAAGACGGCTTTCAAGAGCAAGGATGGCCTTTACGGGTGGTTGGTCATGCATTTCGGGTTATCCAACGCCCTCATTACTTTCATGAGGCTAATGAATCAGGTTCTTCGTCCTTTTACTGGCTCTTTTGTGGTGGTTTACTTTGATGATATTCTGATTTATAGCAAAACCAAGGAGGATCATCTAGGGCATTTGAAGCAAGTGCTACAGGTCTTGCAAGAGCACCAGTTATACATCAACTTGAAGAAGTGCACCTTCTGTACCAACAAGTTGTTGTTTCTGGGTTTTGTTGTCGATGAAGATGGGATTCAGGTGGACGAAGAGAAGGTGAGTGCTATCAGAAACTGGCCTGCACCTAAGTCTGTGACAGAAGTACGCAGTTTCCATGGCCTGGCTACTTTCTATAGGAGGTTTGTGCGCGACTTCAGCACCATTACTGCGCCTATCACCGAGTGTCTGAAGAAAGGAAAATTCCAGTGGGGACCTGAACAAGAGCAGAGCTTTGCGATGATCAAGGAGAAGCTTTGCACGACACCAGTTCTCGCTTTACCTGACTTCGATAAGATATTCCAGGTGGAGTGTGATGCTAGTGGAGTAGGGGTAGGTGCTGTTCTTTCACAAGAGAAGCGACCAGTGGCTTTCTTTAGTGAAAAACTGAGCGACGCCAGGCAGAAGTGGAGCACTTATGACCAGGAGTTTTATGCAGTCTTTCGAGCTTTGAGGCAATGGGAGCATTATTTGATTCAGAGGGAGTTTATCTTGTTTACTGACCACTTTGCCTAGAAGTTCCTCCATAGTCAGAAGATGCATGCTCGCTGGGTGAGTTTTCTGCAGAAATTCCCATTTATCATTCAGCCCAAATCAGGCGCCCAGAACAAGGTAGCAGATGCGTTGAGTAGGAGAGCTTCCTTGTTGATTACCTTAGCTCAGGAGATTGTGGGTTTTGAGTTGCTGAAGTTAATGTGGCTGATATTTATGAGTTCCATGAAGACGCTGACCTTTATTCTGGTATGAACTCGGGGTCGAGTTCTTTAGAAGTGGAGGAGACTGATGTAGGAGGGTTCAAGGCCAGAATCGAGGAAGAAACGGCTTTGCGGACAAAAGCAGCCGAAAATGCAGAAAACGATCGTCCGGTGTCAAATTGTCTATTATTATACCTTTCCGAAAAGGGAATCGCGCCACGAGCACAACTCATGGCTTTGCCATGATGTATGGGCTCCAGAACCGTTTTGAGCTCGTCTTGGGCCTCAAAACAGTCATTTTAGTTTTCCCGTAATTTCGGGCTTTTCTGTTTTACAGCCGCTTTAGTTTTTCCTTTAATTTAGGGCTTTTCTGTTTTACCTAATTTTCGTACTAGGGTTTCTATTATCTATTTAAAGACTTTCTATGCTGTAACAAAAGGTATCTTTTAATAAAATAATTAATTTTGAGAGTTTTTCTCTTATCTGGTGGATTCCAGAACTTATTCTTTTTTTAGGATTAGCGCTTGCTAACCCTTTGCGATTTCCGACTGCGTCAGAAATCCTTCAAAGTGAAAGGACTGGACGTAGCCTCGTTAACGGTGAACTAGTATAAAATTCTGTGTTTTTATATTTACTTTATATCCGCTGCTAACTTTGTTTTATTCATACATCAAATTTAGTTATAAAACTGCAAAAACAGAAAAAGTATTCAAGTTAGTCAAACACAATTCAACCCCCTTCTTGTGTTTGCACCTTCAAATTCCTTCCATCGTGAAGCTTTACAAGTGCTGCAGGCATCATCATTTAAATGCTCTTTCCAATACAACATACAATCATTTGGACATGCATGAAGTTTTTTATAATCAAGGCCCAAATCCTTGATTATGGCTTTTGATTTGTTAAAAGATTCGGGAATGTTCAGATTAGGCATGGCTTCTTTCAGTAACTCTAAAAGACCATTGAACGATACATTGCTCCACCCATGAAGACACTTTAACAAGTAAAGTCGAATTATAAATGATAAAGTACTGAAGTTTTCACATCCCGGATACAACTCTTGCTTCGCCTCATTAATTAAATTATAAAACTTTTCTTCTTCTCCAACAACGATTTCTACACTTAGCACAAGGACATAAAATCGTACGGCCTTGAGGTTCTCTTTTGGTGAAGGCAAAATCTAAAAATGATTCTACACCTTTCCGATACTCTAAATTAAGTCTATGAAGTGTAGTCCACTTTTTGTCCATCACTCTAAATAACAAAAATAATACCATATAGATTGAAGTTTAATTATTTCAATCTAAAAGGAAAAAACAAACAACAGATATTTAATTCTTTCAGCTACAACTTTAGTGCTTTATAAACAAATCATCATACTTCAAAATAACACACATAGCATCAAAATACCAAAATAAAACCAAAATAAAGCATACAGTAGAGAAATGCAACAATGATCTTATAATTTGCCAGTGTTAGACAGTGACACATATGAAAAACAATATTATTAACTTTAAATTGAATTTGATTTATGATACTAAATAATATAGTAAAAAAGAAACGCTACATTCAATACCAGAGTTTTAAAAATATATTAAGCATTCATCACCAAAGTTATTAAGCATTGCATTCATATATTATATATATAATTATATATAATCAATTACTTTTAGGATATGCTTATTAAGCAGACATATAGGTATGTCTAAGCAACACCATGTTAGTGGTTGTTCAAAGCAAGTATAAAACACTCTGGCAACGACACAAAAATAAGCTGTCTTCAAATGTCTAAATCTAGGAGCATGTGATTGTGAGTACCATCATCAATAATCATGGTATAGTAATGTTATAACATTAACTTTTCTTTTTCTTGCATATTTTGAATTTGGAGTACTTTACTTTAATATATCATGATCTATTAGAAGCAAATCAAATGTTCATAGTCTCCTAGAGGATACCAGTGAACATGCAAAAAAAAAAAGAAAGCCATACACAACAATTACTTTAGAACATCTAAAAGTAACCTAAATTAATCAAGATCACATCCCTTCATGAGAGAGATCCATGAAACAAAGTTAAATCCTACTATTTCGAATTGTCACGGGATTTTAGTTTCCTATACAATCAAAACCACCACTAATCTTGAATACAACAATCCAAATAAGATATTAAGTTCGTGCTGCATCGTATCATCATTGAGCATTGTGAAACACTAGTTTTTACTTTTTAGTTTAACATGACTTCAAGATTACTTGACTGCTTGTTGTATAGACATGGGAGTAGCTGTGGAGGAAATCACTTGTGGAACTCAAAATGTGAAAATTTCAAAATTAAGTTGGATGTTTAATCTGGTTTAGGTTTAGGTGTGATGATGTTGATAATTGAGCTTATTAAAAGAAATAACTCAATTACCAATTGGAGTTGAGTTTAGTGGAAGACATTAGTCCTCCACAATGTGATGAACTACTTTTAAACAAATTAACTTCAATGAAGAGAACATATGAAAAATAAATAAATAAAATAACAAACAATAAGATTACAGTGTAGTAATTAGTGTTGGATAATTTAGTCTTACTGCAATGGAGTTAGGAACTTTGGATACTGAATTTGAACCCATTAGCAGCAGTTAGTTGGTGGACCTTTCATTAAAGTCTTATAATTGAGGTATTGTTCTGCTGTTCACAGGCATTTTTTTTTCTAAATACACCATCTCCTTCTGTTTATAATGTAGTCCCCAAATTGCCCTCTCCTTTTTAGAATACACCACCTTAAAAAAATTGCATGTTTTTTTTATTTATTTATGGAATTTAAATTTCAGAATACATAAACTAACTTTCAAAAATGTATCTTCTTTTTTCAATTAAGTGCACAAATACATCCATAGTTTAAACTTTGAACTGCTAGATAAGAATTTATTCATGCAATTTATCGTATTTTGTTTAATTAGCTCATTCCATTTCATTCTACTCAATTTCACATTATAAAACCAATTCAAATATACTCTTAATAGTGAAGATAACAATTACAACTATAGTCTATAGGTATGTTGGTACGTTGCAAGGAATACATACAAATTTATCCCTGTCTCAATCTAACAGTTACAACTATAGGTACTTATATTGATACGATAATATTTAAAATGGTCTATGTCCAAATAAGACACAAGTCCGTGCTGCATCGTATCATCATATTAATTTCATATATTTGCCATAGGATCAACTAAGTTCAGAATCCTTCACCATAAAATTTCAAGCAAAAAGATTATAGAACCACAACCAGTGCAAAATTAAAAAATGAAAATAAAAGAATCACAACATATAACCTCAGCATATGAACTATGAAGCCTAAATATTGCAACCATAGAGCATATCACAAGATGATAAAAAGAATCTCCTAGAGGATACTAGTGAACATGCAAATGAGATATCACAAGATGTTTATGAAGATTGTGTCAAAGAAGAAAATCAGAATATACCAATATCATTAGCCAAAGGTGTTATGGAAAAAGATTCAAACACTTCTAGTGATATAACAATTGAACTTGGAAAAGATATAGCACAAAAAGATGGGCATGAAGATGGTTCAAAAGAAAAAATTCAAACCATTTTAATAGATGAAGCCAATAATGCTGAACATAAATCTGAACATAAATCTGGAACAAACAATTATTACTATAGGAACAAGGTAATCGAATAGTCGAACAAGCAAATATCTACCAAATCGTTCCAAAATGCAAGGAGCAAGCAAAAATAATAAGCAAAGAGGGAGAAGATGAATACCTCGAGGGAATACAGAGAAGACGGAGACACAACGAATCACGAAAATGAATGAATGTCGATACCAGAGCAATGCGCAGCGCAAAGGGGAAATAGAGAAGGTTGAAGGTTCCGATTGAAGGTTCCGAGCGCAGCGCAAAGACTGTTGATACCGGAGCAACAACTCGAGGAAAAAGTGAATGTTCCGATTGCAGCGCAAAGGGGATTGATCGTGAGTGAATGAAGAGGAAATAGAGTTAGGGTATGGTTCTGTTTCTTAATTTTCTTGCTTCTGTTTCTTAATTAACTAGAGGAAAGTTTAAGTTAAATTTTTCAACAACAAAGAAAACAAATAAAATATAATAATTAATTAATTATTATTTAAACTAACTTGAGGCCACATTTTTTATAGCTTTAGACTACACTTAAAATGTGTAGTTATTAAACTTAATTAGGCAACGGTTTTTCTTCGTGGTAAAACAGCAACACTTTTAAAATTGTGGCTTAATCGGTGACAATAACAAAATATGCAACGGTTTTTCATTCAAAGTTAAAAAATTGTCCTCTATAAATAAATTATAAACAACACCCGAAAAACTGTTGCCTATTTCCGTTTCCAGCTACACTTTTTTACCCGTTGCTAAGTGAAGTGTGGCCTAAAATGAAAAATGTTGTAGTGTGGCTTTCAAGTTGAGTTACAAGCAATAAGATATGCAATTCTTGTATGTTAAAAAAAGGCTGGTTCAATCTTTCGTTAGAATGTGATTATTCCTTAGTAGTACTATCTTTCAATAACATTAATCTTGTTCCTTTGTGGTTGCAGACAAGATTAAGTGGCAGATCCAAAAATAATCTTGATGGAGCATTAAAATAGTATATATATTTTTACTAAAAAATAATATTATTATCTCTTATAAAATACATATTTATAATGGCTAAACAAATTCAAAATATATAAGAGTTTTTACAAATTATAATTGTTCTCTACAAAAGTTCATATTTTTAAAATGTTCAATAATTTTTTCATTGTCAACACTATAAAAAAAAAAGTAGAAATGTGAACAGATATAAAATATAATATGTAATTTTAACTTGTATGAGTGTATTTATCACATAAAAAATATATGTGAGTAGATAAGTGGTGAATAAACTTAACACTATAAAATTTTATAAGGATTTAGAATAAAAATAAATTATATTCTTGTAGGGGCAAGAGCCCCCGTTACCAGGATCCGTCCCCGTCCCCAAGATGATGCAATTGTTGGAGTTGATTTACTCCTTTTAGTTTAAAGTTTTTCATATATATATATATGAAAAGTAATTCCTGTGATGATAAAATAGCTTTTTTTTGAGTTAGCTGTAACTTTCAGTGGAATAATATCTAAAATTTTATTAGTTTAGATTTCTTTCGTATAAGATATGGATTACCTTTCTGGTTTTTCTATATATTTTTCTTGTTTACCCCTTAATACTTTTTCTTTGTTTACATATTAATATTAGCACGTGGTTTGTTAGTTAAGGTTTGTCGTGTAATATAATTGAGATGATGGTTCTCTAGAACATTTCATGTCTTTTGCATAAAAAAAAAAAAAAACAAGTAAATTTTTGGATATCTCATAATTTTGTCGAAATAATTAAATTTTAAAAAATTACGTAGCATTTAACAAATAGAAAATTAATTACTATACCCAACAAAAAAACATGGAGTGTAGGGTTGTATACGAGTTGAGTTGAGCCAGTTTTAACAAAATTAGATATTCGAATTGATCGATTATCTTTAGGTTGAGTTGAATTTTAAATTCGTATTTTTTTCATTTAATTATAACCGAACCGATCCGATCAAAAACAGATTGGATTGGGTTGACGGGTTATACATAAATAGTAACTTATTTTTTATTTTATGGAAAAACATAAGTAACAACAATAATAATTTAATTGAATGAAAATATATTTAATACTTAAATGTCTCAAACTATAAAATTTTAATCATATCATTCAATTCTTTAAAAAAGCCAACAACGTCTCACAAAAAAAATTAATTCAACAATCTTCAAATACATAAATAAATTCAACAAACTTCAAATACATAGATAAAGCTAACAGTAAATTCAACAATCTTCATATACATTACTTTCATCATTACACATAACTCACTAACTATTTTAGTTTACTAGATAAATAAAAAGTATAACATTTTATTGTATATAAGAATTTTAAATTGTAAATTTACAAAAATATATTGAAGAGGTATAGTAAATCAAATTTTGGTTGACATTTTTAATAGTTAAAAATTAGTTGGAATTTAGGTTAAAAATTTTATTTTATTTTATAAGTATAGTAGTTGTTTTTGTAATTTTTTTTATAAATTATTTCCTCCGGTTTTTTAATAATAGACATCTATATTATAATTTAGTCTACAAAAATTGATATATTTGGTTCAGGGTCGTCTTAAGGGTTTTAAAGTCTGTATTCTAATCTTAAAAATTGAGTCTAATAAAAAAAATACAATTTTAATAATTGAAAAAAATTGGTAAAATAAATTTTAGTCCATATGCACGTACCAATATAATAAGAATCTACACGATACATATCATTTGGTCACGTTAATTCATATAACAAGAAAATGTGCACAGATAGCATGTTACCTTCACATATTAGACTCAAACATAGATTTTGACAATAATAACTCAATAATTACAATTCAACTCATAAAAATAATTCAACTCATAAAATACATTGATTATAGAACGACCCAAAATTACAAAAACATACATCACAATATCTATATTAATTAGCACATCTATTACATATGTCATGTCATGTTTAATCAAAATTCATCTCAATCTAATTAGTATATATCAAATTACACAAACCACAATTATCCTATAAACTTATATAATTTGGTTTTCACAATCTTGTCACAGTTAATAATTTTTCATTTTTCAAATTTTTTTAATATAAATTTTAAGACATAAAATATAAATATAAAATTTTGAATAACTTGCGTGAATGGTTTGAACAAGAGTTAATGGTCATTTATTATGTATCAATTTTTATTTAACAAATTATAACATAAATGTCTTTTATAAACAAAATAAAAAAGATAGTATTTTAAAAAAATTGTTCAGAATTTTGGAGTGGCTGGGCCAATCTATATCCCAAAGAAGTTCCACCACTTAAACTACCATAATTTTTGTTTATTTTAGAGTACTTACTATTTTCAAATAAAATATTAAAGAAAAAGTATTTAATAGATTTAAATATAAAAAATTTAAACTACATTCATCGTAAACATATAAGCTTTTGCATAAGTATCAATTTTGCTCATAAGTAGTATTTAACTCAAATGAATAGTATTTAAAAAAAATATATCACTATTGGGCTGCCAAACAAAATTTTTTTAAAAAAATATAACTAATAACAGATCGAGTCGACGTTCAAATTGCTAGCTATATGCGGGTTTCAACGGGTTGGGTCGGGTCGGACCCGAAAGTGACTTAGTATGGATAAAATCGGGTTAGGTTGGATTGAGTGATCGAGTTGGCGGGTCAACCCGCACACATGTATACTATAGTTACTAGAGTGTCGCTAAGACAATTTATCGAGATATGAAATGTAGTTTTGGTCCTCCCATTTTAATATATAGATAGTTTAGTTTCCCCACTTTTTCTCAATTTTGATCCTCCTTTTTAAAAAAATGTTGATATTTGGTCCCTTTAATTTGAGTTTCGATTGTTGATGATTTGACAATAATTTAAGTGATGGATAGAAAAGTTTACATGACGATGTAGAAAATCATTGAGATGTGAAATTTTAATTTAATTTTAAACTACTTAATATCATTTTAATAATTAATGAAAATAAAACAATTAATTTAATTACTTTTCTTTGTTTTAAAAATTTCAGATTTTGTTTTAAAATTTTGTTTAAATTACTTTTATTTACTTTAATGAGAGGATATTTTGCAAGGAAACTTTTAAAGTAAACAAATATAATTTTAAAAAAATGTTAACAAGTGCCCAAATTAAAAGAAAAATTAATTTTTTATTTTTAAAAATTATTTAAATAATATTAAGTAAATTAAAATTAAATTAAAATTTTACATTATCATGTAAGCTGCTATGCACGTAAGATATAGTTACGTTGTCAATATTAAAATTCAAATTAAGAGAGGGACAAAAGGTTAACACTTTTTAAAATTGGAGAATAAAATTGCGAGAAAAATGTAGAGTTTTAAATTACGGATTTATTAAAATGGAGACTAAAAGTGCATTTTAACCTTTTTATTCTTGTTAATCATGATAAAAAAGAGATTCATTTATAAATTACAAAAGTGTATCTTTTGTGGCAATAGATGATCAATATTTTTAGAGTTTAAAGGATCATTAATGTAAACAATTTTACACATACAAACTATAAGAGTTAATGATTGTGTAGTTATTTTTCGACAAGTCATTACAATCCAATGTTTAGATAACGAAATCAATTGTATTTGTTAACTTTCTTAGTAAAACTGATTTAAAGTACTAATAATATATATTCATTTTTCACGTACTTTTAATCATGGAAGTACGAAATTAAAAATAATGGGAAATAAAATGCTTATTTAATCTGCATCAATTTATTAACATTTTTATTTATTTTAATAATGGAATACAGTTACATTATATTCAATAATCCCATCAACATTTTTTGTATTCTCAGGAATATGCAGTCTTGTTTCAGCAAAACCATATGCCATCCTAAACCTTCCTCTACCTCCGACCACCGCCATATCCGACGGGTTCTTCCACGACTTCCTCGACAGAACGCTAATCGAGCTTCCTTTCAAACTACCAACAGTAAACGCATAATCTGCAAATATGGTAAGATCCCCTTCTCCCCTTTGACTAGACAACACATATAGACCTTGTGCATTTCCAATCAAATTTGATGTTTCTTCAATACCTTCCCTTAAAGGAGCATCGATGGCGTACATCGTGCCGAAATTAGAAGATTTGTGAGTTTGATTGGGATGAGCAACTTCAATTTTATTTGCGTTTTGGTGGTGTGAATGGATTACAAAGAAGTAGAAGTGAAGACGAGTCACTTTTTGTGGCAAAGGTGGTACGTAACACTCTTGGTGTGATAGTATTCACAATGCACCAAATTGATTCCAATGGAGAGAAGTGCCACCAAAATTGAAATCAATATTTTTCCCATATTTCTTCCTTTGATTTGTATGTGTGCAAAGCAAATGTGTCTATTTATACTGGTGTATAGCATTCATATGGCACTAACGTGTTTGTCTTCTGCATTTATTATAAAAATAATATTAATTATTATAATTAGTAAAAGTTAATTATTATAAATTTTTTAATGCTATTATTTGTTATATATTATTTATTTAATTCAAATGCATTTAATTTTGAGTAGTGAATATTGGATGTTAAAATGGACAAGTTAGTAAATTAACTTATTTATATGCAATTTAAAAAATAACGATTTAATTCATATACCGGAAATAGTTTTTATATTGTTAGTCAATTATAACTATTAGATTATTAAGATATTTTACTTTTATCATAACGATTTCTAAATCGTGTCTATGAATGATTTTGTGATATACTGATAGTGTAAAGTAAACTTTTTTTACATTAATGGTGTATGACAATTAAAATAAAAAAATAATTGCACTTAACTGATTTTTTTAATAATCTTGAAAGTAGTTTTTGTTGCTTATAATAGTTAGTAGAGGGAGTTAGAGTTATAAAATTTGATATGATTATTATATAAAAATTTAATTATTTAATTGGTAAAAATGAATAAAATTGTAAATACAACAATTTAAAGAAAATTAAAAACTAGAATGTAAAAATTGTTACACAAAGTTATTATCCTTCTATGTAAAAATAAAAATAATAAAAATAACAGATTTTTAATTAACAAAAAATATGTAATTGTAAATAAAATATTTAATAAAAGAAACACTAAAATTTGGTGCTCTCTTTTTATATTTAAGTATATTAAAAAAATATAGATTTTCTATTTTTTAATTATAAAATGAACATTAATATTTTGATTAATAGTAAGTATAAATATGAGTAAAAAATAATAATAAGTATAAATTAATATATTTTTCAAAAAAAGTATAAGTTAATATAACTTAAAATGTAAATCTTATCAAAATGATACATGGACTTGCAAATCTACTCTCTTTAAGAAAAATAGGCAGTATGTTTTGTGTATACTTCTTATCTTTTCAAGACTAAGAGAGTGAGATATTTATAATTTTAAATATAGTAAAAAAAAAATAGTCATATAAATTAAACGTGCATTTTCTTAAAATAAAATAGATCTAGTAATTTGATTTTTTTTTTTTGAAAAAAAACCTCAAATTAATTAGTAATTATGAGTATCATACACCAAGGGAGGATTAAGCTCATATGCGGTTTCCAATTGCAGTCCTAGCAAAAGTGTGAGCAACATTATTGCCACTCCTTCTAACAAATCTGAAACTACACAACATAGGCTTCCATAAAGGGTTTGCACTATTGCTAGCCGAAGGCATGTTAATATCTTGATTCGTCCATTGAATTATAGCTTGATAACCTGATTTAATAGTGTACTCACCCTTTTTGGTCCCATTCCAACACAAATAGTTTGTCTCCACACAATTTAGAATAGGAATGTGTTTGATTTGGTCCGCCTCAAAAGGAATGAAAAATTCTTATCAATCAAGCTATGGTTTCAACTATGGCTATTTTTCATCATAAGCTCTTTGACAAGCTTTATAGGAGTGTTGTTAGGTTTCTTGCTCCACACTTGTAACCATTTTGGTTAGGTAACCAACTATCCTTCTAAATGTTTATGTTTGCTCCATCATCGATCGTCCAATAGCAACTGTTTTTGTGGATCCAAGAGGTTTCCAAGATGCTTCTCCAAGTCTAGCTCGGGCTTGCCACCTGTTTTACTTGCAAATAGGAATCATTAAGGTAATACTTTGCTTTTAAGAACCGAGAAACTAGAGAGTTAGGATTAGAAAGTAGTCTCCATCCCTGTTTTGGTATAAGGGCTTCATTGAAGTCTCCTACATTTCTAAATTCCAAACCACTTTCAGTTTTAGATTGGCTTAGCTTCTTCCACTTTATCAATGTATCATTTTCTCATTATTGTTGTTGCCCCACCAAAAATTACTAATCATCGCCTTCATATATTTACAAAATCCCTTTGGGAGTAGGAAACAACTCATTTTATAAGTTGGAATAGCTTGAGCTACCGCCTTTATGAGTTTTCCTATGCCTGTAAAGGAAATATTCTTTTTCTTCCAACCTTTAAGCTTATTCCATATCCTATCCTACACATAGTATAAAACCACCCATTTAGATCTACTAATGTTTGTAGGGAGCCCTAAGTATTTAGAAAACATGTTCATAATTTTCATAGGGAGCCATGTTGGAACCAAGTTGGTTCTTTTAATTAAAGTTTTGATGTTAACAAAAGTATTTTATGAAAATCACATTTTGACTTAGAAGAAGAATGAAAAATCATAGGATGACGTCACTAGAGGATACCTCCAAAGGATACCAGAGGAAGTCATCAGAGGATACATCCAGAGGATACCAGAGGATATCACCAGAGGATCC
This sequence comes from Cicer cuneatum, assembly GCA_037974295.1. Classification (NCBI taxonomy): domain Eukaryota; kingdom Viridiplantae; phylum Streptophyta; class Magnoliopsida; order Fabales; family Fabaceae; genus Cicer; species Cicer cuneatum. The sequence continues at coordinate 67,796,244 of JBBPBO010001985.1, read as the reverse complement.
CATTAGAAGCAAGAATAAGAGGATGTCATCAAAAGAAAAAATCAGAGGATATCATCAGAGGCAAAAATCAATGATATCATCAGAGGATATCATTCGTGGTCCAGACCAGAAGGAAACTTGGTCCAAAAGAAGACTTGGTCCAGACTAGAAGTAAAAATTGTGCAGAAGAAGACATGGCTAAGACTAGAAGGAAAACTTGTCTAGAAGAAAACATGATCCAGATCAGAAGCAAACATGGTCCAGAAGGAGACTTGATTCAGATCAGAAGAATACTTGGTCTAGAAGGAGACATGGTCTAGACCAAAAGGAAACATTATCCAGAAGATAACATGGTCCAAATCAGAAGATAACTTGGTCCAGAATAGAAGACATGGTCCAGAACAGAAGAATTGGTCCAGACTTGGTCTAGATCAGAAGATCACATAGTCCAGATCAGAAGATCATGATGCAGATTTTAAATCATGATGCAGATCAAGTGAAGACTTGATTAAAATTAGAAGAGGACTTGAATGAATTTTAAAAGACATCTGATCGTAGGCTTAAGAAGATTTGATTCAAAAATCAAAGAAGACCTAAAGAAAATACGAAGGAAATAAGAGCAAAGAAGATATGGTTCGAAATTAAAAAGAAACAGGATTGGTCAACATAATTTTCAAAGGAAATCTGTGCAAGATTCATCTCAAAATTAAGCATGGACAAAGCCCATATTTCAGCTATAAAAGAAGGCTTCAGGCCGCGGTAATAGGCATCGAAAAGTAGAAGAACTCAAGCATAAAATCCAGATTCATCTTAGAGTTCAAATCGATCGAAAAACACAAGAACTCAAGCTTCAAATTCAAAGTTATCCGAGAGTTCAATAAAGAGAAATACTTGAGTGCAAAAGCAAAATTTTCTTAGTGTTTTCGAGAGTGAAACAACGCAACAATCAGCTTATCCAGAAGCTACTTTGCAGAGTTCCAAACCCTTGTAATCAAACCCGTTAGAGGTGTAAATTCCTTCTTCAATCTGGAGTTGTCAGATTGGTAGGAGAAGACTTGACTTGTAGGGTCAAGGTGTTGTTATCGTTCTTCAAAAGTTTGGGGTTGTCAGACTGTTTGGGAAGACTGACTTGGAGGGTCAGGTGCTGTAATTCAAAGGTTTTGAATTAGTGGATTAAAGCCTTCAGGATGAAGGAACATGATGTAGCCAAGTTAATGGTGAACCAAGATAAATTGCTGTGTTCTTATGCTGTTATTATCCGCTGTTAAGTCTGATTATTTATTCATCAAGTAATTCACATCAACATTCATCAAAATAGCAAAAAGAATTCAAGTTTGGCAAACACAATTCAACATCCCTTCTCGTGTTTGCACCTTCAATTGGCATCAGAGCTCAGTCTCAAGGATGAGCACTTTACAGTGTTTGAGGAAAGATCCAAGGGTTCAACATGTCTGGATTCAATGAAGAAGCTGCTGGAGGAAACATCAACAGACCACCTATGTTTGATGGGGAACGGTTCGAGTACTAGAAGGACAGGCTAAGGAGTTTCTTTATTTCACAAGATCCTGAACTTTGGGACTTGGTGGAAGATGGCTATACTACTCTAGAAGATGCTGATGGTGTTGAAATTCCCAGAAAAGAGATGGATGCTGACCAGAAGAAGACGTACAAGATGCATCACAAATTCAGAACGTTCATGATCAATGCAATCACATTCAAGGAATTCGACAAGTGCACCAACAAAGAGACAACAAATAGCATATATGATAGTCTGACTCTAACGTATGAAGGCAGCAAGTAGGTTCAAAAAATAAGGCAAACATCCTAGTCAAGAAGTACGAGCTGTTCAAGATGGAAGAAGATGAAAATATTGAAACCATGTTTTCCAGATTTCAGACTCTGGTTTCGAGATTAAGGGTTCTCAAGAAGAGCTACACCACTACTGACCATGTGAAGAAAATTCTTAGAAGTCTGCCAACCAAGTGGAGACCATAGATCACTGCCATTCAGGAAGCTAAAGACCTGAACACTCTGAAGCTGGAAGAATTAATCAGCTCTCTCAAATCACATGAAATCGAGCTGGAAGAAGATGAACCTAAGAAGAAGAACAAAACCCTAGCTTTGAATTCCAAACAGAAGAAAGCTCTAAAAGTAGAAGCAGAAGCAGAATAAGAAGACAGTGACTCTGAGGACCAGAATCAGAAACCAGAAGAAGAAGAAATTGCCTTCATAACCAAAAAGGTTCTGAAGATGTGGCAGAATAGAAAGAAGAAGTTTCCCCAGAGGTATTCCAAGCATTCCAACAGAGGAAATGATGAACATGACAAGAAAAGCATCATTTTCTATGGATGCAATGAACTTAGGCACATTAAGTCAGAATGCACAAGCCTGGAGAAAGGAAAATACCAGAAGAAAGACACTAGACCCAAGAAGAAAAATCTGATGGCAACATGGGATGATTCTAATGATGAATAAGCAGAATTAGCCATGGTGGCTCACATCAATTCTGCTTCTGGATCCCACATAGAATCTGACTCTGGAAGTGAATCAGAAGAAGCAGAATTGGCTCTGATGGCTCACATTCATTCTGCCTCTGGATCCGACACAGATGCTGACTCTGGAAGAGAATCAGAAGATGAAGAAGCAGAATTGGCTTTGATGGCTTACTCCAATACTGCCTTTGGATCCGATACAAAATCTGATTCTGGAAGTGAATCATTAGAAGAAGAAAAAAAGGTACTTTTTGAATTCACTTGATCATATTTAATTACTGCAATGAATGATATTTTAAATGTCAATAACAAACTGACTTTAAAACTGAAAACAGTTAGGGAAGAAAATAATATTCTAACCAAAGAAATTGATGTTTTAAAGAATCAAAATGCAGAATATAAAACAAAAAATGCAACTCTTAAAACTGATATTGCTGAGCTTAAGTCTAAAAATCTAACTCTAAAAAGTAATCTTTATTCAACATCAAGTAAAAATATTGTATGTAATTCTGATATGCATGAACAAGTTTTACAAGATTTTATTGTTTATGGTATGGAAAGAAGCAAATATGCTTATATGATCTATGGAGTTAGTAACAATGGTAAAAGAGGCTTAGGATTTGATGAATCTATAACTGTAATTAACATATTCCCTCTAATGTTTTGTGTGCTGTTTGTGCTAAGAAATGTCACTCAAAATTGTCTTGTCCCATGATAAAATCAAGGAAAGACAAGAAACCTTTTAAGACTAACAAACCTGGACCCAACCAGATTTGGGTACCAAAAGATAAAATTGTTTATGTTGCAGATGTTCTGAGCAATCAAATTGAAACACCAATCATGGTGCCCGGTCAATGGATGCTGGCAACATATGAAGGGAAAAAGGTCTATGTTCCAACATCTGCCAAACAGAAGCAAACTAACTCTGGTGGAAGAAGAACTGGTCAACAAAATAACTATCAGAACTAGAACCATATTAAGAATCAATAATATCAAAGAAAGCACACATATCAACCAAATCAAAATAGGCAGAGGAATCACACATATCAACAAAACTGGAACTATAAGAAAAAACATAATTACCATTAGTTCCAGAATTATCAGAGGAACCTGGTATATCAATAGAAAAAGAAGAATCAGAATAAGAAGATTTCTTCAAATACTCCAGTGAAATTCATCAAGGCTACAAATCTAGAAGGGAATTCAAAACCCTTCATCCAGACCCTCTAATCACAGAATATGCAGATTCAGAATCTGAAAACCAGAACCAAGAGGATTTTCAGAGTGAAACTGAAACTGTTGACATAGAGGTTACATCTTGTTGTAAATACTATTATTATTTTGATATTACATTTACTATGATAACTAGAAGGTTGATCTTAAAAATCAAAGCTAGATAAGTATTTTGCAGGTTCTCAAACTGTCAGAGGAATCAAGTGATCCACATAATATGGACACTTCAACATAAACAACACCCCATTGGTTTCAAAAACAAGCAGAAACCACCAGAAGCACAACTGATGTTCTGGTTGTATTAATTTCACTTTTAAATTATATGATTTTTATTATGTTATATGACAAATAGTTTGACCTTGAAAAGTCAAAGCTAGATGATAACAATGCAGGTTTACCAAAACCAGAGGAAGCTGATGCAGATTTACTAGAACCAGAAGCTGATGCAGATTTACCAAAACCAGAAGCTGATGCAGATTTACCAGAATCAGAAGCTGATGCAGATTTACCAGAAGCTGATGTAGATTTACCAGAACCAGAAGCTGATGTGGATTTACCAAAACCAAAAGCTGATACAGGCAAAAGAACTTGAAAAAGCAGAAGATACGAGTAAGCATATGACAAGTCTTCAGAGGATAAATCTAAAGATAATTTATAAGAAAGATATAAATGGATCTGAGCAATGCAAGAAGAGTTAAAAGAATGATGTTTGGGATCTAGTACTAAGACCAGAAAGGAACACTATTGGAACCAAGTGGGTTTTCAGGAACAAGCTAAATGAAAAAGGAGAAGTTGTCAGAAATAAGGCACGACTTGTTGCACAAGGATACATTCAGCAAAAAGGTATTGACTACACTGAGACTTTTATTCCAGTGACCAGGTTAGAAGCTATTCGTATCCTAGTTTCCTTGGCTGCTAATAGTAACATTTCATTATTTCAAATGGATGTTAAAAGTGCATTTTTAAATGGTTATATAAGTGAAGAAGTCTATGTTAAACAAACCCAAGTTTTGAAAGTTTTGAATTTCCAAACCATGTTTTTAAACTTAAAAAAATCTTTGTATAGTTTAAAACAAGCACCTAGGGCATGGTATGATAGACTTAGTAACTTCTTACTTAAAAATGACTTTGAAAGACGACAAGTAGACAATACACTTTTTAGAAAATCAATAGAAGATGATATTCTTGTCATTCAAGTATATGTTGATGATATTATCTTTGGAACTACTATTGGCACTCTCTGCCAAGAATTTTCTAAATTGATGCAACAGGAATTTCAAATGAGCATGATGTGAGTGAAGGTGCAAACATGAGAAAGGGGGTTGAATTGTGTTTGCAAAACTTGAATTCTTTTGTTGTTATGTTGAATTGATACAAATTATTTGATGAATAAATAATCATATTTAGTAGCGGATAATCACAATATAAGAACACAACAATTTATCTTGGTTCACCGTTAACTAGGCTACGTCCAGTCCCTTCCTTTAGAAGGCCTTTTTCACTAATTGAAACTCCTTTGAATTACAACACTATTGACCCTTCAATCCAGTCTTCCCAAATAGCCTAACAACCCCAGACTATTGAGGAACAACAACACCTTGACTATACCAGCCAAGTCTTCTCAAACAGTCTGACAACCCTAGACTTTTGAGGAACAATAACACCTTGACTATACCAGCCAAGTCTTCTCAAACAGTCTGACAATCCCAGACTTTTGAGGAACTTCACAACCTTAAACCTACAAGCTAAGTCTTTTTCTAACAACCTGACAACCCCATATTTTAGAAAAAACATTAACGCTATAGGATTTTATACAAGGGATCGAAATTAGAACTGAGTAATTACTTCTGGAAAGTTGATACTCACAATAAGCTTAAAGTGAACTAGAGTGTTTGCTTCTGAAAATTTATGATGATGATCTATTTCACACTATAAGAAAAGAACACTTAGAAAATATTTATCTTTTAAGCAAGTGTTTCTCCTCTTTAAATACTTATGAATTTTTTGCTCGAGTTGTTCTAATTTTCGATACTTTATTCTCCAACATTAAGCCTCTATTTATAGTTGAAATTAGGGCTTTACTTAGATCTGATGCTTTACTTCTGGAGTGTATTTCGATTAATTCTGTTTTGAGAATATTTTGGAGTATTTTGCTCAGATTCTGTTTCTGGAGTCTTTTGCTCCGATTCTGTTTTGAGCATTTTTCTCATATTCTGTTTTGAGCATGGTTTTAGCTAGATTATGTTTCTTGAGTCTTTTGCTCCAATTCTGGTTTGAGCATTTTTCTCAGATTCTGTTTCCAGCAAACTTTTAGCTAGATTCTGTTTTTCTGATTTTCATCTCTAATGAGATCCTCTTATGATATCCTCTGATGATACCCTCTGATGACCATCGTCTGGTAATCATCCTCTGGTGACGTCATCATCTAATTTCTTTTTCTGGTGAAGTCATCTTCAGGTGACATCCTCTAGTGACGTCATCATCTGATTTCTGCTTCCGGTAATGTCATTCTCTGATTTCTGCTTCTGGTTACGTCATCTTCTGGTTTATGCTTCTGATGACATCTTCTGATTTTTCATTCTTCTTCTAAGTCAAAATACAATTTTCACAAAATACATTTGTTAACATCAAAACTTTAATTGCAAGAACCAACTTGGTTCCAACAATCTTTTGCTAACGTCATCTTCTGGTGACATCCTCTGGTGACGTCATCCTCTGATTTCTCCTTCTAGTGATGTCATCTTCTGGTTTATGCTTCTGATGACATCTTTTGATTTTTCATTCTTCTTCTAAGTCAAAATACGATTTTCAGAAAATACATTTGTTAACATCAAAACTTTAATTGCAAGAACCAACTTGGTTCCACCAATCTCCCCCTTTTTGATGATGACAACACCATGTATTTTTTATAATACTTTTTCTTTCTTTTTACTTTGACTCCCCCTAAGACTAAGCTTCATTTTATATTTTCTCCCCCTTAGTCTAATACCCAGATACCATATCAAATACATCATCTTTTCCCATATATTTTATCAAATACTACATCTTCTCCCCCTTTGTCATCAGACAAAAAGGAATGTTGCTGAATTCTTTTTTTTATATAAAAGTACACGAAAATTAAAATAAACTACAAACTTACTAAGCAACTAGTCAGGAATGAAGGTAAGGTTGAGGTTTTTCTTGATGAAGTCAAACCTATCTTCAGGTAATGGTTTGGTGAATATGTCAGCCCATTGATGGTCAATGTCTATTAATTGAATGCTAAGTACCCCTTTTTGAACATAATCTCTAATGAAGTGGTGTTTGATCTCTATTTGTTTGGCTCTAGATTGTAAGATAGGGTTTTTGGTTAGGTTGATGGCTGAAGTGTTGTCATAGTATAAAGGGATGTTTGTTTCCATGATTTTGTAGTCTTCCAGCTGATGTTTCATCCAAATGAGTTGGGAGCTGCATCCGGCTGCTGAAATGTATTCAGCTTCTGCTGTTGACATGACAATGGTGCTTTGTCTCTTGCTTGTCCAGGATATTAAATTTTCTCCAAAGAATGTGCAATTTCCACTTGTACTCTTTCTTTCGAGTTTATCTCCAACCTAATCAGAGTCACAATATCCACTCAGTTTGTATATAGGAGTTTTCTTGTAGAACAAGGTGAGATTGGTAGTACCGTTTAGATATCTAAGGATTCTCTTAACATCAGTTAAATGAGATTCCCTAGGATCATACTGAAATCTAGCACATACGCATACACTAAACATGATATAGGTCTCGAAGCAATGAGATAAAGTAAAGATCCTATCATTCCTCTGTAGGATTTTTGATCAACTTTTTGTCCTGAGTCATCTTTTTCAAGTGAGCAGGCAGGGTGCATTGGAGTAGCCATAGGTTTGCAGTCACTCATGTTGAACTTCTTGAGAAGCTCTTTAGTATATTTTGATTGATGAATGTATATACCTTTTTGACTTTGTTGAATTTGTATTCCTAGAAAGAACTTAAGTTCTTCCATCATGCTCATTTGAAATTCCTGGCCACTAGAGCAAAAGTCTCAATGTAGTCAATACCTTCTTGCTGACTGTAGCCTTGTGCAACAAGTCGTGCCTTGTTTCTGACAACTTCTCCTTTTTCATTCAGCTTGTTTCTAAAAACCACTTGGTTCCAATAATGTTCTTTTCTGGTCTTGGAACTAGATCCAAAAAATCATTCCTTTCAAATTCATTGAACTCCTCTTGATGGCAAGAATCCATCCATCTTCTCCCAGTGCTTCATCAACAAAAGTAGGCTCAATAGATGAGAGTAAGCCAAACAAACTGATTTCTTTAAGTGATGATCTGATCCTTAAGATATCACTTGCACTCCCAATGATTAGCATTTCAGGATGTGAAGATTTGTACTTCCATCCATATCTTCCTTCTGAATTATCTTCAGATTCATCCTCTAAAGATTTGTCGTATGCTTTCTGGTAGCTTATGCTTTTTTCAAGTTCTTTTGCCTGCATCATCTTCTGGTTCTGGTAGATCTGTACTATCATCATCTTGCTTTGACTTTTCAAGGTCAAACTATTTATCATATAACATAATACAAATCAGATAATTTAAAAGTGAAATTAATACAACCAGAACATCAGTTCTGCTTCTGGTGGTTTCTGCTTGTTTTTGAAACCACTGGAATGCTGTTTCTACTGAAGTGTTCACATCACGTGAATCACTTGGTTTCTTTGACAGTTTAAGAACCTGCAAAAATACTTATCTAGCTTTGATTTTTAAAATCAAGCTTCTTGTTATCACAGTAAACATAAATATAAAACAATAACAATATTTAAAGATAGATAAAACCTATATGTCACAGCTTCAGTTTCATTCTGAAAATCCTCATATTTCTGATTTTCAGATTCTAAATCTACATATTATGTGATTAGAGGGTCTGGATGAAGGGCTTTGAATTCCCTTCCTGGTTTGTAGTCTTGATGAATTTTATTGGAGTGTTTGAAGAACTCTCCTGATTCTGATTCTTCTCTTTCTGCTGATATATCAGGCTCCTCTGATAATTCAGGAACTGATGATAATTTTGTTTCTTCTGGTTCTGGAACTGATGGTAATTCTGATTCTTCTGGTAGTTCTAGTTTTATTTATATGAGTGATTTATCTGATATTTCCTATTCCTCCTATGATTCTGGTTCTGGTTCTGATAGGTATTGTGTTGACTAGTTCTTCTTCCACCAGAGTTACTTTGCTTCTGCTTGGTAGATGTTGGAACATAAACCTTTTTCCCTTCATATATTGCCAGCATCCATTGACCAGGCACCATGACTGGTGTTTCACTTTGGTTGTTTAGAACATCTGCAACATAAACAATTTTATCTTTTGGTACCCAAATCTGGTTGGGTCCAGGTTTGTTAGCCTTGAAAGATTTCTTGTCTCTCCTTGATTTTCTCATGGGACAAGAAAATTTTGAGTGACCTTTCTTGTAAAAAATAGCACACAAAACATTAGAGGAAATATGTTCAGTTACAGTTACAGATTCATCAAATCCTAAGCCTCTTTTACCATTGTTACTAACTCCATAGATCATAGAAGCATATTTGCTTCTTTCCATACCATTAACAATAAAATCTTGTAAAACTTGTTCATGCATATCAAAATTACATACAAGATTACTTTTTAGAATTAGGTTTTCAGACATAAGCTCAGCAATATCAGATTTAAGAATTGCATTTTCTGTTTTACATTCTGCATTTTGATTCTTTAAAACATCGATTTATTTGGTTAGAATTGAATTTTCTTCCTTAAGTGTTTTCAGTTTTAAAGACAGTTTGTTGTTGATATTTAAAATATCATTCATTTCAGTAATTAAATCAGATCGAGTAAGTTCAGAAAATACCTCTTTTTCATCTTCTGATGATTCGCTTCCAGAATCAGATTCTGTATCGGATCTAGATGCAGCGCATGTGTGAGCCATCAGAGCCAGTTCTGTTTTTGATTCACATTCAGAATCAGATTTTGGGTTGGATCCAGAGGCAGAATGAATATGTGCCATAAGAGCCAATTCTGCTTCTTTTGATTTCCTTTCAGAGTTGGATCCAGAGGCATAATGAGTGCGAACTGTCTGAGCCAATTTTGCTTCTTCTGATTCACTTCCAAAGTCAGATTTTATGTTGGATCTAGAGGCAAAATTTATGTGAGCCATCAAAGCTAATTCTACTTCTTCATCTTCAGAAGATTCATCAGAATCATCCCATGTTGCCATCAGATTCTTCTTCTTGGGTCTGGAGTCTTTCTTCTGATTTTTCCCTTTCTCCAGATTTTTACATTCTGACTTGATGTGCCCAGGTTCATTGCATCCATAACAAATGATACTCTTCTTGTCTTGTTCATCCTTTTCTCTGTTGGAATACTTGAAATACCTTTGGGGAATTTTCTTCCTTCTGTTTTTCCATATCTTCATAACCTTTTTGGTAATGAAGGCAATGTCTTCTTCTTTTGGTTTCTGATTCTGGTCCTGAGAATCACTATCTTTTGATTCTACTTTTCCTTCTGCTTTTAGAACTTTCTTCTGTTTGGATTTTAAGGTTAGGGTTTTGTTCTTCTTCTTGGGCTCATCTTCTTCCAGCTCTATTTCATGTGACTTGAGAGAGCTGATTAATTCTTCCAGCTTCAGAGTGTTCAAGTCCTTTGCTTCCTGAATGGTAGTGACCTTTGGTCTTCACTTGGTTGGCAAACTTCTAAGGATTTTCTTCACGTGGTCAGCAGTGGTATAGTTCTTCTTGAGTACTCTTAATCCTGATACCAGAGTCTGGAATCTAGAAATCATTGCTTCAATGTCTTCATCTTCTTCCATCTTGAATAACTCGTACTTCTTGACTAGAATGTTGGCCTTTGCTTCTTGAAATTGCTTGCTGCCTTCGTAACTCAGAATCAGACTATCATAGATGCTCTTCGCTGTTTCTCTGTTAGTGCACTTGTCGAACTCCTTGAATGTGATTGCATTGATCATGAACGTTCTGAATTTGTGATGCAACTTGAACATCTACTTCTAGTCAGCATCCATATCTCTCCTGGAAATTTTAACACCATCAGCATCTTCTGGAGAAGTATAACCATCTTCCACCAAGTCCCAAAGTTCAGGATCTTGTGAAATAAAAAAACTTCTCAGCCTGTCCTTCTAGTATTCAAATCGTTCTCCATCAAATAGAGGTGGTCTGTTGATGTTTCCTCCAGTAGCTTCTTCATTGAATCTAGACATGTTGATCCCTTGGATCTTTCCTCAAACACTGTAAAGTGTTCAGCCTTGAGACCGAGCTCTGATACCAATTGAAGGTGCAAACACGAGAAGGGGGGTTGAATTGTGTTTGCAAAACATGAATTCTTTTGTTGTTATGTTGAATTGATACAAATTATTTGATGAATAAATAATCAGATTTAGTAGCGGATAATCACAACATAAGAACACAACAATTTATCCTGGTTCACCGTTAACTGGGCTACGTCCAGTCCCTTCCTTTAGAAGGCCTTTTCACTAATTCAAACTCCTTTGAATTACAACACTACTGACCCTTCAAGCCAGTCTTCCCAAACATCCTGACAACCCCACACTATTGAGGAACAACAACACCTTGACTATACCAGCCAAGTCTTGTCAAACAGTCTGACAACCCCAGACTTTTGAGGAACAACAACATCTTGACTATACCAGTCAAGTCTTCTCAAACAGTCTGACAACCCCAGACTTTTGAGGAACTTCACAACCTTAAACCTACAAGCTAAGTCTTTTTCTAACAACTTGACAACCCCAGATTTTAGAAAAAACTTTAACACTATAGGATTTTATACAAGGGATCAAAATTAGAACTGAGTAATTACTTCTGGAAAGTTGATACTCCCAATAAGCTTAAAGTGAACTAGAGTGTTTGCTTCTAAAAATTTATGATGACGATCTGCTTCACACTCTAAGAAAAGAACACTTAGAAAATATTTATCTTTTAAGCAAATGTTTCTCCCCTTTGAACTCTTTGAATGCTTAAGAATTTTTTGCTCTAGTTCTTCTATTTTTCGATACTTTATTCTTCAGCATTAAGCCTCTATTTATAGTTGAAATTAGGGCTTTACTTTGCTTAGATTCTGTTTCTGGAGTCTTTTGCTCCGATTCTATTTTGAACATTTTTCTCAGATTATGTCTCGAGCATACTTTTAGCTAGATTCTGTTTTTCTGATTTTCGTCTCTAATGAGATCCTCTTATGATATCCTCTGACAGGTTCCTCTGATGATACCTGGTGATGACCATCGTTTGGTAATTATCCTCTGGTGACGTCATCCTCTGATTTCTTCTTCTGGTGATGTCATCTTCTGGTGACGTCATCCTCTGATTTCTGCTTCTGGTAACGTCATTCTCTGATTTCTGCTTCTGGTTACGTCATCTTCTGGTTTATGCTTCTGATGACATCTTCTGATTTTTCATTCTTCTTCTAAGTCAAAATACGATTTTCATAAAATACATTTGTTAACATCAAAACTTTAATTGCAAGAACCAACTTGGTTCCAACAATCTTCTGCTAACGTCATCTTCTGGTGACATCCTCTGGTGACGTCATCCTCTGATTTCTTCTTATGGTGATATCATCTTCTGGTTTATGCTTCTGATGACATCTTCTGATTTTTCATTCTTCTTCTAAGTCAAAATACGATTTTCATAAAATACATTTGTTAACATCAAAACTTTAATTGCAAGAACCAACTTGGTTCCAACAGGGAGAACTTAAGTTCTTCCTAGGGATACAAATTCAGCAAAGTCAAAAAGGTATATACATTCATCAAACAAAATATACAAAAGAGCTTCTCATGAAGTTTAAGATGAGTGATTGCAAACCTATGGCTACCCAATGCACCCTACCTGCTCACTTGAAAAGGATGACTCAGGCCAAAAAGTTGATAAAAAATCCTACAGATATACCTTAAAGGCATTACCGACCTCACCTTGTTCTACAAGAAAACTCATACATACAAACTGAGTGGATACTGTGACTCTGATTATGCCGGAGACAAACTTGAGAGAAAGAGCACAAGTGGAAACTGCACATTCTTGGGAGGTAATTTAATATCCTTGTCAAGCAAGAGACAAAGCACCATTGCCATGTCAACAGCAGAAGCTGAATACATTTCAGCAGCCGGATGTAGTTTTGAACTCATTTGGATGAAATATCAGCTGGAAGACTACAACATCATGGAAATCAACATCCCTTTATACTGTGACAACACTTCAGCTATCAACCTAATAAAAAACTCTATCCTACATTCTAAAGCCAAACACATAGAGATTATGTTAAAAAAGGGACACTCGACATCCAGTTTGTAGACACTGACCATCAATGGGTTGACATATTCACCAAACCACTACCTGTAGATAGGTTTGAATTTACCAAGAAAAACCTAAACCTTACCCTCATCCCTGACCAATAGCTTAGTTAATATTTTTTGTTATATTGTATTATTTTCATGTAATGTTATTCAAAATAAAAAAAAGGTGGAACAAAAAAAAATGTATTGTTGTATTTGATAAAGAGTTAGAAAAATCAAGGGCATTAGACTTAAGGGGAGAAAAATAATTGGAGCTTAATCTTAGAGGGAGTCAAAGTCAAAAGAAAGAAAAATAGTTATAAAAAATACAAAGTTTCGTCATCATCAAAAAGGGGGAGATTGTTGGAACCAAGTTGTTTTTTTCAGTTAAAGTTTTGATGTTAACAAAAGTATTTTATGAATATCACATTTTGACTTAGAAGAAGAATGAAAAATCAGAGGATACGTCACCAGAGGATACACCAGAGGATGACGTCACCGGAGGATGTCATCAGAGGATGACGTCACCAGAGGATACCTCTAGAAGATACCAGAAGATACCTCCAGAGGATACGAGAGGATGTTATCAGATGATACATCCAGAGGATACCAGAAGATATCACCCGCAGATACTTCTTGAGGATACTAGAAGATACCTCTAGAGGATATCACAAGAAGATCCCATCAGAAGCAAGAATCAGAGGATGTCATCAAAAGAAAAAATAAGAGGATATCATCAGAGGCAAGAATCAATGACATCATCAGAGGATATCATTCGTGGTCCAGACTAGAAGGAAATTTGGTCCAGAAGGAAACTTGGTCCATACCCGAAGGAAACTTGGTCCAGAAGGAGATTTGGTCCATACCAGAAGGAAACTTGGTCCAGAAGGAGACTTGGTCCAGACCAGAAGTAAACATTGTCTAGAAGAAGACATGGCCCAGACCAGAAGGAAATCTTGTATAGAAGACAACATGGTCCAGATCAGAAGCAATCATGGTCCATAAGGAGACTTGGTTCAGATCATAAGAAAACTTGGTCCAGAAGGAGACATGGTCCAGACCAGAAGGAAACATTATCTAGAAGATAACATGGTCCAGATGAGAAGATAAATTGGTCAAGAACAGAAGACATGGTCCAGAATAGAAGAATTGGTTCAGACTTGGTCCAGATCAGAAGATCACATAGTCCAGATCAGAAGATCACACTGTCCAGATTAGGAAACATAATGGTATAGGTCAGATCACATGGTCTAGACTTAGTCCAGATCAGCAGATCATACGTTCCAGATTTTAAATCATAATGTAGATCAAGTGAAGACTTGATTAAAATTAGAAGAGGACTTGACTGAATTTTGAAAGAGATTTGATCGTAGAATTAAGAAGATTTGATTCAAAAAACAAAGAAGACCTAAAGGAAATACGAAGGAAATATGGGCAAAGAAGATATGGTTCGAAATTAAAAAGAAATTGGATTGGCCAACATAATTTTCAAAGGAAATCTGAGCAAGATTCATCTCGAAATTAAGCTTGGACAAAGCCCATATTTCAACTATAAAAGAAGGCTTCAGGCCGCAGTAATAGGCATCGAAAAGTAGAAGAACTCAAGCATAAAATCCAGATTCATCTTAGAGTTCAAATCGATCAAAAAACACAAGAACTCAAGCTTCAAATTCAAAGTTATCCGAGAGTTCAATAGAGAGAAATACTTGAGTGCAAAAGCAAAAATTTTTAAGTGTTTTCAAGAGTGAAATAGTGCAGCAATCAACTTATCCAGAAGCAACTTTGCAGAATTCTAAACCCTTGTAATCAAACCCGTTAGAGGTGTAAATTCCTTCTTCCATCTGGGGTTGTCAGATTGGTAGGAGAAGACTTGACTTGTAGGGTCAAGGTGTTGTTATCGTTCCTCAAAAGTCTGGGGTTTTCAGACTGTTTGGGAAGACTGACTTGGAGGGTCAGGTGCTGTAATTCAAAGGTTTTGAATTAGTGGATTAAAGTCTTCAGGATGAAGGGACTGGATGTAGCCAAGTTAATGGTGAACCATGATAAATTGATGTGTTTTTATGTTGTTATTATCCTTAATGATGTAAACAAAATGGATTAGGAATTTCATCTAATTTGGCGATATGGCGCATAGAAAATTGGTTATTGTTGCCTAATATAAAATTTCCAATCCTTTTAATGAAGGTGGTCTTGGAATTAGATCTTTGATAAACATTTAAATTGCTATAGTTATTAAGCTTGTTTGGGACTTAGTTACTTATAATATTCATTGAGCTATTCTTCTTAGAAGTCAGGTCTTTCGAAGGCATGAACATATTAGATATCCCATTTATTCCTCCATCTAGACTACACTCAAAGTTAAGCTAACACGAAAACAACAAATGACAACTTGACAATGGTGATAATATTAACTTTTAAGTTGACATTTGGATGGACAATTCTTTGGTTTCTACTTTTAACATTGACGAGGACAAGGAATCTCTTCTTCATGTCACTGCCAATCATTTCATTCAGGATGATAATTGAAAAGTTCCTTTTGTTCTCTTACATACTTACGCTCAACTGACTGCTTTGTTGGCCAACACTATTATTCCTAATTTTGAATGTGAGGATCATCTGGTTTAAAGATTAAACAATTATGGAGTTTTAAGTTTTAAGGAATCTTGTATATTCTTCAAGCCATTAGGGCAACAAATTCCTTGGGCCAAAGCTATTTGGCATAATAACATTCCTCTTTTCAAGCTTCTTGAGTTTTGGTGACTGTTGCATACCAAGATGCCTACGAATGATAATTTAATATCTTGAGGTTGTCAAATTGTTTCAAGATGTAAGCTATGTAAACGTGAAATGGAGACTAGTACTCATCTCTTTTTATCCTGCTCTTTTGATACTAGGCTCTAGTTTTGGTTAAGATCTATTTTTCAATCTCAAATTGATATTAGTTCGGTTAAAAATCTTCTTATCATATTTGACAAATGTTGGTCTCATCAATGCAGATATGTTAGTGTTGCTAACATCATGTGCACTATTGGTACTATTTGGTATTGTAGAAATCAAGCTTGATTTGAAGGCAATAATATTGTTTTTCACACTGTTATCAACAAAATTATTGTCAATATATCTTTATCTGACAATCACACTTATAGTATAGTCTCCAACTCTATTAAGGAATTTCAAATTTTCAAGTTCTTCGAAGTTGGAGTTCATCCTCCTAAAGTTCCTACTATCAAGGAAGTGACAAAGGTTGGTCTTATCAATGCAAATATGTTATTTTGGCTAGCATTTGATATCACAGAAATCAAGGTAAATTTGAAGGCAAGAATCTTGTTTTTCACACTTTTATCAATATAACTATTGTCAATATATCTTTATCCGACAATGACACTTCTAACATAGTCTCTAACTCTGTTCGGGAATTTCAAATTCTTAAGTTCTTCCAAGTTTGAGCTCATCCTCCTAAAGTGACTATTATTAGGAAAGTGATCTAGCTCCCTCAAAGAGTATTGGATTAAATGTAATACTGATGAAGCTGCATCTGAATGTCTTGGTCCTCTTGCTTGTGGAGGTATATTTAGAGACAACTATGTTGCTTCCTTAAATTGTTTTGCTATAGATTTGAATATTACAACTACACTACACTACATGCTGAAGTTACGAGAGTTAAGGTTGCTATTGAAACAATCAACAAGAACGAGTGACGATTCCTATGGATTGAATTTGATTCGCAATTTACAAATCTTGCTTTTAGGAATACTAGCATTGTTCTTTGGTCTATTAGAAATAAATTACTTAATTGTTTTGAGATGGTTAAAAGAATAAGTTTTACTATATCTAATATTTTTAAAGAAGAAAATCTATGTGCATAAATGATTGCTAGTTTGGGGCTTCGCGTTGTTAACAATAATTGGTGAGATACTTTTCCTTATAATATTTCAGATGTTTTTAATGGAAACATAATTGGTCTTTCTGAATATAGATTTTGATGATGTCTATAGGTGATTATTGTACTCCTTTTTCCTTCGTCGTGATTTTATCCTTATTAATTTTCTTGATAAGGTTTTTAATGAGATAATATTTTGTATACCAGATAATTGTTTTTTTGAACTTTTGTATAATCCTTCAAACATCTTGTATTTTCTCATGTTAGGATGTCATACTAGTTATGTGATGCATTTATAATCTATTTTTACTTAAAAGAGTTATAACTACACATAAAATATTCACATTAATTACATCAATCATTTTTCTTATTATATATTAAACATTTTATCAGTACCTATAAAATGGAAAAAATGGAGTAATAATTAAAAAGAGACTAAATTCAATACTCATCAACTTTTTTATATTATAATAAACCCAAAAGGAAATAGTTGAAAAGTTTGAAAGGGACAAACACATCTTCTGTTTGGTCATTGTTGTTTGATTGTTCAATGAAAAAAAATACTATTTTAATGGATTAAATTAAACCTGTTTTGAATATGTTTGACCATTGCTAATTATGTTCCATTTTTCTATCATATTTTATATACTCTTTTTAACCCATCTCCCTCTCTCTATGATTCGCATTATTCTTCTAATTTCTCTCTCTAAAATCTTCACTTCACAGCTTTTTCTATCTGCTTTCTTTGACTCAACAAGAGGTTTTTTCGTGGACGAATCAAAGCCACAAAAAGTATCGATTTTTATCCATTTCATCGACCCTGGATCGCTTCACTGTGATTTACATGAGCTCTCATTTCTCCCACAGGTTCGTTCAGTTTTCTTACTTGGTCTTTCGATTCGTGCAATTTCAGCTTATTTTTATGCAAATTTGATTTGGAATTTTTTGTTTTTGTATTGATGCTTCCCCC
>JBBPBO010001985.1:67766915-67778058 GCA_037974295.1 Cicer cuneatum | reverse complement strand
CCCCCCCCCCCCCCCCCCCAATCTATTGGTTTGTTTTGCACTCTGACTCATTTTATTGATTGTTTTTTTGAAAATTATTTTTTAGATTGGAAAATTTAACTGTGTTTGTTACCTTGCTAAATTGAATAAATGGGTTTATATTGAAATTTCCTTAATATTATGGATCTGTGTTGCTAATGCTTTTCATGTACTTTTTTTTTAATTGGGGAAGTGGAAATTTTTTATTAATCAATTTGACACTAATGACCAATTTACAACTGTTCCAAAGACATTTGAACTTGGTACTTTGAGGTTATAAAGATAAACTAGTAAGGTTGTAGCAACTGCGTAGTTTTATTCATTTGCAAACAAGCATTTCAGACATTCTTTTCCTTTTTAGATTTTATTTATAAAATATTTATTGTAGAAATTGGGAAGTGAGATGGGAAAAGTAATGTCATTTTATTAGACTTAGACCATTTTGTTGGAATGTAATGGTTAAAAATTGGAAATGAGGTTTATCATGCTATCAATTATGCAATTGTTCGGTAATTGTAGCAATTTACATTCAATTAAGGTGTCCAATGCTTATGTGATCATGAAGTCTTAGGTCTGTTTGGCAAGCCCAAAAGACAAGCCTATAGCGGATAGCTTATAGTGTTTAAGCTAATAGCACTATTTGGTAATTGTTTTTTCTCACTAGCTTATAGTGTTTTATTTCTTTCAAGTTTATAGCGATTTTTTATAAGCTACTTGATGTAGCATTTGAACTTATATCATTTCATTTTTTCTTCCGTTTTTATCCTCATTATATTAATAGAAATATTTTAAATATTAAATGAAAAAAATATTTTTCACGCCATTTTATACTTTTCAACTAGTTCAACTGCTAATTTTACCAAACACTTCAAATTAAATCAGCTATTCTCTATTAGCTAGTTTATCCGCTATTCGCTATAAGCTCGTTTGCTATCAGCTAGCTTATCCTGTATCTGCTATTTTTGCCAAACAGAGCCTTAGTAAGGTATGAAAAGAAAAATGGAAATGAAAATTGGGGAGAAAAGGAGATATTCTGCATGTTTTGTTGTATTATGTTGTGCTTACTGGAGAAGATAGAATTTAGAAAAATTAAAGAGTTAACAGCTATAGTCCTTGAGTGATTCTCAAAATATTAATTTGGTGTGTGTAGTTTCTTTTCACCAGGATTAGTAGTTGTGGTGAAAAGTAATTACACATACCAAATTGATCTTTTGATAATCTCTCAAGGACTTTGATGATTAGTCAATGGAGTCGTTTGGCACTTGATAATCAGAATTGTATGAATCACAGTTCGTTACAAGGCCTCACTCCAGCATTACAGGTCACATGGAGTTTTTGTTTTGTTGCTGGAATGATGGAATCACACTGACACACACCAACCTGCTGGAACATGCTGGAGTACTAGGAATCTTAATTCTTTCGTACTCCAATTTCTGAGGAGCAGGGAGCCTAACATCCACTGCGGAGTGACGACGAAGGAAGTGAGAAGTTGGTGTAGTGGGAATCTCATTGGCACAGGTCTTGGAAGAATGAAGATGGCTTCTGATAGAAAGGCTTAGATGTGTTGTCAAGCGCTGCCCATATATAAGGATGTAGTGAACCAACAATTACGGCATAGGGTTGAGTGGATGCTCCATTGACGACAACAAGTCTATGGTGTTAAGATGGTTTGGCATTGTTGATATATGGGTAGTGGGGTTAGTGAAAGATGAAAAATGCTGCAGACCTGTGATGGACAGTCACTGAGGAACGAAGGACTGTCTGCAAAAATTAGGTCTGCGGTCAAAATTATCTAGCAATCGGTTTTTGACAAAATAAAAATTATCAAAAGATTCTAATAATTTATCTACATAGAAAATGAAATGAAGAAATTATTTTATTCGTATCATAATTTTATGATTTTATTAAATGTATTTCATGAGTCTTACAATTGCCATGATTTGATGACCATGAGTTTTATTTAGGATCCTTATACTTTTGTTTTTGCAGACATAAACAGTTATCTACTACATCCTAATTTTGTATATAGGATGGGGTGTTTTACTGTTTTGAAGAGAAAGAAGAAAAAGTCTAACCAGACTGTGTATGTAAAACGCGTAAGCCCTGGCGATGATTCACCTACAGCTACAGTACTTCCTGAGCCGCAAGCTCATACTCGCCCACTCCAGTCTGCGCCTCCTAGTTTTGGGACCAGAGTTAAACCTATTCAACCCAGTAATAAAGTCAATATCAATAGAACAAGAACATTGTCTGCGCCATCGTCTCTTGATGAAGCAGAACAGCATGCTTTCGCCTCAATTGGGTACGAGGAGCAAGCGTCAAAATACCGAGCTGGATCATTGAAGGAGCAGCGTTCTTCTAGTCCACAACCTTTACCGCTTCCATTTCCTAAGGGTGGTAGTACACTGAATACTGTGGGAAGCTTAAAGTTGGGGATAACTAGTGGTCCTCTATATTCTTCTGGACCTTTGCCGCTTCCACCTACTGGGTCGCTTCGAAACTTTTCATACGACGAACTTGCTTCTGCTTGCCACAATTTCTCTTCAGATCGATATATGTCAGAATGTCTTTCGTCCACCATCTATAAAGCTTCCTTTGGTGGTGATGATGCTTCAAGTTCAAAGAAGTTTGAAGCCACTGTCACACGCCTTCACCCATCACCTCAGGTACTTTTCTCAGTACTGTAGTAATTTCATTTCGTTTCTCAGTGTTCTCATGCATACATATTGCTAATTGCTCATCTTGATGGTGCAAACTTATCTAATATAGTAAAGTATTGCTTGCTTTATTACCTTAGGATGGCTAGAATTCAATGTTTTATGTATTTTGTTATATATGAGATGTGTTATTTATATGTTAACCTTATATTGTGTTTGTTTAGTCGAATTCACCATATATTTATATGTTAACCTTATATAGTACATAAATGAGTTAAAAAAATTCTGAATTACCTATTGTCTAAAAGTATTTTGTCTTCTTTCAGGGCTTGAAGGAATTCATAAATGAGGTTAATACTATTGCATCTTTGCGGCATCCGAATCTATGTAGATTGCTAGGATTTCATGCGCGTGATGGTTCAGAACATAGAATGTTGGTTTATGAGAGGCTATACCATGGAAGCTTGGACCGTCTATTGTACGGTAGATCTGATGGACCGTCAATTGATTGGAATACAAGAATAAAAATTGCGATATGTGCTGCACAAGGTCTTTCTTTCTTGCATGAAGAAGGTCCTTTTCAGGTATTTAGTATGAAATTATATAGAATGTATTTAACTGAAGAAACCTCATGTTGTTATGTATGCATTTTCTCAAAAAGTGTGCAATTAGCACATTATTCAATCAAGTGTGCATTTTTATTATTGTTGATACTTGATATAGCAGTTTTACGTCTGCAGGCAATGTATAATGAATTCTCAACAGCCAACGTACAGATTGACAAAGATTTTAGTGCAAAGCTTTCAGGATATGGTTGTGTTGGACATTTTCCCAAAGAAGAGATTTCAAGCAATTCATCTGTAAGTTCTTTGACTTATAAGTGTTGTGTTCTATGAAACATTGACACATACACCAGACACAATACCAACACGAACACGTAGACACAATAATAATTTGAGAAAATAAAAGTGATTGTATATAATAAAAATGTCAGTGTCAGACACACCTTTATCTGAAGTGTCAGGACTACATAGGTTGTGTTACTCACTCTAAGATATCAATCTAGAGCCAATGATATTTCGCCAATGTTCTATCATGAATGATCATTCCATAATCTTTGTTCCTATCTGTTATGTTCATGAATTTGTTATTACTCAGGCTGTAGGAAACCTATCGATGGAGACACTGGAGAAAGGAATGCTCACTCCAAAGAGCAATGTATGGAGTTTTGGAATTTTTCTTCTGGAGCTACTCACAGGAAGAAAGAATCTCGATAGTCGTCACCCCAAGGAAGAGAGGAATTTGATGAAGTGGAGCAAGCCTTTCCTATCTGATAACCATCGTTTGTCGATGATCATGGATCCTCAACTCAAAGGTCGGTTTCCTAGTAAAGCGGCGAGAACAATAGCCAACATTGCACAAAGATGCCTTCAAATGGAGCCATCAGAAAGACCAACCATGGGAACTGTTGTTGAGCATCTAAAAAAGATACAGGATTTGAAGCATTCTTGCAGGTTCCCACTGCAAGAACCATCGCAAATCTATGCAACACAAATGTCAAGATCACCAAGTTTGAATGGTATCACCCACCCTGCACCAAGGTCGAGTTTCTCTCCATCACCGTCATCTAGAGCCCTAGTATCTGTATCGCCTCCAAGATGGTCTGAAGTGTCCATTCAACTTCCGCTTCGTGCTTCTTCTTCAACCCTCTCTTTGGAAGAGCTAGAGAGGCAAGGAAGCCGCAAGTCGACGTCCTCTGTGTCTAGGAAGGCTAGTGTTGAAGGATTTTGATCGTCTATAGTGTTTATTTTTTATTTGTTATTCTTATTTTTTGGGTGTGGTTCAACACAAATTTATAGGAGATAAAGATGTGGTTCTTCTACCTTGTAATCATCCCTTAGTGTGATGCAGAGAGGATGTTCTTTTGTAGATAGTGCAAAGGTTGGAACCCTTGGTTCAATTAGTTACTCAGTTTATATGAAAATCTATATAGTCTTCAGATTTTACTATGTGATATAAAAGGTGCAATTAAATTTGGTCTTGAAGTGAAAGAAGAAGCAAGACATATATCTTTGGCAATAAATATATATATATATATAAAAGAATTTCTTGAAGATTTTCATTTGATGACACTATCAAGTACAAAACTTTTCATAATATTTTTAATGAGAATGTAAGAGCAATTATACTGGTAGAACTCAACTTGCATGTTGTGGGTTTCATTCCTGCAAGTGGCATTGGATCTGCATATTGACACTATCCTTAAGTAATTTAATTTATCTTTAGATATATTACGAGTGAATAGGCATGAGATTAAGTTCAATAAGCACAAGATTATGTTTTATTTTGATTGTTTAAAGAAGTATGGTCTGTATCTAAAGCAGGCTAGATTATAGAACCATGTCGGATGACATAGGCTATTTTCACCCAAATGGCAAGAATTTAAGAAATTTTAAAGTGTTGCTGCAATGTTGAATCTTGTAACATCTTTTTCTTGATTGTAGTTTTGCACGTGACTGTTGACTAGTATCTTGCTGGTCACTATTGACACAAGCTCAATTCAGAGAATCTTGAAGATTTGTGATAGGACTTGGTCGGCTCAATGCAAAGATGCAATTGTTGCAGATATTATTAATATTATTGATACTATATGGTTTTGCAGAAATATCATTTGTTTCAAGGACAAAAAGATATCAATCAATTCTGCCATAAAATAATCGTTGCTAGTGTTTCAATAACATGAAATCACACCAAGACTACAACTTCCTCCTCCATGCAAGATTTTTAAATTCTTAAAAGTTTCCTGATTAACGATCATCTTCCTCATTCTCCTCATATCAAGGAGATTCTGTAACAATCTCCTTTATATAATTGGATTAAATAAAATACATTGCAAATGGTTGTCCATGACTAACTGTTTGTGAGAGAATCTTCAGAGACTATAGGACTAATGCTGTGAATGTACAGGCTCGGCCCAAGGGCCATTATTACTAAATAAATTACTAAGTTTACTGAGTTTTTCTAGTAGTGTAATTTGTAGAGTTTAGCTTTGTTAAACTCATTGACATAGGTTCAAACTCTAGAAATGTTACTTATTTTATTATTTTCAATGGACAAATAAAACAATCTATGTTTTGTACTCTATTTTTTTTCCGAGTGGTAACTTATGTTTTTAAAAATCTATTTAAGTTGTCTATATTAAATTTAATTTTTTTATATTTACGAATAATCAATAATTTGTTTATATTATTATTAATTTTTATATTATTTTCTCTCTTTTTTTGGTAAATAAAATGTTTTTCTTTTTTTAGGCAGTTTTACTATCTCTTGTTTAAAAGAGTCGTCTTAGACCTTTAAAATTATTGGGCCGAACATGTGAATACAATTGAATTAGCTTTTCAAAGAGTGTATAATAATTTGTTGATTCAATTTGATTCCCAACTTACAATTCAAACCTACAACAATAATAGTATTATTCCTTGGCATTTACGAAAACGTTGGAACAACGATCTTCACTTAACTAAGCAAAAATTGCCTATTTAGCTCTTCATGTCTCTTGTGTTCAATGGTGGAATCATATTCCATCTATTATTTATGACACTTTTTTTAGGAATAGATTAGGCATATATGAATATAGATTTTATAATTATATTTGTCTTGCTTTTTAATTCTATATTTTATTACTACGCTCTTTTTTCCTTCATCGTGGTTTTATCTCATTGAGTTTTTTGAGTAAGTTTTTAATGAAGCACTTGAGTGTCATATTCAGTGGCCGAGTTTGACTAAAAAGTTTGGGGTAGACAACTAAAAATTAAAATGTATAAATCAAATATGCAAATAATATTACATAGCAAAAAATTAAGTTGTAATAAACATAAAGTGGAGTATCAAATAAATTAACTGCATGACTTAAAAATACCTTAAAGTAATACTCTACACTATTTAATTAACTTGAAATCATCAACAATAAACTCGGAACTGATACTTGCAACAATTTCCCTTTCAATATAAACCGCCATGCTATCTGCCAAAAAGTCAACTTCCATCTTATTTCTTACCCTATACTTAATAATTTTCATTGTTGAAAAAGATCTTTTAGTTATGACAGTAGAAACTGGAAAAAGTCATAATAAGACGGAGTAGTCCATCAATCAAGTAGAAATTTTGCGTCTTTTCAGTTGCAACCAAGCATGAGTGCAATTCTTGGATAGTTGATAAATTCTTCAAATTTTAATCTTGATGAGCATCAACCAAGAAATGTTGGAGTTGGAATTTCAAATTAATTTTCTCTTGCATATTGAAATCCATAGGGTAATATTTTTCAACTAGAGTGCAAATTTTTTCAATGTTAAAAGCTTTATAATTATCCTTAGGAGTCAAAGCACAACTTAGAGTTAACAAATCCATTTCTTTCTCACTAAATATGTTATTCAACTCTTGTAATTGTTGGTCAACAGTAATCTCAATATCATGTTTTCACAAAAAGTCTCCACTTCAAGAAATAATGCATCCAACCATCTTCTCTCAAGGCTTGAATAAGAGACTTTGTTGTTCCAACCAATTACATGGCATTAACTACATCGTGAGATTGTTGTTGTAAGACTTGACAAAGTATACCAATTATTCCCATAATGTCTTTCATCAAATGCAAGATAAATATACAATCAAACACCTTCAAATAATTATAAGCACTATCAACATTTCCACGTGTAGAATAACTTGCTCCTTCATTTGTATTTTTTTTAAAACGATACAAGTTGCCTTATACATATTTATCAAGCTACAAATAGAAGAGAAATGTGATCCCCAACGAGTATCTCGCCTCATTTCAAAGTACCAATTTGATTTGCACCTTTACCAGTTAAAATCTCATCAATTTCTAGCAAATGTGCAATTTCCTCTAATTGAGCAGCTTGTAACTCATTATGACACTTAGTAGAAGAACAAATAATATTGACAATATCAAATAATTTATGAATCGGAACAACTTCTCTTGATGTAGTAACCAACACAAGTTGCAATCGATGAGCAAAACAATGGACATAGTATGCATAAGGATGATCCTTCATCAATAGTGCTTGTAAACCATTCCATTCTCGTCTAATATTACTAGCACCACCATACCCTTAACTACGTATGTTAGAAACATCAAGATTATGTCGAGAAAGTATATCACATACTTCTTTTAGAGTTAAAGTTGTAATGCCTTCAACATGTGCCACAAAAAAAATGCTTTTGTATTAAACCAACTTTGTCAACAAATCTTAACACAAGAAACAATTGTTCCTTTTTTGATTCATCACAAGCTTCATCTACAACAATGCAAAATTTGGAATCACCAATTTCTTCACATATATGTTTTCTCACCATATTGGGAGGAATATGCAAGAGCTCTTTTTGGATTTGATGTGAAACATACTTGGAATTATATGGAGCATTTTTCAACATAATTTTTGCAACTTCATCATTATAAGATGCCAAGAGTTTTATCAATTGAAGAAAATTGTCTTGATCCGCTAGTTTCATCATGTCCCCTAAAAGCAGAAGCTTGAAGTGTTAACACACGACCAATGTTAATTGATGTCTTGAGACGTATTCGATTCTTCAAAATTTGTTCCGAGCTTTGCTCTTGAATAGCATTCCTAATATGTCGATCTTGTTTCAACAGGTCTAGACAAGCTTTCATTACATTGTTGTGTGGTGAGCAAGGATCCATCCCTATGTGTTTAAGAACGGTGCAATATTTTTCATTTTAATTTTTAACTTTCTTCCAACCTCTAAAATCCGTACCAATGAAGACATCTGATCTAGGGTTTAGGGTCTAGGAGATCCACTTGGTCTTTTGCTAAATACATAGCATGATAAGCAATATGCAACATATTTAGAAGGAGAATATTCTAGCCATGAAGAAAAGATGCTAAACAAAACGTATTGAAACCATCTTGGATGAAGACCAAATTTATTTGATAAGGACCAAATTTTAGATAAGCTCTTCGTATTGCATCTAATTAATTTGGTGGGTATTGTGAAATTTGAGGGCGCTTTCCGAGGTCACGTTCTAAACATTTTTCAAAGTCATCTTCGAAAACTCTGGGAACCTTGGAAAGATGATTCTCATTTTCTTTAATTCTTGGATTCTTAGAGATAGTTTCAGACATAGAAGTTTTAATTTTTTTCATCTCTTTCACTATCACAAATTTTCCTCTTAAAAAAAGAATCAATTATTTTACTCTTCATTCTCACAAACCTCTAATACAAATTTTTTTTAAATAAATCAATAAATCATAAATTCAGTCACGGTCAAAATAATGCAAAAACAAAGGGAGTTACAAATCAAAGTTGCAGTTACAAATAAAAATATACTTGTCACAAGTAAAAAATTTATTATCAACAAATCAAAGTCACAATCACAAATCAGAGATTATATGCACAAATCAAAGACTCACAAATCAGATATTCCCTATTCATAGTAACAAATCATATATTCAGTCACAGTCAAAGTAATGCAAATATCACAAATCAGAGACTCAAATGGAGTATCAAACTCAAATGACGTATCAAACTTAAAAGGGAGTATCTAAAATCTGTGACCCACATCAGTGGTGACCAAAATACTTTGATTTGGGGCACTAAGCCGACAAGCGACGACAATGGCAGAGTCGTAGAGATCGTGCACGTGAGGGTCGACTGAGGAGGAAGACAGAGTGAGCAGTGGCGAGCAAAGAGCCAGAGACGAACGAATACAATAGCGAAGACGAACGAATACGACAACGAAGATGAACGAAGAAGAAGACAAAGACAAACGAAGATGACGATGAGATTCTAGCCATTCTAGAGGGGCGATTATGTTAAGAGAGTGAGAAAGATTTGAGAAGATACAAATTTTAGGTATGTTTGTTATTTTCTACTTTCAATAAGGGTATTTTGATCATTTTATTTATATATATTTTTTGGTGGTCGTGGCCCGTCACAACTAAGCTCCACCCCCAATCATATCATATGTTTACCTTGGGTTTAAGGCTAGTCCCCAAGCTTTGTACTTTTTATTTATTAATATATTTATTGGAGTACTTATGATGATAGGTGATAGCTTTGAAATACCTACTTAATTGGAATGTCTTAACTATCATTTGATGCTTTTGGACTCTAATTTTTTCTTTAAAAAAGTTATATACATGATGTCTAAGAGTACAAAAAGGTTGAGTGTTAAAGCATTTGATACATCAAACATTTACACTTTCTCTTAAGCATTTGATACATCAAACATTTACACTTTTTCTTGTGTGATATTCTTTTGTCGTGATTCACAAGTAATTTGAAGTTTGAGTAACAGGACTCTCTCATGCATTAAACTTAGCTTGGTAGTATCGATGTTACCTCGAACAACGTTAAAGTAAATAGGTTTTTATCATTAGAGCCTTATTACTATTGCACTTTTCTATTTTAAATTTAAATATTTTTTAAGTTTAATCGTAGTTTTGATCCTTTTATTTTCACCAATTCACATAATCAGTTTTCTAATTTAAAAGTCAACAGTTTTGGTTATTTTTTCATATTTTTTAATTAAAAAAAATGAAAATTTGACATATTTTAGATGCCACAAATTTCATGATAAAGAATTATCTAAATGTATTAATTATTCATATGAGATTAATTAAATTACAAAAATATGAATTTTCTAAAGTAGAAAATTAAGTTTGTAGAAGTTTTTATTGCGATTTTATGTGTGTTAATCATTCTACATCATCGTATTATATGTTATGTTATTTAAAGCATGTTACATCGTCATTTTTTAATTAAAAAATTAAAATGATGGAACAAAACTGTCATATTTTAATAAATGAGACTAAAACTGTAATTAAATCTATTTTTTAAATACAAATTTGACTACAACTACTATTAAAACCAAAATTTTCAAATATAATTTATCAAAAAGTTTTAATTGTCATGCATTGCCGGTGTAAAAAAATTTACAATGTCAACACATTACAACAATCCATAAATGTAATTTTAAAACTAATTATAAGAAAATTCAAACAATTTTAATAATACGACGGTTACGATTTATAGATGGTGTAAACTATCTTTACACTTCTAGTATATACAAATTAAATTCTTTATTAAATACTAAATAAAATTATCTATCAGAATTGATGAGTTATGAACAACTAGTACTATCATAAATACTTATTAAATATCAGAATTTATGCACTCTTTATGCTGTGAAATGTTAATATATTATTGAGTTTTGCTTTTAAAAAAAAATATTGTAATCATTTTGATTTCATTGTAGTAGATTTTAAGACTTTTAAAAAATATATAGTAACTTTTATTGAAATTGAAATTATTTTTTTTTAAAAACCATTTTTATTTTTTGAAATGAAATTTAATGTTGCAAGCAATTATTTATAATCATTGTAAATTTTGATAATATAATCAATGAAAATGAATGTAATAATGTTGAAAAT
>JBBPBO010001985.1:67750759-67766675 GCA_037974295.1 Cicer cuneatum | reverse complement strand
AAATTTAAATAAAATCTAATTTTTTAAATGAAATTCAAAATAATTATATACTCTTTGTTTTTATAAAACTTAAAATAATGTACTAATAATCTATGAATAATAATAATAATAATAATAATAATAATAATAATAATAATTTAATTGGTTGTAATTTCAATATTTATATGCATTAATAAAAATATTATTTTTATGAGCAAAAAACAATATCTTAACGATCAAAACATTATTTCCAGTACATTCATTTTAATTAATTATACAATCAAAATCTTCTATGATTTTATAATTATCTTTTAAAAAATAAGATATTTAAAATATATTTACCACTTAAAAAAATTTAAATCACAGATTTATCCCGTGCAAGATATTTTTTATGATATTTATCTTTAGAGTATGTTACCGATATATGATTGAATTTTGAATTTTGATAATATACTCTATAATCGAATTTTAAATTGTTTAGAAAAATTTACCCCATATCTCCACAAATTTTTAAAAATATCAAATATATCTTTGATTATTTTTACTATTTTACCAACTCAAATTGATTTTTTTTTACCATTTAAAGATTTCCGGACCAAACAAAATAAGTTTTCCGGTAAGTAAAAGTTTTTTAGAAGTTACCGGAAAACCTTTATACAAAAGATACTGGAAAATTTTAAATGTACTGAAGAGTAAAAAAGTGTCTACCCGAAAGCTTTGAAAAAAATTTCCGGTACAAAAGCTTCAAAATATATACTATCGGAAAACTTTTCACAAGATTTCCGATACAGAAGAGGTTTACTGGAAAACTTTTTCACAAGTTTTCCAGTACACAACATTTTTTTTTTAATTTTATTTATTTTTATAAATTTTAACATATATGGATAAATCGTTACTATTATGTCATAAAACATTCGTTGATACTACCAACATTTTTAATTAATATTAATATTGTAAAAATCTATTATTGTGATTAATTATTCTAATTTATTTTATATTTTATTTTAGATATTTGACACATGGAAAGCTGTTGTGAATTGAGCTAGAGAAATCGGTATAAAAAACAAGTGACCGTTATCATCACAATATCACATAAAGAGACAAGAGAGAGAGGGAGGAGAAATAAATTAATATTAGGCTGTGACAAAGGAGGAAAATACAAGTGTGTTGATAGTTTAACTCAAAATTCAACAAAAAAATGTGGTTGTCATTCCAAGCTTAGAGAAAAACCATTAAAAGATGGTTCAGGATAGACAATTAAAGTAATTTGTTGAGTTCACAACCACAAATTACCTAATACTTTGGAGGGACATGCATTTGTTGGACGTTTAGATGAAGAAGAGAAAAAACATGTTCCTTAACAAAATATAATGTTGCACCGAGACACATATTACTCTCATTGCAAGACCGAGATAAGAACAATGTTACTCAGATCTCACAAATATATAAACAAAGGAGTATGATTCGATTGCACGTGAGAGGTCATAAGATAGAGATGCAACATTTATTCAAATTAATTGAAGATACAAAATATGTGTGTTGGAATAGAAAGCGGGAAGACTTAGATGTTATGAGTGATATTTTTTGGGCCCATCCAGATTTAGTGAAGTTGTTGAATTTGTTTCCTATTGTGTTGATTATGGACAACACTTACAAAACCAATAAATACATAATGTCGTTACTTGAAATTGTTGGTATGACATCAATAGAGATGACATTTGTAGTTGGATTTGCTTATTTGGAATGTGAGTGAGAAGAAAACTTATGTTGGACATTAGAGAGGCTAAGAGAACTGTTTGTTACACAAAACAAATTTTCTTATGTAATTGTGACTGAGAGAGATCTTGTTTTAATAAAAGCAGTTGGTATTGTATTTCCACATGTTGTTAATTTGCTTTGTCAATTTCATATCGACAAAAAAGTTAGAGCAAAATGCAAGCAATATGTCTTAAAAGATAGACAAGAGTTAGTATTAATATGTGAAAAGACATTATATATTGCAGTGATGAAAAAGAGTATATCATGCGCTTCCGCATGTTTGAACAATCATGTGTCGATAATAAAAAATTTGTTGATTATGTGAAAGAAACTTGGTTGACTCCTCATAAGCAAAGATTTGTTGGAGCATGAACAAATCGAGTGATGCATTTGGGGAACACAATGACTAACACATATGTCATGTCACTATAAAACATCGATTTTGTAATTTTACTATATATTGTTGGATTGCTCCATAGTGACAATTTACATGTAATGATAGGGTTGAGTCAACTCATTGGAAACTGAAGTAAATGTTGGAACACAACATGGATGACATGTGTAAATGTTGGGAGGCTATGAACAACATGATAAGGTTGCAACATAAAAAAATCAGGGGCTCATTTCAGAAAAGTTTATATGATAAAGAGCATGAACACAACAGTCCTATTTATTAGAGATTGAATACATTTGTATCAAGAGAAGCTCAAAGACGTATTGCTGAAGAATACGAGAAAGTTGAGTAGGTGGGTATTGACAAATCTATATGTGGGTGCTCTCTCAGAAGAACATACGGGTTACCTTGTGCTTGTGAATTGGTACAATATAAATTGATGGGTGAACCAATTCCTCCAGATTATGTGCATATTTAATGAAGGAAATTAAGCATGGAATGTGAACTCACCCAAGACACAGAAGATGGATCAAAGTTAGATATGTCTAATGAGATGAATGTCTTGTTGAAACGTTTTCGATCACTTGATGTTATAGGAAAAAGAGTGTTGAAGAGTAAGGTGCGTGAACTTGTTTTTCCAACTAGTTGATGAGTGGAAATCGATGTGTGCAAGTATCTTATGAATTATAAGTTTCCAATGAATTGTGAGGATGGTTGATTGTATTTGTACTTGCAACATGATTTTTATATTAAATTATTTGCTGTTTTGCAAAGATGAAGATGTCATGTATTTTAAAAAGTGAGCATCCTTATTTATCATCGTTGTTATAGAATTGAAATATGCCATGAATGTATCTGTTATATTTGATATAATTGATATGTGGTAATTGTTAATTTCGGTCGGTGACCCTTTACAATTATTGTGGAAAATTGGGCTTTTCCCTCAGATGATACCCGAACCCATATCACCGACGGATACACTAAAGACAGAGACGTCGTTAGTTTTCCTTGATCTTCATGTATGGCGTATTTGTGGACAACGCAGAGGGACCGACAGCTGGGATGAAGATGAGATTTGTAGAGGATACGGTGGAAATCGTGCTACTGTAGCTTTAGTGCATGATCAATTTAGACTTGTTGTATAGGGTATTGAGCTTAGTGGATGTAATTATTTATTTTGGGATAATTGTATATTTTTCCGCACTCTGATAATGTTTTGGTGGGTTCAGGATACAACTTTTTGATGTACCTTTATTTTGGTATATTTTGAAGATCAATTTCCCAAAACTAATTTACTCGGTTAAATTATGATGTAATTATTTAATTACGTTCCTCATTTGAATCACGACGTATTATTTTATGAAATGACTTAATTTTAATTTTATTTTAATTATCTTGAATTAATTCGAAAATTCTTTTATTTATTTGATTTTGGTTGGAAAAAAAAACACACTCGCGCTGTTTAAAACTCGGGGTGTTACAAGTTTGGAATCAGAGCTTTTGGTTAATTGTTGGGTAGAGCTCTGTTTAGATTTTTGGTTGCGAGTCGTTATCTGATCATGCATAGGAGCAAGTAGTTAGAGTGTCAAGGCTTGTATAGTTGTGGTGTGCTGAAGTGATGATGTTGTTAAGTTATGATTTTGGAATTATTCTAAGTGGTGTGAGATTTTTACTTGATGATGGTTTTGTAGGGAGCAATGCCTCCAAGAAGAGACGACACTGCAAGAGCCAACGTCAGTCGGGATGATCGGATGGCTGAAGCGATGAATAACATGGCTACGTCTATTGTTGCACAGACGACTGCAAAGACTCAATGAAGATCTAGAGAAAAGAGAAAGAGAGATTCGTGCTGTTGAATCAAGAGGACTAGAGGATTTTCTTCGTCATAATCCTACAAAGTTCAAGGGTGATGAGGGTCCAGAAAGAGCGGACCAATGGATTCAGGAAATGGAGAAAATCTTTGAAATGATTAATTTCCAGGCAGCGGTAAAGGTCAACTATGCTACATATCTGCTGCTAGGGGATACAGAGTATTGGTGGAGAAGTACAATGCTACTGATGGGATCAATTCATGAGGAGGTGAACTTGGAGTCGTTTAAAAAGAAGTTTTTGGACAAATACTTCCCGATGAGCACTAGAAGTAAGTTGGGTGATGATTTTATGAAATTACACCAAGGAAACATGACGGTGCGTGAGTATGCAGCTAAGTTTGAATCTTTGTCAAGGCATTTCAGATTTTTCCGTGAAGAGGTGGATGAACAATTTATGTGTCATCGTTTCCAAAATGGACTGAAGTACGAGATTCAAGACTCAGTCTTACCATTGGGAATTCAATGTTTCCAAGCATTAGTGGAGAAGTGTAGAGAGGTTGAGGATATGAAGAACAGGAGAGCCAACCGAGGAGGGAACTTTAATTCAGGAGGGCCTTGTCGGATGAACTATCAGAACAATAAAGGGAAGCAGGTTGCTAAACCATATAACCGGCCACAGAGCAACAACAGGGGTCAGAATTGCCCGGGGAACCAGAATTTTGGACGACAATTGGGACAAGGGGTTCGATGTTTCCGATGTGGGAAAGAAGGACATTACGCTACTGCTTGTACCGTAAGGGATCCTCCATGTTTCAATTGCCATAAGCTAGGACATTTTGCAAGGGATTGCAAGGTTCCGAAGGTGGAACCAACAGTGAATGCAACTAGGGCTACTCATCCTATTGTTAGGGGATGCGTCTATCACATGGGTGCTGAAGCTGGGAGTCAAGCTCATAATTTAATCCAGCGAGATTGCAAGATTGCAGGTAACACACTAACTACACTTTTTGATTCGGGGGTAACCCATTCCTTCATTGCTATGGAATGTGTGAATCGTTTGAAGCTATCTATGTCTTCATTGCCTTTTGATTTGGTTGTTTCCACACCTGCTAAGACTTTGACCGTAAATACTGCATGTTTACGCTGTCCTGTGACTATTCAGAATAGAGATTCTTGGTTAATTTAATCTGTTAACCCCTACAATCACTCGAGATCATTCTCGGCATGGATTGGATGTCGTATAATTATGTAGTCTTGGATTGTGCTCGCAAATTAGTTCTTTTTCCCGAACCTAGAGTCGTTCGGTATTTGACTGCTAACAAACTCGAAGTGTCGCTAAGAGAAGGAACTCAAGAATTTTTATCATTGGCTAACATGGAGACCAAGATGGATGTGAGCATAGAAGATGTGGTGCTAGTCAAAGAGTATCCGGACGTATTTCCAACAGAAATTCCAGGATTACCCCTAGTAAGAGAGGTGGAATTCTTCATTGATCCACACCCAGAAACTGGACCTATTTCAATTGTGCTGTATCGGATGTCGCCATTGGAATTAAGCGAGCTTAAGGGCCAAATTGAAGGATTGTTGGAGAATGGATTTATCAGACCAAGTGTGTCGCCATGGGGAGCTCCGGTGTTGTTGGTTAAGAAAAAGGATGGGAGTTCGCGCTTATGTGTGGATTATAGGCAACTTAACAAGGTAACTATTAAGAATCGTTATCCTTTACCACGTATCGATGATTTGATGGATCAATTAAGAGGAGCCGCAGTGTTTTCAAAGATTGACTTGAAGTCAGGTTACCATCAAATTCGGGTAAGAGAAGGAGATATTCAAAAGACTACTTTCAGAACCCGTTACAGACATTATGAATATCTTGTTATGCCATTTGGAGTTACGAATGCACCTGCGATTTTTATGGGTTATATGAATAGAGTCTTTAGCCCATTTTTGATAAATTCGTTGTGGTATTCATCGATGATATATTGATTTATTCAAAGAATGAAGAAGAACATGGAGAGCACCTACGTCAAGTTCTTGAAGTTTTACGCGAGAATCAATTGTACGCCAATCTGTCAAAGTGCGAGTTTTGGCTAGAGAAAGTGAACTTTTTGGGACATGTGATAACAAAAGAAGGAATCGATGTGGATCTGGCAAAGATTGAGACAATTCTTGCATGGAAACAGCCTCAGACTATCACAGACATACGAAGTTTTGTTGGACAGGCAGGATACTACAGAAGATTTATTGAAGGATTTGCGAAGATTGTGGCTCCATTGACACAACTCACCAGGAAGAATCAGTCGTTTGCATGGAAAAAGATGTATGAGGAAAGTTTTCAGTTGCTTAAGGAAAAGCTGACAACCTCACCAGTATTAGTCTTGCCACAGCCAGAGGAACCATATGAAGTTTACTGTGATGCATCTCAAGGTTTGGGATGTGTTTTGATGCAACACAAGAAAGCTGTAGCCTACGCCTCAAGGCAATTGAAAACTCATTAACGAAACTATCCTACTCATGATTTAGAACTTGTTGCGGTAGTTTTTGCATTAAAGATCTGGAGGCACTACTTATATGGATGCACGTTCACAATGTTCAGTGACCGTAAGAGTTTGAAATATCTGTTTGATCAGAAAGAGTTGAACATGCGCCAGAGGAGATGGATGGAGACTCTCAAGGATTTTGATTTCACATTGCAGTACCACCCTGGGAAAGCCAATGTGGTGGCTGATTCATTAAGTAGAGGAAGTGTGTCAATATCTTCAATAATAATGGCTAGACAACAAGAGTTGTGGGAAGCATTTAGAGATCTACACTTGGACGTAGAGTTTGCACCGGGAATTTTAAAATGTGGAATGATAAAAATTTTGAGTGGTTTACTCGAGGATATTGCAAATTCTCAGGATGCACATTAATCCAAGAGAAGAGGAACCTAATAGTGAAAGGAAAGACAACTGAGTTCAGGATTGGACCAGATAATATTTTGAGATGTAATGGGATGATTTGTGTACCAGCCGTTACAGATCTCAGGAGAAATTTTTAGGAAGAGACTCATAAGAGTAAGTTGAGTATTCATCAGGGAGTGACAAAGATGTATCATGACTTAAGACAGAATTACTGGTGGCCAGGAATGAAGAGGCATGTAGCAGAGTATGTATCGGCTTGTTTAACTTGTCAGAAAGCGAAAGTGGAACATCAACAACCTGCTGAAATATTGCAACCTTTGGATATACTGGAATGGAAGTGGGATAGCATTTCCATGGATTTTATAACCAGATTGCCCAAGACAAGGAAAAAGAATGATTCGATTTGGGTGATAGTGGATCGATTGACAAAATCCGCACATTTCTTGCCGGTAAAGACCACTTATAAAGTAGATATGCTGATAGAAATCTACATTGCTGAGATTGTGAGATTACACAGAGTACCGTCGAGTATAGTATCGGACCGTGACCGTGACCTAAAGTTCACATCTCACTTTTGGGGAGTGTTGCATGAAGCGTTGGGAACGAAACTGAAATTGAGTTCAGCTTACCATCCGCAAATAGACGGACAGACTGATCGAACAAATCAGTCATTGGAAGATCTATTGAGAGCATGTGTGTTGGATGATAAAGGAAACTGGGATGAGGTATTGCCATTGATTGAGTTTACTTATAACAATAGTTTTCACACAAGTATTAGAATGGCACCCTATGAGGCTTTGTATGAACGCAAGTGTCAGATGTCTTTATGCTGGTATAAGGACGGAGAAAGTATGATTGTTGGACCTGAGATGGTACAACAGAATACAGAGAAGGTCAAGAGGATACAAGAGAAAATGAAGATTTCACAGGATCGTCAGAAGAGTTATGCGGACAAGCGTCACAGACCTTTAGAATTCAAGCAGGGTGATCATGTATTTCTAAGGATCACACCTACAACTGGAGTTGGTAGAGCTATAAAATCAAGGAAATTGACTCAGAAATTTATTGGACCATACCAGATTATTGCACGAATTGGACCAGTGGCTTATCGGATTGCTTTACCTCCAATACTGTCCAATATTCACGACGTATTTCACGTGTCGTAGTTGAGGAAATACATTTTGGATCCGTCACATGTGATCGAACCAGACACAATTCAACTAAAGGATAACCTGTCGTTTGAAGTACTACCTATAAGGATTGAGGGCAGGAAGATTAAACAGCTAAGGAACAAGGAAGTCCCACTAGTCAAAGTGATTTGGAATCCGACTACTGGAGACGCGACTTGGGAACTAGAGAGTAAGATGAGGGAACAACATCCTCAGTTGTTTATTAACACGTAGTTTCGAGGACGAAACTAATATAAGGGGGTAGTAATGTAAGACCCTTAAATTTAAAATAAATTATAAATTAATATCAAGTGTAATTTTGGGATGTTTGTAAAATATTTAATGTATGTATATTTTATAAATAAATATATATATATATATATATATATATATATATATTTACTTTTGTGGTTGGATTAAAATTATTGGACGAGGGATAAATTAATTTAATTATGAGTAATTAAATATCGAGCAGTTAATTAAGATGTTATCTGTTAATTACGACGGGAGTAGTTAGTTACTTGATGGTCAAGTAATATTATAATACTAACATGTGTACATACTAAGTGAGGGTCAAGAGTATGCCTATATATATGAATGTCAAGGCAAGGAAAATGAGTAACAAAGACAGAAAAACAGTTTCCTTCTCCTAACAGCCGTGTACTCTTTTCTTCCTCTTCCCATTCTATTTTGTGTTGGTGAAAAAGAGCATCCTCAAAAGTCAAATTACTTGGAAAGCCAAGCGTCGAAACAAAAAGTGCCAAGAAGGAAAGTCGTTCCTCTCATCTTCACGGTGCTAACGAACTAACTTTAGTAGCGACGACGCGAGCGAGAGTGTCGCCGATTTTTGTTGCGGTAACGGAAACGAGCAAGAAAACGCAACTAAGGTAAGGGGTACCTTCCAACTTTCTAGATTGCATTTAGAGATGTAAATGCATGTTGATGGATGATTATATGTGATGTTTTGTTTTGAAAGTGAAACTACTTTGCATGTTGTTGCGAGTGATAAAAATGCATGTTGTTGAGATGATGCATGTTTGTGAGTTGTTGTTGCTGTGCTGTTCTAGATGTTACTGCCTTGTTGTTGTTGTGAACGAAATCATTGATGTGTGTTGAGAAATGTTCTGAGTTTTGTGGTTCAAAAGAATGGTGATTGTGTTATGGTGTTGGTGGTGGTTTTCGAAGAAAAAGTCTGGAAAATCTCACTGAATTCGAAGTTTTCTGGAAAGTTTGAAACTAACGACGGAGACGTCGTTAGTTTTCCTTGATCTTCATGTATGGCGTATTTGTGGACAACGCAGAGGGACCAACAACTGGGGTGAAGATGAGACTTGTAGAGGATACGGTGGAAATCGTGCTACTGTAGCTTTAGTGCATGATCAGTTTAGACTTGTTGTATAGGGTCTTGAGCTCGGTGGATGTAATTATTTATTTTGGGATAATTTTATATTTTTCTGCACTTTGATAATGTTTTGGTGGGTCCAGGATACAGCTTTTTGATGTACCTTTATTTTGGTATATTTTGAAGATCAATTTCCCAAAACTAATTTACTCGGTTAAAGTTATGATGTAATTATTTAATTACGTTCCTCATTTGAATCACGACGTATTATTTTATGAAATGACTTAATTTTAATTTTATTTTAATTATCTTGAATTAATTTGAAAATTCTTTTATTTATTTGATTTTGGTTGAAAAAAAAAATACACTCGCGCTGTTTAAAACTCGGGGTGTTACATTTTCTTTCCTTTTTATTTTCTTTCTTTGTTTGTATTTTCTTTATGTTAGTAGTCGAACTATCTGTCTGTGTTTGGTCATTAAATGTGTACTATGATGAAGAAGTGTAATAACTTGCAGTATGTCTTAAGTTTTCTGTTTGGGATTCTGAAATTCAACTCTATGTTTCTTTGCTCATATCATTGATCCATTCGACGAGTTTCACTAATACATACATTGTTGATTACTAAGTGGTTGTAAAATCTGCCATCAATTTTTTTTTTTTTTAAAAAAATGTAGTAATACATTTGGCACGGTTTTGAAAGTTCACTCTCTCTCTTGTATATCCTAACTGTGAGTTTTTGGGCCTAAACACTTATATTTCTTGTTGTGTGATAATCTAGACATGTGTTAACCCTTCAGAACTTGCACTAATTCTGACATGCATCACTTGTGATTTATGCATACACGGAGGCAATTTTGTTTGGTCGTTTGAGCCTTTCTAACTACCATGTGCAAATTTTATTCTTTGCTATCCCCTTTGAGCTTGACCATTTCTTTCGGTTACTAGCCACATTACAAGCCAAATATTTGACAGTGATTCAATCACAGTACTTGGAGCTAGGTAGAAATATTTTTTTTCTCGTCTCTGTAAAGTTTGTAGTTTGGGGTTGCTCATGGGATATCAACATCTTAAGTTTGGGTGGGGATTCTTAAAAAAAATAAAAATAATAATAAATAATTATAAAAAAATATGTAATAAATGTGGTAATATGAAAAATAACATCTACTTAGTTATTTTGCCAATGTTTGAGAATCTCCACAGTGAAAAGGTGAATAAAAATAAAAAAAAAAGGTAGAATAAAGTGAAAATGTGCGCCTAACTCCAAGTAGTAAAGCCTACTTACTTTCCCAAAATGTCATACCCTTACCTAAGCCCCATTACAACCCGAAAGTCCTCCAAAAGTGTATGTGTTTGTTGCATTGTGATTGCTAACTAGAATTTTTTCAAGCCTATGGTAGCGTGATGCATGTTCTAGGATTTGAGTGATAAATTCATTACCCTGACTAAACACTTGAGAGAAATTTGGGTGAGAGAGTTGAACTGGATGAATTAATGCTAAAGTGTATACATTGTATAGTTTTTGTGCAGCAACCATGAAGCATGATGAATGTTTTGTAGTAGCGGAAATTTTGAGAATGGAGTTTGATGTGATTTGAGAAGATTGAGTTTAAATTACCCTTAACTGTACCAAATATGAAACTAATTGTTGCCTGGGGACAAGCAACAGACTAAGTTTGGGGTTGTGATAACTCTTCATCATATGCATATTTGTCACTGTTTGTAGTCGTATTTCCTTTATTAAGTAGATATTTTTTATGGTTTTATGTGATTTTTTTATTTTCCGTGTAGTGCTGAACTTTGGTGAGAAATCAACATGACCTACATGGAATGTTTCTACCATATCTGGAGTTGTAGATGTCCAATTGGAGTCAAACCAAGTGCAAATGAAATCTAAGATCCATAGCTACAACTTTCATGAAGACACTAGAACCAAATTCGGACTCGAAAGAGGAGCAAAAATTCAATAAACGCCAGACATCAGATGTTGTGCGCCTGAAGCGCAAGGCACGCGCCCGAAGCGCATTTTGGCACCACTGCTTCTGTTTTAATGCGCCTGAAGCGCAAGTCTTGCGCATGGGGCAC
Organism: Cicer cuneatum; assembly: GCA_037974295.1. NCBI lineage: Eukaryota > Viridiplantae > Streptophyta > Magnoliopsida > Fabales > Fabaceae > Cicer > Cicer cuneatum. Next base: position 67,755,236 of record JBBPBO010001985.1, on the reverse strand, counting down.
GTGGCGCGCTGAAGAATACATAAAACCGAGTTTTTCTGAATTTTGAGGGATCTTTTGGTCAATTGGGAAGCTCAGAGACTCGTGCCCTAGTAGAGAAGCTATCAAGAATCATTCATGAATCTTTCTTGTAATTCCTCTTTAATCTCTATCTCTTTAATCTCTGTAATGAGGAACTAAATCCTATTTGTTAGAGATGAGTGGAACAAGATGAAACCTTTATCTGTCTGAATTGATTCCTGGTTATATGAATAAATTTATTGAATTATTTTTCTCATCTCTATGCTTAATGCTTTTTATTGCCTGATCAACTTTAAAATGTTCTATGACTTGTAATTTGAAACGGAAGTCGACTTTACGAATGCTTGAGATGAGAAATTGATGAGATTGTAGTCTAGGGATAGATGCAGGTCATGAAACCAATTGAATTAGTTGCAGAGACAACAGTTTAAAAAGAGAATTTTTGTACCGTAAAGCTTAATCCTAATCTTAAACCTACTAAAGAATTAGGGGTTATTTTGGAATTAAAGGTTCTGTCACTAAGACATTAGGGCAAGAATACTAAAGAGAATTCGGTAATAATTCAATAAAGGAATTCAGTAACTAGGATCAAATTAGAAACCAAGGTTGGACTCAAAGTGAAACTCATCCCTGGCATTTTTCTCATTATAAAAGTTCAATTTCATTACCATTGTTATTTTAAATATTACTTGAATCAATTCGGAAACTTTTTGTTCAATTTTAGTAATTAAAGATAATTCGATAGTAAGACACAATCTTTGAGTTCGACACTCGGTATTACCGTTTTAATTATTACTTGCAACGATTCAGTACACTTGCTGAAACGCTATCAATGGGCCACGATGTTAGTGGTGACCGTGATGGGCCATGAGGTGGTTCCATGAGTTGATTGGTCCACCTTATCCTGACAGGGATTTTTTAGTTGTGTAGGTCTATGATAGACTGCACTATGGTAAATCGTGCTGATCTGTGATAGGTGGCACCTCGGTAATTAGTACTGGTCTGTGAGAGGCGGTACATTTATAATTTACGTCCCTCGATGAGGGTGTGGAAATTCCAGAATCATGTGCACTAGCATATAAGCATTGCAATAGGGTGTTTGGTCACACGAGTCATATCTGTTATATGATGATATTTATATGAATACTTGTTTATCAATTGATGTCATGCCATGTTATGTTTTCGTGCTTTGTATTTTCGTATATATGTCGTTTTTAGATCGTGACCCTTTACTATTATTGTGGATTAGGCTTATGCCCCAAACTCTTAGAGTTTTGAGTTGTGCAAGAACTGCAACGACGTTGAAGACGTGATAGAGCGATGATTTGGATTGGCGATCAGAAGGCGTGAGGCTTGATCCCACCGTGGATCCTCAGTATCCAATCCTCCTCAGTTAAAGTTCAAGATTAGCTTAGGATTTTATTTAAGGGTTTTATTTATTCTCCCTCCCTTATTGCAATATTTTTGTTTGAAATTTATGTATCTGAAGCAATTGTGACTTGTTTTGGTTAATGTGAATTGTTCGGTTGTAAGTAAGTCGGTTGTGTCGAAACCATTTTATATAACGTAACAATGATTCTAATCTTCATTTTTGGAAAAGAATTTTACAATTAATTATTTTACTTTGATTTAAATCAAAGTACGATTATGAGTATTTTATCTATAAGTGTGTAGTTCTTTAAAAAAAAAAATTATTACACTCTCGTTATTAAAAATCGGGGTGTTACAATCAACAAGTCCATTAAGAATATAGTTCTTATAGAGGTAATCATTATCCTCTCATGGGTTAACTCTTTAGCTTTCTTATCCTTTCTTGTTTGCTGAAATAGTTTATTGAAATTAAAGGTACCAGAACCAGATCCTGTAATCTCTTCGATTGACATGGCAGAAAGAAACATCTTAAAATTGTTGTTTTTTAAGTTTTGAAAAACAATTTCAAAATAAATTTATGTCGCCGAAGATATTACTAGGTTGAGTCGCAAACTAGATCGCTCTATTTAGGACATTTCGCAGCACTGCCCAAATTGTGCAACGCAGACTATCAACCACGAAGTCCCCAGGATAAAACAGCCCAAACAAACTATATCGGAGTTCTACTGCACCATAGAAAACCGTTTTAGAATTACACTCTCAATATGTCGTTAAAACCACTCTCAATATGACAATTAAAGTCACTCTTAATATGGTGGTTAAAGTCACTCGCAATATGGTACTATGACCACTCATAAATCAAAAGAACTACAGCACAAAAAATCGCTAAAAAAGGACTGTGGTATTAGGATCACTCAAAATCGAATGGACTACGGTACAAAATCTATTCTCAAACAACGAAGGGTCTATGGCATAAACCGCTCTAAAACGACATTGGCATTAGAACCACTTAAAAATCAAAGGGACATAAAGAAAGGGGGAAGTGGCTTAGAAATATATCAAGCAGAGTAGAAATGGGAGAAAATAGAAAGTTGGGAAATACATCTAACTTTGGTGTACTTTTCACAAGAGTTTGAAACTCATTATATAGTGATGGAAGTAAACTCACACATGTTTTCTATCCAATATGAGACTTTAGTAGTTATAAAGCTGAAAACTACTCAACATATGAGAGTTTTCTGATGTGGGACTTCAACAATTTTTAAATTCACATACTAACATACTTTATGTTCCAACAATTCTTGATTTAGTAACATGCGAAAGATAATACCTTTATTTTTTGCGTACCTTAAGTAGTAACTCCTTACATCTTCAATCGATGTGAACTCCATTCCTTCAAAGGCAATGGCAGATCTAGAAAATTCCTTTGATATGGTCAAAAAAATAGTATATATATTTTGTCCAAAGAAAAATATTACTAACTCTTACAAAATACATAACTATAATGCTTAAACAATCTCAAAATACATAAAAGCTTCTACAAATTATAATTGTTCTCTAAGAGAATTCATATATTGAAAATGTTCAACAATTTTTTCACTGTAACACTATCAAATATATCATTCTCTTCTTGAGAAATGATATAGGAACACAAATGTAACACAAAGTATATAGGGAAAGTGGAACAAGTGAGTGTGTGCGGGGACCACGTATGTATGTATATATATACACACACATATACACAGTATTGTGTTCGGTCCATTTGCGTCCAAATTTGTATTCCTATATCATTTCTCTTTTGTATATATGTAATAATAAATCATTCAACAACTTATCCCTCGGAAGCTTAAAATAAAAAGAATACTATTATCAATTTTTTTTATTATCTTGTGGGGGGCAAGAACCCTATTAGGTATGCACCTGTTGAAAGGGCTCTAAGGGGGCTCTAATGGCGTTGTATCATTCAAAGGGTTAACATCAAAAGCATTTTCGAGTCTATCACACTACACCAAAAATATGTTTTAACAACACTTTTATTATGTCTTTAAAAGCACTTTTAAGCACTATAGTATGTTGTGCTATTAAAAGATACGATATTGTTTTTTAAAATATAAAAAGCGCTGTCTTATGTGATAGTTAACAACGCTTTTAAAAAAAAACGTTGTTATAGATAGAAATTTATAGCGCTTTTTGGATAAAAGCGTTGTTGTAGGTGTCTCATTTATAGCACCAGGGGTATATAAGACCTGGTTTGTCCCACGAACCCAACCTGCAAGTGCGTATTCACTTTTCTTCTCCTCTCTGCATCGTTTTCTTCCTTATTATTATTATTATTATTATTATTATTATTATTATTATTATTATTATTATAAGAGAATGTTGGTTTGATACTACTCTTGATTAAAGAGTAATACTATTAGGTGATAAAAGATCTTTGGGTCAAGTAGGTAGTAGGTTAGTTGTTTTAATTAAATGATTTATATTTTGTATAACAATGTTATGAATTACTATTTTTGAATGAATTGACAAGTGATAATGATAGGTCGCTTGCTATGAGTTATTACAATATCAAATCTTATTCTAAATCAAGAAAGATATACACCTATTAAAGAATATTTTCTTAAAAAACAGCAAATTGTTTAGTCAAAATATAAGTAAGAAAAATTTTAAGCATTAAAATCTATATTTTTAGGTAGAGATGTATTAATTAAATGTATCACATGTGTCATAGTATTCTTATCTACATTTTGATTCCTTCTAGAATAATATTTATTTATATTGATCAGTTACAATCTTTCATGTATCTATATAATTTGTAATTTCTTTTTATAAATATCAGCTTTAAGAAAAAGTTATATGTTTTATTGTATTTCTTGGAATGTTTCTTTAAAATTCAGAGTATATGATTATATTAAATAAATTTACGTGATTATATGTTCTTTCATTAAAATAAACATAATTCATTTGATGAAGAATACATTTATCTTCCTGCAAAAAGAATAATATATTTGTATTTTTTCTATATTAAAAACATAATATATTATTTTTCATGAAAAATATAATAGAAAGAAGTACGTATATGATATGA
>JBBPBO010001985.1:67708645-67750331 GCA_037974295.1 Cicer cuneatum | reverse complement strand
ATAACATAAATTTAATGTAAATTTCGTTAAAAGATAAATAAATTTAGTGTAAATAATTAAGAGTATATTACACATAGGTACATATTATCTAAAATTAACATGTGTAACTATTATAATGATATAAATAATAAGAAGTTTTTAAAATATCTCTCTCAAAAAACAAAAGAGTTCAAAATAAAAACAATTCTTTTATAAAAATGATTCATTTAAATTTACAAAAATTAATTTTTATTACATGTGTTTGACAACGTAATAAGCTTGTTTTTTTCTAATAATTTTTTTATATTAGACCAAAATATTAATGAAAATTATTGGTATATAATACAAACAAACTCGTGCAACGCTCGGGTATTATCCCTAGTACTACATAATAACATAATTTTAACCGGTAAATTAAAATTGGACATATTTTGAAGATATCCTTTTCAAATAACATTAATCGCGTACTAATAACCAATGCTAAAAAAAAATACCACATGTTAGAATCGTGGAAGGCATCAGTTCAAGGTTCAAAATGTTTGTCTTGAACTCTTTGTAAAAATTCATATTTTTTCTAATCATTTAATATTTGATGTGTTGAAGTGTAAGTGGTTAAATCTCACGTCAACTATAAATGTGGTAAGTGTTGAATATATAAGAGAGATGACCTATGTAGCACCCTAAATTTATTGTTATTATAAATTAGTGATATTTTTTTATGCATGTGCTTATTGTGGTGTGATAACTTTTTACATGATTGTCTTTCTTTTTTGTATTTGTAGTTATTTAAATTAAAATTAGTTATCATTGTTATTCAACCTATTTATTTTATTTTTGAAAACATAATAATATATATCAATTTTAGATTGCAATTATCTTAGGCATCATATTTTAGTAGTGTTGTTATCCAGACCTTTATTATTTAAATTTATTTTTATGCAAGTATAAATAAAATAACTATATTATTTATATATATAATTTAATAATGATGATGCCGTGCATAAAATGAATATGCCATATAATAGCCTAATAATATCTATTAATAGCCTCAGTAATAAACTGAATTCACCATAAACGGAATTAATGGACCTAAAATAAATTTTGAATTCGTGATATATTATTTTGTAACATTATAATAGCTTAACTAATAACCTAACCCTTATTTTATTATCTTCCTATGCTAGCAGCGCAACCACACATACACTGCCTCTTCAAATTTTAATATCCCTGCGTTCTATGGAAGTTATTATTCAATTTGGCTTGTACGCACCATAACCGAATTATTCTATATTTTTTATTATCATCTCCCCATTTTGATTATTTCTTATACATACTGGAAATCATATTTTTGTCATGAGTTGTCCTCCTCTTTTTGTGATCTTTCTTGACCTCTTATTAGCGGAACCAAAATTGAGTGTCTCTATCTCCTTTTCTTTTTTGAGTTCTTTCTAAAAAAGCCACCACGGGACACAAAATTTTGGCTAATCACACATAATCAACCGGGGGATACGATTATGGCCTCAACCCTACCATTCGCGGTGCCGTTTTTCTGGAAACGACCACTATTCTCCCTTGGATTTGACTGTTTTGATATTTTCCAGCCACCATAGTCATCGTTTGGGGAAAACATACATCGTTTTAGAATTCATCTTGTTGTTATCTTCGGAAAATACTACTCGATCGCGTATTTTGACAAAATTGACGCCGAATCCTATCGATGCTCTGGTACATCTTTTAACTCCGTTGAATTTAATAAATTAAAATTTATATATATATATTTATATATATATATATAATAACAAATTGTGTCTATTAGATTTTGTGTTTAATATTTATTTTTGATTTAGTAAATTTTGTTTTATCTCAAAAATTTTAGTCCAATCAGTAAAAGAATTTCATCTTATTTAACTAATATCATTGTTCTATATATTTACATCTCTACTTTAGATAATAGATATGATTGTAAAGTATTTTTTAAAAAATCAAATTCTGTTAAAAACAAAAGTAAAATGTTTTCCAATTAAATTCAAAATCTAGTTTTATATTTATAAATAAACTATGCTTCAGTTTTATAACCAATGATTTTATTTGTTTGATAAGGTTAATTCCATTTTAATCATAATACACTTATTTATGTTTAATTTATAATATTTTAATTATTTAATATTTTATTACTCTAATTTTAAATATAAAAACATAAAATTTTGATTTAAAGTTCAAACTCTATTTAGGCTATATCGTTATTATTTTTTAAAACTAAAATGTTATAACAATTATTGATTTTAATTATATAATTTGATTTATATAGGTGTATATAATATAATATATATATATATATATATATTATAAAATACATTTTAGATTATATATCACAAATAGTTAATAATTGATTTATATGGATTTGTCATTGCATATTTATTTAGCTTTTATTTGTTATTGGTCGACGCGTGGACAAAGAAGATGATGTGAATCTGTTATTTTAAAAAGAGATCAAGTTTTAAAAAATCTTCTAAAAGAAGATATACTAACCATGAAAGACCCAAACAAATATGGGTACCAAAGTCATTACTAACTTGTCATGCAGGAACACCATTCAACAATCAAGAAAGAACATTGATACATGAACAATGCTTGCTCAATACACATGAATGGAAAAGTATGGTGCCGCCTCTCATTACAAAAATTTGGAGCGTCTATAACCTTTGGAAACATTAACTAATCAAAGGTACATGTATCATTTATTGAAATAATTTTGCATAGATTAAGGATGTTTGATATGTGAAAGATAACTTTGTAAAATTGCTTTTAAAGTTATTTTTTAAACCCCACATGGCTGAAGTAAAACAAACATCCTCATGTTTCATTTTAAAAAAAAATTCTTATATTTTAAACTTAGATGAATTTCCAACCGAATCATGTTTTTAAGTCTTTTAAAGAAAAAAATTTGTCATTTCCAGAAATGATAAAAGGATATTTGAAATATTATTCTTCAAATAATTCTTTGATGAAAATGATATTTTACATGATTTGTTTATCAAAGAACTTTCCAACAATATGAAGTTACAAGAAATTAGTTACAAGAAATGGATAGAACAATTTTAAATAAATCAAGTGTTGAAAAATAATTTTGGAGAGAAGCCACAAAAATTGTTTATCATGTTCTTAATCTTGGCTTTAGTAGAAAATATCTTTGACATACCTTCATATCATTTTTTTTATATAGAAAGCAAAACATATCATACTTTGACATTTTTGAATGTCATTACTATGTTTCACATGATAAAGAAAGTATGAGCAATTTGTTTTAAAATACCATCAAAGTATATATTTTGAATGCTCTATATTCCATAAATATTATAGAATCTCAAGGCCCAAATTATAGATGATATTATGCATATTATGTTTAATGAATATGTTGATTATTATGATGAAAGATAGGATGGTGAAGAAAAATAATTACAATGTTAAATTTGGATAAATCACAAAGTTGATAGATAATGTTCAAATATCATCCATGGAAACTCCAAAGTATGATCATGAAGTGGAAAAACAAAAAGGATCTAAGAGAAAAATCAAATTAAGCAAGAAGGTACGCAACAGAATAATTTGCACGAAATCAAAATTGATAAACAGTCTCCGTTTCAGTCTCCACCTAAAAGTTGGAGAACGATATGTGATCATCCTCAAACCCAAATCATTGGAGACACAACTGATGGAATTCCAACAAAAATGTCATTCAAGAATGATGAAGCACACAACAGCCTTGGGTTGCATGCTAGACCTGGTCTTGCAGAAAAATGCGCAATTTTGGGTGGATGTCGAACATGGATGGCTAAAGTTACCAACACATATGGCCTTCGTACAAAGAAAATCATCCATACAGTTGGTCCAAAGTATGCGATGAAGTCATTACTACCGTGCTTGCCTAGAGCTTTTAATTGAAAATAGGTTTCGAAGTATTGCTATAGGCTGTATTTATACAGATGCGAAGAATTATCCCCGTGAACCAGCTGCACATGTAGCTATAAGAACTGTGTGACAGTTTCTTGAGAAGTAGAATGACAATGTTATAGTTGTTGTCTTTTGCACTACTAGCACAATTGATACTAAGATGTATAAAAAGTGTTCAAATGCAACGAGGCTGAAATTTTGCTAATATGCTTGGATTTGGTGAACTAGAGATAAAGATTGTTTACCGTGGAGGTGTGGACAGTGAGAGTCGTCCCTTCATGGTTGTTGCGGGGGCTCACTTTTTGCTCAGATCTTGAGCAATTTGTGCTTTACGTGGTAAAGGAGTTTGAGCCAATAATACACAAGCCTTATATTATTGTATACTTTCATTCTACTGCATCTCTACAAGTGCAACCAGATCTTGGTTGGATGAAAAGATTACAACAAATACTTGGACAGAAACACCAACAAAACCTACATGTAATATATACCCTTCACCCAACTATTGGACTAAAATTTGTAGTAGTAGGTCTACAGTTGCTTGTCGATAATGTGGTTTGGAAGAAAGTGGTATGTGTCATTAGAAGGCTGCAACTCATTAGATGTGTACCGCAAAAGCAGTTGACCATCCCAGATTTTGTGTTTCAATTGTCTCATTTCAACCATTAATCAAGATAAGTGAATAAGCATGAAGAAAAGCTCCAAAATATTCGAAGATTTCTCGTCGTTGAACAAGATCACTAAAGGAGGTACACTCAATCCCAATTCTTATGATACTTGCATCATGATAAGAATGAATATTTTTTTGATATTATGTGATTAAGTGGGTGTTATGAAAATTAAGAATGCATACTATTTTTATGCAAGTATGACTTTAAAGTTTAAATTGATTACATTACTCTTTGTCATTACTTGCATGTGCATATGCCTAATTTCTATTCTATATTCAACATGTTTTCACTCTTTGTTTATACACTTTGTATGATGATATAAACAAGTGTGCAAATTTAGTTTGATGTTCAACATTATTATTCTTGTTATAAAGACATTTAAAATAAATTAGTGTCTTTAGACAAAGGGCTATTTTGTCAAAAATGATTCATTGAATGTTTTTTTTTTACTTTGCATAATAACATCTTTCAAATTATCATGTTAAATGAATTAACATCATTCACCTTCTTATGAATTTGAAAGTATTCTCTATCATGTTCTCCAATTATTTTGAATATATTGAATAGCTTATACATTGCTTGTTGTCTGAGTATAATATTTTGAATATGACTTTTCAAAAACCAAAAAATTGAGTTAAAAATGTAGCTTTTGAAAAAGATTCTTCTTCAACATATTTTAAATTTATATCCTTGATAGGATTCATTTTTGAAGGATTTCAACAAGAGAATATGTGTTTGGTCTTCATGAAAATGATTTTTGTCTCTTGTGGCTTTAAAACTCAAAACTAATCCAAGAAGATAATGTCATGAAAGTCAAAAATTGATATGTGAACATTTTGAAGCATATTAATATATGTCTTTGCAAATGAATCTTATTTGTTATTTACTTCTTTTGTGAAAATTGATCTCAAGTGTTTAAATTTATTTTAAGCATGATAGATAAAAATAGCAACAATCAAAAAGTCTCATGAAAGTAAGCTTGAACATATGCCTTATTGTTTATTTGTGTGTTTACAAAAAAAAACTTTGGGAAAAACATTTCTTTAATGTGAACAAATCCTTTGGCATATTTTTTATTATCCATTTAAAAATTAGTTTTTGATAAGTACAAATATTTTTAGCATAAGAATGTTTTGTAAAGAGAGAAATTATATTTGACATGATATCACATCCATCTTATTTCGCTTCCTTGTATGCGCTCATTCTCTCTAGTTATAAAAATGAAAAATGGATCTATTTCTAACAATAAGCTTGATCATGTTCAAATTGAAAGGTGATCTCTTGTGAAAGTGGACAAAGAGCAAAGTGACAGTTTCCTTGTTTTATGGAACTTTGAATTATTTAAAAAATTAATTCAGGGGGAGTTTTTAGAAAATATTATTCTTCTTAAAAAAACTGAAGTCTACTCATTGTTTTCTTTCGAAAAAATAAGAAGAATATATATTCATTGACTATTTTTCATAGTGCGTTAAAATGCTTGCATACAATTATGTCATATTGTTGTTGTTATCATTATTCATATCTTGATTGCAATATTGACTACAATGATATGTTCATCATACATGCTATGTTCTTTAATGCTAAATGCAAACTTGACTAGTTTGATATATGAATGCATTGGTCAACCACATGATTTCTATATGAAGTGCACTCATGCTATTACTCCATTTTTTTTTACTTCTATGTCTATTCCCCAACCTTTTTGATAGATGCCAAAAGTGGGAGAGAAGGATAGATGGATATAGGATGCAAAGTAATTAATGAAGAATGTTAAGCATTAACCTCTTGCATATGTTTATGGGGAGTTTAATTAAGATGCTAAGAATTAAACTCTTGCATGTGTTTAGGGGGAGTTTAATTACATATCTATGAACATTCTTGCATTTTATTTATATCCATCCATAAAACTTATGATTTATTCAAAAGGTTTGTCATCATCAAAAAGGAGGAGATTGTTGAAGAAAAAATCTTTTTGATATATGTTTTAATGACAACAAACCTTATGAAATAAATGATTAAAGTTTTATGAATGGTGGTATACTAATGATTTCACTTAAGTTTTGTTTAAGGAATATGAATGCATAAGTAAACAAGGAAGAATCAATTCACTTCATCAAAGTGCACAAATATGATCAAACTATGCTAGAAACTCAAACAGGATCATTGTTAGACAAGCAAGATCAAAACTGAAGATCCAAGAACATTCTGGACAGCACGTCACCAGAGGATGACGTCATCAGAGGATGTCACTAGAGCATGACAGCACTAGAGGATGACGTCGCCAGAGGATGATATCGTCGCCAGAGGATGATGACGTCACCAGAGGATACCTCTAAAAGACGTCACTAGAGGATACCTCCAGAAGACGTCACCAGAGGATACCTCTAGAAGACGTCACCAGAGGATACCTCCAGAAGACGTCACCAGAGGATACCTCCAGAAGACGTCACCACAGAATACTATCAGAGGATACCTCCAGAATACTATTAGAGGATACCTCCAGAATACAATCAGAGGATACCTCCAGAAGACGATATCAGAGGACACCTCTAGAAGACGATATCAGAGGATACCTCTAGAAGACGATATCAGAGGATACCTCCAAAAAATACTATCAGAGGATATCATCAGAGGGAAGAAACAATGACATTATCAGAGGATATTATTCATAGTCCAGACCACAAGGAAACAGAGTTCAGAAGATAACTCAGTCCAGAACAGAAGACATGTTCTAGACTTGGTCCATAACAAAAGACTTGGTCCAGATCAGAAGATAGTATGGTCCAGAACAAATCACATGGTTCAGATCAGAAGATCACAGGTCCAGATCAGAATATCACATAGTCCAAATCATAAGGTTACACTGTTCAGATCAGTCTCCAGAATGTCCAGAATGATCAGTCTCTAGGATGTCCAGAATAATCTGTTGTGTAAAATGATCTTTTGTCTAGAATGATTATCATTCTCCAGCATGTTAACATCGATCTCCAGCATGATTAACAACTACCTCCAGAATGATCAAACATCATCCTCTAGTATGATAACATCAGTCCAGAATGATACAATCATTCTCCAGCATACTGAACATCATTCTCCAGCCTTGTTACATCCTTCTCCAGCTTGACTGCCAAGAACGTTGAACCATCTTGAAGTATATTAACATCATAGCAGATCTAAGAAAAGATCAGGAAGACATCCAAAATGATCAAAACTGAACCTCCAGATTGATTATCAATCTCCAGAAAGTTCAAATACTAGGACTCCAGATTGATTATCAATCTCCAGAATTTTTATTAACATTTTGCAGAAGTTCATCATCATTCTCCAAAGCAATTTTGACATAATCAAAACTCCAAATCAAACCAAATACAATAATAAATATATTTGAAGTACAAAGGATCATTAAACAAAGGAAATCTGATCAATAATCAAAGAACTCAGCCCATTCAATAGAATTCAAAAGTGTTTAAAAGCTGAAACATTTTTTAATCATATAAATTGGTCTTTGGTCAATACTGATAGAGCACTACCAACAACTCTATTTGACCATCATTAAATGTCCTAAAAGGCTATAAAAGGAAGACCCATACTCAAGGAAAAATAATAGCTTCAAGTACAAAGCAAAACATCACTCACATACACTTACATACTTGAAAGCTTCTCAATCACAAACAAAAGATTCAGTTCTGTTTTTTCTTCTTCATATCAGAATCATTCTACTGAATTCTTTTGTCAAGAATCTAATCTCAAACACGAGTTGAGCATACTCAAATTCTGTCCAAAATCAAAGACATTCAAGTGCCAAGATATATCATCAATCACTCACATTCATACTTGAAATCACTTACAAGAAATCAGTAACATTCATTCACAAATTCATTAGCTTACTGAAATCTCTTGTAAAGAATCTAAACCTCAAACAAGAGTTGATATTTAATCAGATTATGTAAAAACACTCTACATCATTATTGTGTAAACTCAAGACTATAAGAGGTGTTTATAGCTTGAGTAGTTTGTTTAGAAAATCCTTTTAAGATTAAAAGGTGAAGTGTAAAATCCTATCAACCTTGATAGGTGACCTGATTGAATTCCTTTCTGGGTGGAAAGGATTGAAGTTTGTAACAGATCAAGGTTGATCTGAGCTAGGTGCTGTAAAACCTGTTGAGGAAAAAACCTTTTTGATATATGTTTTAATGACAACAAACCTTTTTAATTAAATGATTAAGTTTTATGAATGGTGGTCTACTAATGATTTCACTTAAGTTTGTTTAAGGAACATAAATGCATAAGTGAACAAAGCAAGAATCGAAGAAAACAGCAGCAGAGAACATTCTGGAAAACAGAGAATGTTCGCAAATCTGTGATAGCATAAAGACCAAACTTTCTCCACCACTTAATTAAAGTTATTGCATCTGGAATTTACATCAGTACTGAGAGTACATGACAAGGAACAGATGTGATCAATTAGAATCAAAGGAACCATTCTAATCACAAAGAAAAAATGCCATGAATCAAGCTGCCAAAGCAAAACTGAATAGTCTCCAGAATGTTCATAATTAACAGCATGTTAATGATTCAAAGAAAGCCAAGAAATCAGCATAAAGAACACTCTTGACACAATCTGGAAAAACATAAGATGTTACCCGATAACATCACCAGAAGATACCTCCAGAGGATACCAGAAGATGCCTCCAGAGGATACCAGAAGATGCCTCTAGAGGATACCAGAAGATGCCTCCAGAGGGTACCAGAAGTTGTCACCAGAGAATGAAGTCATTACCAGAGGATGACATCATCAGAGGATGATGACGTCACCAGAAGATAACATTACCAGAGGATGACATCACCAGATGATGATGTCACTAGAGGATACCTCAAGAAGATGATACCAGAGGATACCTCACGAAGCTGTCATCAGAGGATACCTCATGAAGCTGCCATCAGAGGATACCTCACCAAGCTGCCATCAGAGGATACCTCACCAAGCTGCCATCAGAGGATACCTCACCAAGCTGCCATCAGTGGATACCTCAACCAGAGGATACCTCAACCAGAGGATATCAGAGGAAACCTCAACTAGAGGATATCAGAGGATACCTCAACCAGAAGACATCAGTGGATACCTCAACCAAAGGATATCAGAGGATATCTCAACCAAAGGATATCAGAGGATACCTCAACCAGAGAATACAAGAGGATACCTCAACCAAAGAATACCAGAGGATACCAGAGGATATCTCCAGAAAACGATATCAGAGGATATCTCCAGAAAATACATTCAGAGGATATCTCCAGAAAATACATTCAGAGGATATCTCCAGAAAATACATTCAGAGGATATCTCCAGAAAATACATTCAGAGGAAGAACCAAGTCTGTTCTTGGACATCAGAATGTCCAGAATGATCAGAACAGTCTCCAGAATGATCTTCTATCAAGAATGATCATCAGTCTCTAGGAATGATCATTAGTCTCCAGAAATGATCATCAATCTCTAGAATGATCATCATTCTCCAGCTTGACTGCCATGAACATTGAACGATCTTGAAGTATGTTTACATCAAAACAGATCCAAGAAAAGATCAGGAAGACATCCAAAATGATCAAAAGTTAACCTCTAGATTGATTATCAATCTCTAGAAAGTTCAAATACTAGGACCCCAGATTGATTATCAATCTCCAGAATTTTCATTAACATTCTGCAGAAGTTCATCATCATTCTCCAAGCTGTTTTGACATAATCAAAACTCCAGTTCTGCTGTCAAGATTGATAAACAATCTTAACAATATACATTGCATTAGGACAGCTTCCAGTATGTTCAGAAATTAGTCCAGATTGATTATCAATCTCCAGGAAACCCAAAAGCTAAAGCTCCAGATTGATCATCAATCTCCAGCAACTACAGTTTTTCTGCAACAAGCTTTGTGATCGTTTTTAATCTGTTTTAAGTGATTCAAAAGCTCCAGTTCAAGCCTACAATATTATCACTTATCAGAAGTGTTAATGGATCAGTAATCACTCAAGTAAATTTGATCCAAAATGCAACACACAGCCCAGTCTGAATAGAAAATAAAAATAGTCAAAAGTTTCATTATTTTTGTTCAGAAATAATGTCTTTGGTCAAGCCTGACAAGAGCACTACCAACGACTCTATTTTTAAATGCTCTCACGCCTATAAAAGGAAGGCAAAAGCTCAGGAAGAAATACAGCTTCAAGTACAGAGAAAAACATCACTCACATACATCTACATACTTGAAAATCTCCAATCACTTACAAGAATCAGTTTGATTAAATTCGTTTTACTGTGATACATTTATACTGAGTTCTTTGTAAAGAATCGAATCTCAAATAAGAGTTGAGACATCTCAGATTCTAACAAAACAATCTCATCATTATTGTAAAACTCAAACTATATGAATTAAATATAGTTTGGGGTAGATTGTAAGAAATCACTATCAAGGTTGGTAGGTGATTTGATTAATCTCTTTCTGGGTGGAATTAGATTAAAGTCTGTAAAAGATCAAGGTTGATCTAAGCTAGGTGCTGTAAAACCAAGAAGTTTCTTGTTTTAAACACTTAGTGGAAAATCTCACCGTGGTGAGGACTGGACGTAGCCCGGGTTGGGTGAATCAGGAAATATCTGTGTGTGATATCTCTTCCCTTATCGCTATTTACTTTCAGTCTGTTAATTATCAAGTTAAATAGATAAACTGAACTATTGATTTGAACTAACCAAGAACGTTCTCTGTTTTCTGGTGAAAACCAAGAAAGTTATCTGTTTTCTATTTTCACAACCAAGATCAATCTTGAGTTATTTTCTTAAGTTTTTAACAGAAATTTTAAAAGGGCGGATTTACAATTCAAACCCCCCCTTTCTTGTAAATCCATATTGCTACTTCAATTGGCATCAGAGCTTGGTCTCTAAAGATTAAGCACCTAACAAGTGTTAGAGGAAAAGATTCAGGAAGAAGAAGTAATGTCAGAAATCAACATGTGCTTAAAGGAAAACTTAGAAAATAATGAGGTAACCATCTCTAAACTCTGTCCTTTATGTGAAGAAATGGAAAAAGAATTTGATAATCTTTTATGTGATTCAAATATTCTTGCTCGAAAATATGGTTTATTAAAAGAACAACTCCGTAAAGAAAAAGAAGAAAAAGAGAAAGCCCAAGCTATGAATGACGAACTCAGAAAGGTCATTCAAAGTTTGCAGCAAACTCATTTAAAAATGGTTGAGCAACAAAAGAGTCTCAATGAGATAACCATAAAAAATTATTTTCCAAAATGTTCTGAAACTAAAGAAGAAAGGATATTTGACAAAGATGATTTATGTTTCAAAACTTCTCAAAAAGAAAAGATTTATGAAAACCTTTTTGTTCCTAAAAGAAAAGAGGAGAAATGCAAAACCAAATGTTCATATTGCAGTAAATTTGGACATCTGGAATTTGTATGTTATTTTAAGAAAAGAGAATTTAAAAATCAAGAACAAAAGGATCTTTAAAAAGGAAGAACGTTCTGGAACGAAAACAAGACTTTCTCCAGGAAACTTGAAAAAGGGAGAACGTTCTAGAACACAAACAGAAATTTCTCCAGAAAGTTTGAAAAAAGGAGAACGTTCTGGAATTTCATCAACATCAATTTCAAAGACTTTTAAAACTCAGATTTTCAAACCTTCTTCAAGACCTACAACAAAGTGTTCCCGTTGTTCCAAGAATGGCCATTTCGAGTCAAATTGCTATTTTAAAAAGAGATCAAGTTTTAAAAAATCTTCTAAAAGAAAATATACTAACCATCAAGGACCCAAACAAATATGGGTACCAAAGTCATTACTAACTTGTCATGCAGGAAGACCATCCAACAATCAAGAAAGAACATTGATACATGAACAAGGCTTGCTCAATACACATGAATGGAAAAGTATGGTGCCGCCTCTCATTACAAAAATTTGGAGCGTCTATAACCTTTGGAAACATTAACAAATCAAAGGTACATGTATCATTTGTTGAAATAATTTTGCATAGATTAAGCATGTTTGATATGTCAAAGATAACTTTGTAAAATTGCTTTTAAAGTTTTTTTTTTTAAAACCCCACGTGGCTAAAGTAAAACAAACATCCTCATGTTTCATTTTAAAGAAAAATTCTTATGTTTTATACTTAGATGAATTTCCAACCAAATCATGTTTTTAAGTCTTTTAAAAAATCTGTCATTTCCAGAAATGATCAAAGGAAATTTGAAATATTATTCTTCAAATAATTCTTTAATGATATTTCACGTGATTTGTTTATCAAAGAACTTTCAAACAATATGAAGTTACAAGAAATGGATAGAACGATTTTAAATAAATCAAGTGGTGAAAAATAATTTTGGAGAGAAGCCACAAAAATTGTTTATCATGTTCTTAATCTTGGCTTTAGTAGAAAATATCTTTGACGTGCCTTCATATCATTTTTAATAGAAAGCAAAACTTATCATACTTTGAATGTCATTACTATGTTTCACATAATAAAGAAAGTATGAGCAATTTGTTTTAAAATGCCATCAAAGTATATATTCTGAATTGTCTACATTCTATAAATATTATAGAATCTCAAGGCCCAAATGAAATTATGCATATATTATTTGATGAGTTTGATGATTTGAATTTGAGTAAAAAATAAAAAACGAGGAAGAAGAAGTTCAAACTGGCCTACAACAACAGAACAATCTGCAGGAAACTGAGATTGATAAACAATCTCCGTTTCATTCTCCACCAAAAAGCTGGAGAACAATTGGAGACCATCCTCGAACACAAATCATTGGAGATACAACTGATGGTATTAGAACAAGAATGTCATTCAAATATGTCGTCAACAATAACATGACAATGATCTCCCAAATTGAACCAAAATCAATTAAAGAAGTCATAGTTGATCAATCTTGGATTGAAGTAATGAAGGAAGAACTTCTACAATTTGACAAAGATAAAAATCTGGATTCTTGTTCTAGATCCACAAGATCAATCTATCATTGGAACAAGATGTGTATTCAGAAACAAGCTAGATGAAGAAGAATCTAAAAGAATGATCAATTTAAGCAAAAAAAGGGGAAAAGAAAAGGGGTTCATACCAGAACATTCTCCACATGAGCAGAACATTCTCCACAAAGAGCAGAATGTTCTCCACAAGAGCAGAATGTTCTTGACAGTTTACATGCAACATCCAATCAAAACTGATGTTTCCAATTATGATGATATGGTTGAAGAACATCAACAACTTCTAAATGAGTTTGAACCATTTGTTTTCTGCATTCCTACACCTATCTCACTATTGACCATTCAAAAAGAATCTCCTCATGATCAAGGTATTGGAAGAACTAATTGGGAGGAATTTATTACTGGTCCCAAAGTTGCTGGAGGTGAAAAAGAAATCTCAGATAATGAGAATAACATTGTTATTGCTCAAGAATGTTCTCCATCTTGTACAACCACAACAACTGCCCCTCACGAACGTTCTTCACCTCCAACAAACATTCTACCTTCTTCATTCAACGTTGCTACTTCAATTGATATTACAAAAATATGATAACAACGTGGCTACGATTTCTCAAACATAGCCAAAAATCGATCAATGAAGCCAAAATAGAGCAATTTTGAATTAATGTCGTAATGGAGGAACTCTCTCAACAACAAAAGCTAGGTTGTCTCATTTCAACCATCAATCAAGATGAATAAAAGAGAATGAAGAGAAGCTCCAAAATATTCAAAGATCTCTCGTCATTGAACTAGACCACTAAATGAGGTACACTCAATCCAAAATTCTTATGCTATTTACATCATGATAAGAATGAATATTTTTTTATATCATGTGATTGATTGGGTGTTCTTAAAATTAAAAATGCATGTTATTTTTTTATGCAAGTATGACTTTAAAAGTTTAAATTGATTACATTACTTGTACATGCATCTGCGTAATTTCTATTCTATATTCAACATGTTTTCACTTTTTTTGATATAAACAATTGTGTAAATCTGGGTTGATGTTCAAACATTATTGTTCTTAAAATAAATTAGTGTCTTTAATAATTAGACAAAGGGTTGTTATGGGTGTAAATTTCATGAATTTTTTTTTTTTACACTTTGGACAATAACATCTTTCAAATTATCATGTTAAATGAATTAACATCATTCACCTTCTTATGAATTTGAAAGTAAGCTTGAGCATATGCCTTATTGTTTATTTGTGTGTTTGCAAAAACCTTTGTGAAAAACATTTCTTTAGTGTGAGCAAATCCTTTGGGATATTTTTTATTATCCATTTAAAAATTAGTTTTTGAAAAATACAAACATTTTTAGCATAAGAATGTTTTGTAAAGAGAGAAATTTTATCACATCCATCTTATTTCGCTTCCTTGTATGCGCTTATTCTCTCTAGTTTTAAAAATGAATAAATGGATCTGATCATATTCAGGGGGAGTTTTTAGAAAATATTATTCTTCTTGAAACTGAAGTTTACTCATTATTTTCTTTCTAAAAAATGAGAAGAATATATATTCATTGACTATTTTTCAAAGTGCGTTAAAATGCTTGCATACAATTATGTCATATTATTGTTGCTATCATTATCCATATCTTAATTGCAATATTAACTACAATGATATGATCATCATACATGCTATGTTCTTTAATGTTGAATGCAAACTTGACTAGTTTGATATATGAATGCATTGGTTAACCACATGATTTCTATGTGTAGTGCACTCATGCTATTACTCCATTTTTTTTACTTCTATGTCTATTCCCCAACCTTTTTGATAGATGTCGAAAGGGGGAGAGAAATATATGATGGATATAGGATGATAGAAGTTAATGAAGAATGTTAAGAATTAACCTCTTGCATATGTTTAGGGGGAGTTTAATTAGAATGATAAGAATTAAACTCTTGCATGTGTTTAAGGGGAGTTTAATTACATATCTAAGAACATTCTTGCATTTTATATATATCCATCCATAAAACTTATAATTTATTCAAAAGGTTTGTCATCATCAAAAGGGGGGAGATTGTTGAGGAAAAAACCTTTTTGATATATGTTTTAATGACAACAAACCTTTTAAATTAAATGATTAAGTTTTATGAATGGTGGTGTACTAATGATTTCACTTAAGTTTGTTTAAGGAACATAAATGCATAAGTGAACAAAGCAAGAATCGAAGAAAACAGCAGCAGAGAACATTCTTGACATATTCTGGAAAACGGAGAATGTTCGCAAGTCTGTGATAGCATAAAGACCAAACTTTCTCCACCACTTAATTAAAGTTATTGCATCTGGAATTTACATCAGTACTGAGAGTACATGACAAGGAACAGATGTGATCAATTAGAATCAAAAGGAACCATTCTAATCACAAAGAAAAAATGCCATGAATCAAGCTGCTAAAGCAAGACTGAACAGTCTCCAAATGTTTAGAATTAACAGCATGTTAATGATTCAAGGAAAGCCAAGAAATCAGCATAAAGAAGACTCTTGACACAATCTGGAAAAACATAAGATGTTACCCGATAACATCACCAGAAGATACCTCTAGAGGATACCAGAAGATGCCTCCAGAGAATACCAGAAGATGCCTCCAGAGGGTACCAGAAGCTGTCACTAGAGAATGAAGTCATTACCAGAGGATGACATCATCAGAGGAAGATTACGTCACCAGAGGATGATGACGTCACCAAAAGATAACACTACCAGATGATGATGTCACCAGAGGATACCTCAAGAAGAGGATACCAGAGGATACCTCACGAAGATGTCATCAGAGGATACCTCACGAAGCTGACATCAGAGGATACCTCACGAAGCTGCCATCAGAGGATACCTCACCAAGCTGCCATCAGAGGATACCTCACCAAGCTGCCATCAGTGGATACCTCAACCAGAGGATATCAGAGGATACCTCAACCAGAGGATATCAGAGGATACCTCAACCAGAAGACATCAGTGGATACCTCAACCAGAGGATATCAGAGGATACCTCAACCAGAGGATATCAGAGGATACCTCAACCAGAGGATATCAGAGGATACCTCAACCAGAGAATACCAGAGGATACCTCAACCAAAGAATACCAGAGGATATCTCCAGAAAACGATATCAGAGGATATCTCCAGAAAATACATTCAGAGGATATCTCCAGAAAATACATTCGGAGGAAGAACCAAGTCTATTCTTGGACATCAGAATATCCAGAATGATCAGAACAGTCACCAGAATGATCTTCTATCAAGAATGTTCAGTCTCTAGGAATGATCATTAGTCTCCAGAAATGATCATCAATCTCCAGAATGATCATCATTCTCCAGCTTGACTGCCAAGAACATTGAACGATCTTGAAGTATGTTTACATCAAAACAGATCCAAGAAAATATCAGGAAGACATCCAGAATGATCAAAACTTAACCTCCAGATTGATTATCAATCTCCAGAAAGTTCAAATACTAGGACTCCAGATTGATTATCAGTCTCCAGAATTTTCATTAACATTCTGCAGAAGTTCATCATCATTCTCCAAGCTGTTTTGACATAATCAAAACTCCAGTTCTGCTGTCAAGATTGATAAACAATCTTAACAATATACATTGCATCAAGACAGCTTCTAGTATGTTCAGAAATCAGTCCAGATTGATTATCAATCTCCAGGAAACCCAAAAGCTAAAGCTCCAGATTGATCATCAATCTCCAGCAACTACAGTTTTTCTGCAACAAGCTTTGTGATCGTTTTTAATCTGTTTTAAGTGATTCAAAAGCTCTAGTTCAAGCCTACAATATTATCACTTATCAGAAGTGTTAAAGGATCAGTAATCACTCAAGTAAATTTGATCCAAAACGCAACACACAGCCCAGTCTGAACAGAAAATAAAAATAGTCAAAAGTTTGATTATTTTTGTTCAGAAATAATGTCTTTGGTCAAGCCTGACAAGAGCACTACCAACGGCTCTATTTTTAAATGCTCTCACGCCTATAAAAGGAAGGCAAAAGCTCAGGAAGAAATACAGCTTCAAGTACAGAGAAAAACATCACTCACATACATCTACATACTTGAAAATCTCCAATCACTTACAAGAATCAGTTTGATTAAATTCTTTTAACTGTGATACATTTATACTGAGTTCTTTGTAAAGAATTGAATCTCAAACAAGAGTTGAGACATCTCAGATTCTAACAAAACAATCTCATCATTATTGTAAAACTCAAACTATAAGAATTAAATATAGTTTGGGGTAGATTGTAAGAAATCACTATCAAGGTTGGTAGGTGATGTGATTAATCTCTTTCTGGGTGGAATTAGATTAAAGTCTGTAAAAGATCAAGGTTGATCTAAGCTAGGCTCTGTAAAACCAAGAAGGTTCTTGTTTTAAACACTTAGTGGAAAATCTCACCGTGGTGAGGACTGGACGTAGCCCGGGTTGGGTGAATCAGGATATATCTGTGTGTATATCTCTTCCCTTATCGCTATTTACTTTCAGTCTGTTAATTATCAAGTTAAATAGATAAACTGAACTGTTGATTTGAACTAACCAAGAACGTTCTCTGTTTTCTGTTTTCACAACCAAGATCAATCTTGAGTTATTTTCTTAAGTTTTTAACAGAAATTTTAAAATGGCGGATTTACAATTCAAACCCCCCTTTCTTGTAAATCGATATTGCTAGTAGAAAATCTCACCGTTGTGAGGACTGGACGTAGCCCGGGTTGGGTGAACCAGAATATATCTGTGTGTGATATCTCTTCCCTTATCTCTATTTACTTTCAGTTTGTTAATTATCAAGTTAAATAGATAAACTGAACTGTTGATTTTAACTAACCAAGAACGTTCTCCATTTTCTGTTTTCACAACCAAGATCAATCTTGAGTTATTTTCTTAAGTTTTTAACAGGAATTTTAAAAGGGCGAATTTACAATTCAAACATCCCTTTCTTGTAAATCGACATTGCTACTTCAAGGACATGCATAACATTTCATCCTTGTAACTATTTTATTGTGATTGATTTAGATAAACCTTGTTATGATTTTCTTGAGTGTTTCTCATGTATGTAATGATTTGACTATTTGCGTGTTCTCCTCGTTTATCTTATACTATTACATAATTTCAAAACTCACCCTTTTGTTGTGTGTGTTTGGCGTTGCGATGGACGCAGACGAGTTGCAAGCTGCAGATGATGATTAGTACCATCAGAGTGGCGGAAGCCATCTTGTCTTGAAGACTCTTATTTTATGCATTGTGTTAACGTCATATTTGAACTTCTTTTATTTTGGGGAATTTCCGCTCTGATAGTGACATCGGGTTGGGACTACATTTGCATTTATTATTAAACTTATGTGTGTGTACTTCAAAAAGGATTTTATTGTCTAATATTATGATTTCGAGTTACTAAGTTTGATGGAAATTTTGGATTAATGTGACATGTTCATGATTACGTGATACTTTTTACCTTAAAAAAAATCTTTGAGAGTTTATATATTTTCTTGAAGAATTTCATTATTTAAAAAATAATAAGTAAAAAAAAATTAATATTAATTTGGGGTTTAGGGTGTCACATTAGTGGTATCAGATAGGAATGGCAATGGGTAGGGATTGGATACGGTAGTATAGTACTCATCCCCGTACCCGCAGTTTACAAAAATACTTGTGTCCGTGCCCATACCCTCGTGGGTATCAACTTTAATACTCGTACTCTTGCCCTTTGGGTACTTAAGTGCCCGCACCCATACTCATACCCATTACCCGCACTTTAACAAAAATATATCCATAAATAATCGCTATTGTTGTGATTAAATTTAAAAAATTGGTATGAGTAGAGCATATGTAAATTGGTATGGACAGAGCATCATGTAGCTTGATATGTGTATAAGGACTAAAATTTATTTATTTATTCAAGTTTTTTAATTATTAAAATTGCATTGTTTTTATTAAGGGCCCAATTTTTAATATTAGAACAGAACCTCCAAAATCTATTACTAGCATATTTTCGTGATGATTTATTTATATGTTTATTTTTTAGAAGGATCCGAAAATTATGAAAGGGAAGACCTAAATTCATTGATTAGCTTGGAATAAAAAGGAGAGGTAGAGAGAATGAGATAATAGAGAGTGAGAGAGATAGTAGATAGAGATTGGAGGGGAGATAAAGCTGCATAACAGAGTAGATGGACATATATGTATTTAGAAAAATCATGTATTTATAAAATATTTTTTCAAACAAACATGTTTTCTTGAAAATCATTTTTATGTCCTTTATGGTAATTTTGTAGTTTTAAAAAAATCATTTTTAAAAAATTATATACAAACAGGTTAAAAATCATTTTACAAAAATCTCAAAAAAATAATCCCTAAATTATTTAAAACAAAAATCATTTTTATTTAAACTCAAATAAACACATCCAATAATAATAATAATAATAATAATAATAACAATATATAAGTGCGGGGTCGGGCGGGGTGGGTACTATAGTACCCATACCCGTTTAATTTTGCGGGTAATTATCCGTTCCTATACCCATATCCATTATACAAGTTTTTACCCTACCCATTGGGAGTACCCACTGGATCTGGGTCTAATTGCCATCCCTAGTATCAGAGCAGGTCTGTCCAATCAGACTGTGGTCATATGTTCATTGTGCCTACATGCTTACTCTATTAATTGTTGATTTTTTTTTTACTATTACTATGCAGTGACTTTGTTCTAAGAGAGCTATTTGTTGTGCTTTTGTTGTGCAAACGTGTTATTGGTTATATCATGTGGATTATTTTTGCCTATTTGTTTGCATTTTGTTTTAGTGTAGGTTAATCAATTTAATATTGGTTGAGATCATTGATTGATGGAACAATGGTGCTGTGACATGAAATGTCGAAGTCATTGGTAGACAAGCTTTACTTGTTTTAATTTTTTTGTAAAAATAGCTATGTTTTCGTGTGCCTAACACTATAGTTTCCTCATGTTTATGAACTTGTAAGTGAAGGTGCATACACGAGAAGGGGGGTTGAATTGTTTTTGACTAACTTGAATACTTTTTCTGTTTTTGCAGTTTTAAAACAAAACTTGATGTATGAATAAAACAGAGTTAGCAGCGGATATAAAGTAAAAATAAAAACATAGAATTTTATACTGGTTCACCGTTAACGAGGCTACGTCCAGTCCCTTCACCTTGAAGGATTTCACTAATTCAAAACCTTGAATTACAACAGTTCCACTGACCCTCCAAGTCAGTCCTCTCAAACAGTCTAACAATCCTAGACTCTTCAAGAATACAGCACCTTGACTTCCTAAGTCAAGTCTTCTCCTACCAATCTGACAACCCCAGATTGTAGAAGGAATTACAACGCCTTGAATCTAATTGCCAAGTAATCTGCTACCCCTTCTAACTCCCTCAGATTGTAGACTCTACTTCAACAACCTAGATCTCACACAAGGGAAAGAAAATAACACGAGTGCTTGCTTCTGGAATGCTGGAACTCACAATTAACCTCACTGAAAACTCGAGTGTTTGCTTTTGGAAGTGTATGACTCTTTTGTGATTTTTGATACTAAGTCTTCTGCCTTGAGCCTCCTTTTATAGATGCAGATTAGGGTCTCTTCCAAGCTTAAATTCGAGCTGTATCTTGCTGGATTCTCTTGCAAAAATAACTTGACCAATCGGGTTTCATATAAATAAAAAACATATCTTTTTAGCTCCAGATTTGTTTTCATAAATAACTTGGGCCAATCCTGTCTTTAATTAATTATGGAACAAATCTTTCTTCCCGCCAATAGCTTCAAAATTCCCATACGACTTCAACTTATTTTTGTATCAAATCCTTTTAATACTTTGATCAAATTTAATCAAATCTCCACTGATTATCATCTTGATTAAATCTGGACCGTTTGATCTTCTGCTCTAGTCCACATCTGGACCATACTAAGTGATCTACTCTAATCCTCTAATTTCGGCCAACACTGGACCACACTTTCTGATCTTCTGATCTCATGATCCTGGTCTAGCAAACTGATCTGTTGTGATCCTCTGATCTCGACCAATGCTGGAATGGGTCAGGATGGAACTGAAATTAAATCTGGACAAATAATATTTCAGCCTACACATTTTACCTTCTGATTTGGATAAGGTCTGGATCAAATCTGGACTTCATTTCTTCTGGTCTGGACTTAGTTTCATACCCTGAACCATGCTATCTTCTGGTCTGGGTCAAATCTGGATTGAATCTCTTGTTCTGGACCCATTAACTTATCCTTTGGTTAAGTCTGGATCAAGTCTGGGTTGTTTATCAATTCACTGCCAGGCCATCTTCTGGTCAGAATAACTTCTGGACTAAGTCTGACTTATGATATCTTCTGGTCTGGAACAACTCTCCCTCTGGCAGGCTTCCTTCTGGTCTAGTCCAGGTCTCCTTCCGACATTGCTTCCTTCTAATCTGGGCCAGGAAAGATATCCTCTGGTGGTGTTTTGACATCTTGGTGTATCCTCTGGTAATTTCAGGATGCATCCTCTGGTACCTTCTGGATGCATTATCTGGTGTCTTCATGTTCTGCCTCTGGAAACTTCATCTTCTGGTGGCATTTAATGTAATAATTCAAGGTACAAAATAAGATTACAAGGAGTGCTTTTGTAAACATCAAAATTCTAAGTACTTAGAACCAACTTGGTTCCAACAGTAAGAGTATTAACTGTTACGGTGGAGATGTTCATTGTTTTCAATGTCTTGCTTGTTGACTTTGGATTAAAATTCCTAGGAAGATATTAAAGTTAAGTTTTTTTTTAAATAAATGTTCGGTTATTTTGATAAGTAGTCGAACTTGTTTTAAATGTCTTGCTTGTTGATCATTGTATCCTCTACTTCCCAATTTTTTTAAACAATATACACTGCATCATTACAATATTAGTTTTTGGAAAGTTTCTATGACAAATTAATTCCACAAAGATACGATACGAAACTTCATGAATTATGTTGAATTCTTTTAATCAAGACAATAGCCAAAATCCCTAATCATTCTCTATAAAAGTCGTGATTCCCTCAATTAAGTTAGACAAGCAACAAACATATATGCACACTCTCAACATCAGTCTAGTCTTAAGTAAAAAATCTATAAACACTCTCTACGAGAGCTAATTCAGAAAAAACTCAAAAACCCTTTTGTTTGTAACCTAACCCAGTAATGGTTGTCTCCCTCAACAACTTGATTGTACTAAGCTAGAAGGTTGAGAAGATTGAACATAGTCTGTGTAACTAGTTGGTGTTCAAGTGTAAGTATGATTCCATGGTGACCTAGTGGATTAAATCCTTCAGGTGGAAGAGACTGGACGTAGCTACCGTATTGGCGATGAACTAAGATAAATCGTTGTTTCTCTCTCTGCTCCATTTTCTTTCACTTCCACTACTTTCTTTTCTTTAGTATAGCCGCACGAAAAAGTTTTTTTTTTAATCAGAATACACAATTCAAACCCCCCATTTATTGTGTTTTTTTTCATTCTACTATTGACATCAGAGATCGATCTCAAAGCTGAGCATTTAATTGTCTTTAAGTAAAGATCCATGTTCCTTATGGCTAACTGTGGTGAAGAAGTTACATGTGTAAATGTTAATATGACTCCCCTGTTTGATGGAGAGAGATTCGAGTACTGGAAAGATAGACTCAGAAGTTTCTACATATCTCACGATCCCAAACTTTGGGACATTTTCGAAGATGGCTTTGAGGCTCCAAAAGATGTTGTTGGTATTGAAATATCCAAAAAAATATTTGATGCTGACCAAAAGATACAATACAAAATGCATCATAAAGCCAACACCTTCATGATGAATGTTATCACCTTTAAGGAGTTTGAAAAATGTAGCAACAAAGAAGTAGTTTAGAGTATCTTTGATGTTTTGGTTCTTAACTACGAAGGAAACAAGCAGGTATAGGAAGCCAAGGTAATCTACTAGTCAGAAAGTATGAACTCTATTGATGGAAAAAGATGAAGACATTGAAGGAAAAAAAACGTTTTCTAGATTCCAAACTCTCGTTTCTGGACTGAAGGTTCTCCAGAAAAGCTACACTACTACCGACCGCGTCAAAAAGATCCTCAAAAGTCTTCCCCATCAATAAGATCTACACTCTCTCAACATCAGTCAAGTGCTAAGAAAGTATAAAGTAAAAAAACTGTAAACATTCTCTAAGAGAGCTAATTCAGAAAATTTGTTTGAGAAGGCTGACTTGGAGGGTCAAGTGCTTTGTAATTCAAGTTGTTGAATTAGTGGACTAAATCCTTATCAGTGAAAGGACTAGATGTAGCCAAGTTAGTGGTGAACCATGTTAAATTACTTATGTCACTTTATTTCTACACTCTTTAGTTTTGTTATTCCTTCTACTCCAAGTAAATCATCAAGTCTAAATCAATTTAATCAAATAATGAAAAAGTCATCAACTTAGTCAAACTCAATTGAACCCCTTTCTCGTGTTTGCACTTTCAATAAGTTCTAAAGGTCTTCAATTAATTGAACACTCGCATCTGGAAGAGCTAATGAGTTTTCTCAGATCCCATGAGATTGAATTAGTTGAAGATGAGCCCAAGAAGAAGTCAAAATCCTTGGCTTTCAAATCCCAAGGACAGAAGACAAGTTCTAAGGTTCTTCAACAATTGAAGACTAAGAGTAAATTAAATTGGATGATCAGAGTGAAGATTCAGATGATGAAGAGTTCTCATTTACCTCAAGAAAAATCCAGTGCATGTGGAACAAGATAAAGAAATCATTTCCCAAAAGAGATTTCAAACGATCCCAAAAGAGCAGATAAGGAAGTGAAAAGCTAAACAAAAGGAAGCTCATCTGCTATGAATGCAAGGAACCATGTCATTTCAAATCAGAATGTCCTAATCTTAAGAAAGGAAAATCCCACAGGAAATACTTCAAGACCATGAAGAAAGGTCTTAAGGAAACTTGGGGTGACTCTAATGAATCATATGATGAAGAACATGCAAAATGGCTTTAATGGCAGATGTTGACTCTAACTCTGACTTTGAAGCTACTGATGAAGAAATTAAGGTATTCTTTATCTTATCTCGTAGTGAACTCATAGATATGCTAAACGAGTTTCTCAACAAAAATTATAAGGTTTCTTCAAAACTTAAGTCTCTTAGAAAAGCTCATGACATCTTAACAAACAAATGTAGTTCTCTTGAAAAAGATTTTGAAAATCTAAAACGGGAAAATCTAACTCTGAAAGAAAAGGTTTCAGAAACTTTAGAGGATAAAGTCTAGAATTCTGTTAGGTATGAAATAGCTTTTCAAGAATTTCTTGCTAAAGGCATAAATATAAGTAAACAAACTTCTATAATCTAAAAATAAAATAATCTATCTCGCATATATACATAGCAAAAAATGATGGGAGAAAAGTTTATGTTCCAAGACCTAACCCTCAAGAATGGAGGATTCGTATGACTCAAAGGTGATTTGAAGGGTAAAATCATTAGACACGTCACAACAGGTTATGGTTCTATTCCCTTAATTAAGAATGTTTTATTTGTAAAAGGACTAATGCATAATCTTTTAAGCATAAGTCAATTAAGAGACCATGGATATAATGTAGTCTTAATCAAAAGTTATGTAAGGCAATAAGTCACACCGATGGATCCATACAATTTAATTGCCAAAGGAAAAACAACATTTACAAAATAAAGTTATCTAAATTAAACAAACAACTCAAGTGTCTTATGATTGTTAGCGATGAACAACTAATATGGCACAAAAGATTAGGACATGCCAACTTGAGGTTGATCTCAAAATTAAAAAGACTTGAATTAGTTAGAGGTTTACCTAATCTTAAGTATAAATCAGATGTTCTTTGTGAGACATGTTAGAAACGGAAACAAACATAATTTTCTTTTTCTTCTAAAAACGTTGTTTTCACATATAGACCACTTGAGCTTTTACATATTGATCTATTTGGTCCTATAAAGACTACCTCTGTCATTCGTAAAAAGTATGGACTCATTATTGTTGATGACTATTCCAGATGGACAATGGATAAAGTTCTTAAAACACAAAGATGAGTCACAAAAAGTTTTCACTACCTTCTACAAACAAGTGCAAAATAAAAAAGGGTTTTGTATAACAACAATTCGTTGTGATCATGGAGGTGAATTTGAAAAAATAAAATTGAAAATTTATGTGAAGAGAATGGCATTTTACATAATTTTTCTTCTCCTAGAACACTCCAACAAAACTGTGTTGTAGAAAGGAAAAATGGATCTCTTTAGGATTGCACGCACCATGATTCACGAAATGAACATTGCCAAACACTTTTGGGCAGAAGCATTGAACACATCGTGTTACATTCAAAATAAAATTTATATTAAACCTATTCTCAATAAGACTCATTATGAATTGTGGAAGGGAATAAAGCCCAACATTTCATATTTTCACCAATTTGGTTGTATTTGCTATATTTTGAACACCAAAGACAATCATGGCAAGTTTGACTCACGATCTCAAAAGTGAATCTTTTTGGGATACTCTGAAATATCTAAAGCCTATAGAGTATACAACAAAGAAACATTGATTGTTTAGAAATCAATCCACGTGAAGTTTGATGACAAAAAGCTTGACCATAAAAAGTAAAAGCTAGACGTAGACTTTGCATATCTACAAGTTTAAGAGGAATCATCAAACTCAGTCCAAATTGAATCAGAAGATCCACTAGAAAACTACATCCACAGATAAGATTGAACCTACATCCACAGATAAGAAGAGCTTAATCAATTCAAAAGGGATGATGTATGGGATCTAGTCCCTAAACCCAAAGAAAAGAATCCAATTGAAACAAAGTGGGTTTTTAGAAACATACTCAATGAGAAAGGTGAAGTGGTTTGAAACAAAGCTAGAATTATAACCCAAGGAAACAATCAATAGGAAGGTATTGATTACACTGAAACATTCACCCATGTGGCAAAGTTATAGGCTATCAGACTTATACATTTATTTGTTATATCTAATAAAATCACTGAATATCAAATGGATGTGAAATGTGCCCTCTTAAATGGTTACATAAATGATAAAGTGTATGTCAAACAACATCGTGGATTTGAAGATAATGAATTTCCAGACAATGTCTTCAAACTAAAAAATACTTTATACAGTCTAAAACAGGATCTAAGAGCTTGGTATGACATATTAAGAAACTTCCTTTTAGAAAATAATTTTGAAAGAGGTCAGGTTGACACTACTTTATTTAGAAAATCATTTAAGATTGACCTTATAATTGTCCAGATATATGTTATTGATATTATTTTTGGTTCTACTAACAACAATTGCTGCCAAGAATTTTCTAAGTTAATGCAGAATGATTTTGAGGTGAGTACGATGAGAGAATTCAAATTCTTTATGGGAATTCAAATCCATCAAAACCCAGTATTCACCAGACCAAGTACACCCGAGAACTGCTTAAGAAGTTTAAAATGGATGAATGTAAACTAATGTCCACACATATGCATCCAACTTATTCTCTTGACAAAGATGAGTAAGGTAAAAAGATAGATTAAAAGGTATACAGAGGAATGATAAGTTCCCTCCTTTATTTAACTGCCAGTAGACCTGATATTCTTTTTATTGTGTGTGTGTGCCAAATTTCAGTCTGACCCTAAGGAATCCTACTTAATAGTTGTTAAGGAGACCTTTAGATATTTGAAGGGCACTACTAACCTTGGTCTGTGTTATAAGCAATCCTCTGAGTACAGGTTAGTAGGCTTCTGTGACGTTGACTATATTGGAGATAGGCTAGAAAGGAAGATCATAGTGGAAATTGTACATTCTTTGGTGACTGTAACATCCTCTAAATTTATTATTTAAAATAATTAAGACTTATAAATATATATATTTCTCAATATTAATTTAGGTGTGATAATTATTTTCCTTGTTCGACTTATTGTAGTTGATAAAATTGTTAGTAAGAATTATTTAATCAATCGATAAGTTTTATATATATATATATAGATGTTTTTTTTAGTACAAAAAGAATTTGGGCTAAGGGTTTGTGGCTTGGTGTAACCCAACCCATAATTGAAATTCGGGCTTGGAGTTTGTGGCTTAGTTTTTGTATGATCAAGGTTAAGAAAAAAATAATAATAAATAAAATAATATTTTCTCCCTTCTATTCTTTATTTGGGCCCAACACTATCTACCCAATAATCTTCACTTTAAATTTTCCCTAAAGTCCACAGTATTTCGATACTAAGTAATAATAAGCATAAAAGAATACCAAAAACCCTAGCCGTCATCTCCTTCACACCTTCTTTTCTTCGTGCATCAAACTTTTCTTGTGAACAACTTCGTGGGGGCTTAGAGCTTCGTACTAGGAAGAAAAGCGGCCAAGGTAAGGGCTTTTCCCCGCACAAATTATAGTTAGACCGTTAGTTGGATGACATGAAATTAATAATTGTAATTGCTTGCTTTTGAAAGAAATAAATGTAGACTAATAAAATAAAATAATGAAATCCGAAGTCCTTTACGTTGAGTTTGATATGTAATGTATGTCTTTTTAAGAAGTAAAATATGAAGTTTTATATTATACGTGATAACGTTTTTAAAGTGACAATGTTGGTCACAAGAAAGGGGGGTTTGAATTGTGATTCTTTTTAAAATTTCTGCTTTGTAAAAAGAAACTCAAGATGGATCTTGGTTTGACAAATAAGAATGCAGATTGATGTTTTGGTTAGAAATAAGTAAAACGTTAAAATGCAATGAATAATGTGTGCGTAATAATCAAAGTAAAGATAAGAGAGAAGAGAATAACGCAGTGATGTATCCTGGTTCACCCAACCGTGGGCTACGTCCAGTCCTCACAATCTTGTGAGATTTTCCACTAACTTGGTAAAACAAGATTGATCCTGTTTCTACCTTAACAGATCAAAACTGATTTACAGCAGGTTACTTTCCTTTTTATAGATAACTTTCCTACACTTTAAAGTATCTTTACACTTATCCTCTCAAGGATCTTTACAACTTTCCTCACACTATTTCTACCTCTCTAGTGTTTGGATTTAACAAATGATTGTTTTTGAAAGATATTTGATTTGATCAACAGTATCTCAACTCTTGTTTGAGTTTCTGCTTTGAGCAAATAGATTTCTAAGCTTGATCTTCTATGATGACAAAGACAAAGAGCCTTGCTGTGTTTTTTACAAGCTTGATGAAATTCGAGAATGATGATCTTTTATGGGAAATGATTGTGCTCGGATTTGATGATGTTCCCTTTGCCTTGGAGTTCTTTTTATAGGCATTTTAGAGGCCTTGCCATCTCATGTAGCCGTTGATATACAGGCTGTCAAGACTGTGTACTTTTAGGCATGTGTCAGAGGAAAAGGAAGACAGTTCCAGTTAATCTCCAGATTGATCTTGGTTTCCAGTTTTCTTAGATTTTTGCTGTTATTTTCTGTTTTGTTCTTTGCTGCATGATTTCTTGTGATGTAATTAATCTTTTGGATCAGTCTTGAGTTTGTCATTCTTCTTGGAACAGATTCCTTCAATCATGAATGGATTTGACGGCTGATCATTCATTTGCATATACTTGTTTTAATTCTAATGAGTTCAAGATTGATCTTGAAACAGTCTTGTTTATTTTGCTTTTGATCTATTCCTTCCTTGAAAGAATTTACTTGATACCTATCTTTTGATAACAACACTCAAGAAGATATGTTAAATTCTTTTGTGTTTTAGAATCATAATTAATAAGATTAATTAGCTTGTTTTTGTTCATCATTAAAACACTTGAAAAAGGGATTTTTGTCTCAACAGTTTTAACTTTTATGATGGGTATGAAGCAAAATATGATTTTTTTTATGTTATATATATATATATGATAAGGTTTTGATTCGATGATGTATATGAGTTGGAGTTTGAAGTTTCTTGTTATATATAAAGTTTTAATCTTTATGGTGTAAATGAAGTCAAGTCCTGATTTTTATGCGTACGTGGTGAAAATTATTATTTAGTGATTATTTGTCTATGAATATATGATTCTCATGGTAAGGATGTGTGATATGTGATCTTTGTGATGTGTGAATAAGATGATGTTTTTAAAATGTGATTTTTTGTTGAATGCATATGACATGATTCTTAGTGGGCTGTGTGCGAGTATAGTTTTGATAATATATGGTCATGTCATGGCATATGCATCTTTGTGGGAGTTGCCTTAGTGGCAGGTTTATTTTCCCCATTGGTATGGGTGATTTTTCTGTGTGGAAATTGCCTTAGTGGCAGGTTTATATCCGGATCATATAGTTTTAGGAGCATGCATTATACATATATATTTTTATATACGATTTACTGTTTGTGCACTTTTTTTCTTTTAAATTGGAAGTTTTTACCTTTATATGTTTTGTGTTATTCTTTTATATGGTTAGCTTTAGCTTTGGTTTGATGCCACAACATTTCTATGTCTATTTTTTAAAAAAAATTTGTCACCAAACTTTTAAATGCACTTGAATTCTAGAAATACGGAAGTGGGTTTCGCTTCCGTTAGGAATAATTGATTTTTCCTTTATTTTAGCTTATATAAACTTTTTTTTAATAATATTACATAAATGTGATTGTTACTAATTATTTAAAAGAATAAATGTAGATATTCTTACCAAAAAAATAATTATCGTAAATTTTTCTAAAAGTATTTTTTTTAGTAACGTTTTGGACCAAAAAATCTAAGGCGTTACAGTGACAATCTGATCTCTTGGTCAAGCAAAAGACAAGGCACTATTACTCTGTCTATAGTAAAAGCATAGTATATCTCAGCATCATTCCATTGTTGTGGATGAAACATCAACTAGAATATTTCAAGATTTATGAGAGTAACATTCCTATCTTCTATCATAACACTTCAGCCATATGTTTAACCAAAAACTCTATTCTACATTCTAGAACAAAAATACAGATATAAAACATCGCTTTAATAGGGATTTTGTCCAGAAGAGTATTTTAGATATTAAATTTTTCAACAGTGATCATGAGTGGGATTGTTTTTTTTCTCAAAACCCCTTGTTAAGGACAAATTCAGTCTTATAAAGAAACATCTAAAGATATTTTTTTAGCAAAGAATGATGTTTAAATCCTCCATATGCATTGCCTCTGGTAAAACAAAACGACCGATTAAAAATATGTTTGCTCTGCCTCTAATGACATTGAATGTATTTGGGCCTTTGGTTTATCTAAATTCAACTAATCTTGAATAGGTAGTGTTTCATTTTTGTGAGGTGTGACACTCTGACATGTGTCTAACACGTGGCTCTATATGTGAGGTGTGATGCTATTAAAAAAAATACTACTCACAATCACTCATGATTCTCATAGCTCCCGTACGTTCATTATTTGCAAACCGATCAATTTCTCACGCTACCTAAAATTCTCTTACTTCAATGGCCTCAAGCTCTTACTCAATCCCCTCAACTGCCAATGCTTCCTACATTCCAACGCTTCAAGGCAAGCTAGATCAACTTGAGATTCTCCATGAATTGAAAGTTGGTGTTCGCAAACCTAGCAAAGAACGATTTCAACTTCATCGAGGACCTAGTTGCGGTAAATTGGTTTGAGTAATTTAACCAACGACAAGACGTTGCTTTGCACGTCCTGGTAAAAATGTTCTAGAGGTCTGCTGATGTAAACATCGACAAAGAGGTTTCAAGCACTCTGCTTAGCCTCCCTATCACGATCACTCAACAATCCCTTGCTGCCATCTAACGATGCCCAAAAGAAGGCATGATACTTGAAAATGGGTATTAATCAAGGGTTGGCACCTTCAGAATCAACAAGGAACTCTTAGAAGACAAAAAGGTGAATTCCAAGTCTGTTCATCTTAAACCTAAGTATCGCGTTTTCTTCAAAATCCTTACTGGGTATGTGGTGCCCAAGGGCGGTTCGATAGACCATGTTAACAAAGACCACAAAGGTCTAATGTGAAACATCTCTCAAAGAATCAAGACGAACCTTCACCATGTCATCTTGGAGCACATGCTGGTTCCAAGTTTACGATAGACCATGTTGGAACCAAGTTGGTTCTAAGTACTTAGGATTTTGATGCTTACAAATGTACTCTATGTAAACTTATTTTGTACTTTGAATTATTAAGTTAAATGCC
This sequence comes from Cicer cuneatum, assembly GCA_037974295.1. NCBI lineage: Eukaryota > Viridiplantae > Streptophyta > Magnoliopsida > Fabales > Fabaceae > Cicer > Cicer cuneatum. The sequence continues at coordinate 67,718,610 of JBBPBO010001985.1, read as the reverse complement.
CCAGAAACTGAAGGAAACAGAAGCAGAGATCAAAGGATTCCAGAAAAATGAATTCTGGATTGACCAGAAGATATCCAGGAATGTCAAAAATATCACCAGAAGATATCTTTGCTGGCCCAGATCAGAATGAAGAAAAATCAGAAGGAAACATGGATCATATCAATGGAAAGCCTGCCAGAAGGAGAGTTGTTCCAGACAAACAGGAATCAAATATCAATTTTATTCCAGAAGTTATTCTGACCAGAAGATGGTCTGGCAGTGAAAAATTACACAGCCCAGACTTGTTCCAGACTTGACCAGAAGGTATGTTTATGAGTCCAGAACAAGAGGATCAATCCAGATTTGGCCCAGACCATAAGATGGCATGATTCAGGGCATGGAACTAAGTCCAGAACAAAAGAAATGAGTTCCAGAATCAACCCAGACCTGGTCGAAAATCAAAGGTAAAATGTCCAGACTGAAATATTTTTTGATCAAGTTTATTTCAGTTTGTTCCAGACCAAATTCCCGAATCTGTCCAGATCAGAGTAAAAATATCCAGATCAATGGTTCAGAAATAATTTTTTGAGTCCAGTGATGGTCCAGATCACAAAATCAGACCATGGCCCAGTGTTGGCCGAAATCAGAGGGACAGAATGTGCAAGTCCAGAAATGGTCGAGTCCAGAAGAATTTGGCATATCAGGCGCGCATCCAGGTTGGCCGAAATCAGAAGATCAGAGGGTCAGGAAGTGTGGTCCAGGGATGGCCGAATTCAGAGGATCACAGCATATCATTTAGCTTGGACCAGATGTGGACTAGCGCTCAAAATTCTGATGGTCCAGAATTGATCAACGATGGAGATTGCAAGTTACTTTAATTAAAGTGTTAAAAAGATTGGTTATAAAAATAAAGTGGAGTAGCATGGAATTCGGGAGCATTGGCGGGAACAACCAACAGATTTAATTGGCCAGTTATTTTGAAAGGAAATCTGAAGATATGTTTTTTATTTATATGAAGCCCAATTGGTCAAGTTATTTTTGGAAGAGAATCCAGCAAGATTCAGCTCGAATTTGACCATGTAAGAAACCCTAATTATCATCTATAAAAGGAGGCTCAAGGCAGAACGCTCAGCATCGAAAATAAAAAAAGGGTCATACACTTCAAAAGCAAACACTCTCAAATTTTCATATAAGTCAATTGTTGAGTCTCAGTTTTTAAAGCAAGTACTCTTGTTGTTTTCGTTCCACTGTGTCAACTCTAAGTTGTTGAAGTAAAGTCTACAAGCTGAGGGAGTCAGTAGGGGTAGAAAGTACTTAGCAATTAGATTCATATTGGTGTGGTGTCTTCTACAATCTGGGGTTGTCAGATTGGCTAAAGACAGGTGTTTTCCTTAAGAAGTCTAGGATTGTTAGACTATTGAGAAGACTGACTTGGAGGGTCAGTAGCAAGGTTGTAATTCAAGTTTGAATTAGTGAAATCCTTCAAGGCGAAGGGACTGGACGTAGCCTCGTTAACGGTGAACCAGTATAAAATCTGTGAGTTTTTATTTTTATTTTTATCCACTGCTAACTCTGTTTTAATTATACATCAAGTTTTGTTTTGAAAGTATTAAAACAGGAAAAGTATTCAAGTTAAGTCAAACACAATTCAACCCCCCCTTCTCGTGTTTGCACCTTAACAGTCCTGCTTCATCAACTCTTGAATAGACAAAATCAAAAGTATTCCCTACCACAGACTGATAACTATTGTACTCAAGGGTACGCCCCTCATTCAGGCTTTGGAGGAAGTTGGAGGTTCTGTCCAAGAGGAAAACTTGGTATTATCCCCTACTCCGACATTCATTATCTCCAACCTTATTAAGATGAGGCTGGTGTCCCCCAAGCACTATATTAAACCCAATAGTGACGCCAGAAGAACAACAGGTCAAGCAAGTGGGTTTTTGGCTGCTCCCTTAGAGGTTGATAACTCTATCACTCCCATTTTCACAAGAAACAACAAAAAATTCATTCTGGAATATCTAAGAATGTGTCGGTGTGGCCCTATTTTGCTTGCCTTTGTCTCATGCTAAAAAGGTTTTTGCGAAGAAACAAAAAATAGTAGCTCTGTCTCTAAGCGTTGAAGAGGATGAGGAAGGCACAACCATCACTGATGAAGAAACATAAGGTAGGTTCAGACGTTGAGCGCTCTATTCCTCTCCATTTCCCCATCTCCGACCCTAAACCAACCCAACTTTCTCTATCCCCAACCAACCAACCAACAATGTTCACCTTTCCTCAAACCCTGCACCCATTACCCCTCCCACTCCTGACTCTGATACCTCATATGATATGTTTGAAGCTACCCAAGCTGAGAACTTTGCTTCATTCAGATACAAAATACATCCCTTCTTTGACAAGCCTTGTATGTCCGCTCAATAACTCTACAGCTTTCAAACAACAGTTGAAATCATCTACTTATGGATGGTACAACTTTAAAAAGCCAAGAGTAATTAGTCTAGAAATCTCCTAACAATCGCTTCATCAGACTTATCCAGGGTTGCCCTTCTCCTTTTCTCTTCTTTCCTCTCTTTTTGTTTGATGACAAAAAGGGGAAATATGTAATTTTTGAGAAATCGTAAGCAATGGTTTTTCTCTTCTGAACTTCAGTTATTAATGCACATTGAATTACTCTATTAGAATATATTTCATCTTATGAATTAAACATGCATATTCTAATGGAGATTTTTTTTGTATTGTGTTATTACTATATTATCTCTTTGTTCTCTTTATCTATAAAAAATTGATCACAAAAATAGATGTTAGCCATCATCAAAAAGGGGGAGATTGTTCGAACCAAGTTGATTTGAAGAAATATGCCCTCACTTGTTTTGATGATAACAATATCGTTGGTGGGAACATTTAATTCTCTAACATTTTGAATAAGTGCGCAGGTTTGAGATCAAGTGTTTATTTAATAGATTCTTATTGTATCCTATGATAACTAGACGAAGACAGATACAACACGACTTCCACTCGCTTCGTTTCTCTAAAATCTTATACGTGAACAACATTGTGTCCCAGTTTCCTTTGGAAATGCAAGTAATGTCGTAGTTAAATTGAGAAGATTGAACACAATTAGTGTGACTAGTAAGTGTTCAAGTGTAAGTTTGATTCTGTAGTTAACTAGTGCATTAAATCGTTCAGGTTGAAGGGACTAAAAATAACTACTATGTTGGTGGTGAACTAGGATAAATCATTGTGTCTCTCTCTGCTCTGTATTCTTTCACATGCACTAGTTACTTTACTTTAGTATAGCCACACGAAAAAAAAATTAATCAGAACACACAATTCAAACCCCCTATTTTTTGTATTTTTTTTTCATTCTACAAGTTGATGATGATACGGTAGAAAATAAAATAAAGAGATAGAAAGAGACAAAGTTAAATAGTTTTGGATTGTAGAGATAGAAAACATGAAGATACAAACCACTCTTGTTAACGAGAATAGAAAAGCTTGAAGGAAGCAACATCAACATAGTGAGTAAAATATTAGGGTAGAAGGATTGTGTGTTTAGTAAATGAGAAATATCAAAATGAAGATACTACTACTAATAGAGCAAAATTAAACATAATTTTTCATTCAATATTATTAATTTAATGAGTACATTTATTGAATGCACCTTCATCCGTAGATGAATAGATTATTAGAAATTATGATAAAGAGCAACATATCATATTAATTAGAGATTTGAATAGATACGTACTCTATGTTTTCATTATTCTCCATTTTCACTACGTATTATCCCGACGAACCATAAAGGTTTTTAAGGCGCTTTTTATTCAGTTTTTTAAAGCAATATGTGGAATCCTAGTGTTATCTTCTCGCTGCACAAGACATTTCTACTTGTATTTCTGCAACGTCGTAACCCTAAACTATAGGTATTGTTATTAATATCTTGTTTTCACTAAACTTATAGTGTATGTTGTATTTATTCAATCTGTTGTTGTCACTAAACTGCATGTTGAACTTATATTGTGTGAAATGTGTAGATAAATGGATTCCAATAACGATATAGGTCGTCAAAATGATGAAGTTGTAAACACTGACGTTGTAAACACTGAAGGCTATGAAAACGAAGTGAAACGTGAGGCAACTATAATGCAAAAAGTCATCAAAGCAAGAAGTACTAGAATAAAATTTGAGGTATATATACTATACTTTTGTTTAGATTTTTTTTTCTTTTTTGAAAGCAAGCACTTACACTCTATGAGTTTATTAGGTGGGATGGAATGAAAGTGGCCAGCCGATTAAGCCCAACAGTTCAATGATGGTAAGTTACATCGGTGTTGTTGTTCGTCAAAATATCCCAATAACAATTGATGATTGGAGAGACAAACCATTGAAGGATGCTAAAGACATATTGTGGAGTGATGTACAAGTAACTTTTTTACTCAACTTTTTTGTTACTTATAATTATTTCCATTGAAATACTTTTATTCAACTCTTTTTTACTTGGTTTGAAGAGCGCTTTTAACATTGAAGATATGCGGAAAAATTACGTGCTTAGAGTTGCTGGTAAAATTCACAGAGGATTTAGATCTCATCTGTCGAATTGTTACTTAAGAGACAAGTGTGAAAATTTGAATGTTGAAGCTCCAAACATTTACAAATACTACATATCAACTGAAGAGTGGACCTCTTTTGTAGCTAAACGTTCAGACCCCGCATTTGTGGTAATTTTTATTTTCTTAGCATGTGTGTTTTATTCATATTCATATCTTATTTTTTTACACGATCGTTATTTTTTATTTATTTATATATAGAATATAAGTACAGCAAATCGGGAGCGAGCAAAGAACCTAATGCATCCATACAAAATATCGCGTATGGGGTATTCACGTTTAGAGCAAAAAATTGTAAGTAAACATCACTTTTATACATTGTGGTAGATTATAAACTATAGTTTCTAACTAATATTTTGTTTATGTCTTAACGAACAGCTGCAAGAGACGAAATCCGATCAACCATTGGGTCGTCATATCTTGTGCAAGGAGGCTCACGTTAATAAAGATGGAACATTGGATAATGAAAATGTTCAACAAGTTTTCCAACAATGTGTAAGTATACTATCACTTTACTATTTTTTAATATTGTCTTTTAAAAATGATATTGAACTTATCTTTTTAATACTACATGTATTTTAGGAAAATTTGGAACAATGTCTTGAAAATCAAGATGAGAATAAAGAAGTAGCTGCAGGGACATTCTTGGCAAGGTATTCAATGTTCCTGAATATTCTAGTCGTGTGAGGCGTAACGGGTTTGGCGTGACTCCCAAAAGTTATTTTTCACATGAGAAGCGCACAAATCTTTCCAATGATCAAGTATTAGAAGCGCTGAAAATCCTATCGGAGCAAGTTGCATACTTGGTTAAAAAGGATAAGGAAAAGCAACTTCAATGTGAAATGCAAATAGACAGTGAAGATGAAAGTTGCAACATTGGTCATAAAAGTATCCCGAAGGTAATTAATTACTTAATGAAATAAGAAAGTCATTCAACCTAATTGTTTCACATACTTATGTATTAACCATTGATTTAGGGTGTTTCATATTGCTTGCTATACATGTCTTCCCCTACCTGCCGCATGGTTGGGAAAGGAACATTGTACAATACATTGGGTGAAGTATTGCACAACAATCCCGTCCCTGTCGGTCATGTTAAAGTGTCACATGTGATAGCATTAGAACCACTTGCACCGTTCCTATCCCTAACAACGACGGAAATATGAAATTTTTTGCAGAAGCAATATGTAGCTATGTTGCATAGCCAAAAAATCGTGTTGGCACTGAGGAGGTATGTTTTAATTGCTATGTATGTTTAGTTGTACGATTATGATTGATTATGTTTAATTGCTGATTTTTCCGCTTTTAATTTCATATTTACTTAGATTCTTGCTAAAGGGAATGATAAGAATATCCCTCGCAACGAGTCTGTCACTTCACCAGAAAAGGTTTGACATATACATCAATTCACGTATACGAAATGATTAACTTACTATAATAACTAACAAACTGATCAACCTCATTTTTTTCATATTCAACCAAAAAATAAACTCGTTGTGTCGCAGGTGCAGGTCCGTGGTAAAAATAAATCTTTCAAAATGCAAAAACTGGATCGAGGAAAATCAGTTGCTGCTCCTAAAATAAGTCAACCACGCATTTCTCGATTTGGGTCGTGTCTTGACATTACAACAAAGATGAATATGGAGAGCAATAATGATACATGTATCATAAACATGGAAAAAAATGTATTTTCGGATATGACTATATAGAAATACTTGGGAAAGAGCAAATATATGAACTTCTCGATCATAAAGAGTTGAGTGCTACTGTCATCAGCATATATATCAGGTAATATAAATATTTTATTTAAGATAAAAATTATCTTTTAATTGCATCACTACCACATTAATTTATTGATAATTAATCTAATTTTATATTTTCATTGAAGGTTTTTGTATGAGAAGTTGGTGTGCACACGGAAATTGACAAGTAGATTTGCATTCTTATCTCCGTATAAACTATCCATGTTTAAGTTCGATCCAATTAATGTAAAAAAATATGTAGTTGATATACTTATAGAAAATAAAGAGAAGCACAAGCTATTTCTGGCACCATACAATTCAAGGTACGTAATTAGATATTTTATCTATATCTTTTTTAATTTATGATACTTTATGAGTTGTGTAAACAAATTTGCCAACCAAATTTTTGTTGTTGTAGGCAACATTGGGTGTTGTTTGCCATAAATGCGACTTTTGAAACTATATATTATTTAGACCCATTGCACGGTCATTTCAACAATCACCCTGATATAAAGAACATCTTCAACACGTAAGTAACATTCATTTATTTCTTACATATATAAATAATGTGTTTGGTCATTGAATAATAATCACATTTATTTGATAGTGCTCTGCAAGTTTTCCGCGCTCAAATGAGTGCTTCAGTGTCGAAGAATAAGTCAAACAACATCACATGGCTTCCAATAAAGATTTGAAATTTTTGTTATAGAACTTAATTATATGCCTTTAAATTTTCATTTCCAATCAATGCATAAATATTTATTGGCGTACATGTTTTATTTTATAGTGTCCGCGTCAAACTAACAACATAAACTGCGGATACTATATAATGAGGTTCATGAAGGAGATTGTTGATCTGAATCAACATATAATTCCAGAACTGGTACGTTATTTTCATTATATTTTGATTTTCATATATATATATATATATATATATATATATATATATATATATATATATATATATATATATATAAATATATTTGATTCTAACTTATTTATGCTCAAATATTATATCGCATAGTATTTTGACAACTTCAACCCAACATACTCTGAAAGTGATCTCAAAGATATAAAAGAAGAATAGTATCAGTTTGTCCTCGAACTGAAAGTTATATAATTTGTTAATAGGTGAGTTTCACATTGCTGGAAATTGTAATTTATTATTGTATATTTTGGTGTGAACTGATCATTATTCTAATTAGTTTATTTTATTTTTTGTTACAGTAGGGTAAATAAAGAAATTGATGGAGAAATTGCTACTGCACTGACATGTAATTTGTTATGTGAATATGTAATTCATACTGTGAATATGTTGCTAATGTCAATAACTTGTAATTTGTTGCTGTGAATATATATGTAATTGTAATTTGTTGCTGTGAATATATATGTAATTGATATTGTTGATGTGAATATGAAATTTGATATTAGTGAATGTGAATTTTAATGTTGATAAGAATCTGAATGTGATACTATTTGATGTTGATAATAATGCCATAAAAAAGACAGCATTTTTTTAAAAAATGTCATAAATTGAAATCTCATCCTTTTACAGCACTTTTTTAAACGTTTTACAGCGCTTTTTTTGAAAAAAGTGTTGTAAATCTAGTAAAACTAATATAAGAAGCGGTATATGGACCTGATCTATTACAACACTTTTTTGAAAAAGTATTGTAAATCTAGTATAAGAAGCGCTATATGGATATGACCTACTATAACGCTTTTTTGAAAAAGCGTTGTAAATCTAGTATAAGAAGCGCTATGTGGACCTGACCTATTACAGCACTTTTTTGAAAAAGAGCTGTAAATCTAGTATAAGAAGCGCTATATGGACCTGACCTATTACAGCGCTTTTTTGAAAAAGCGCTGTAAATCTTGTATAAGAAGCGCGCTTTATATATGGACCTATTACAGCGCTCTTTTGCAAAAGCGTTGTAAATCTAGTATAAGAAGCGTGTTTTATATATGGACCTATTACAGCGCTTTTTAAAAAAAAACGCTGTAAATCTAATAACAAGCGTACTTTATATTTGGACCTATTACAGCGCTTTTTGTATTTTCAATAGCGTTGTTGTATCCTTTTACAACACTAGATACTACAACGCTCAAAAGCGCTGTAAATGGCTTAAAAAAAGTGCTTTAAAATAATTTTTTGGCGTAGTGTAGTGGATTAAATCATTCAGATTCAAGGAACTAAATATAGCTACCGTGTTGGTGGTGAATTAGAATAAATCGTTGCGTCTCTCTCTGCTCTGTTTTTTTCACCTGCACTAGTTTCTTTACTTTAGTATAACCATACGAAAACAAAAATTTAATCAGAACACACAATTCAAACCCCCTATTTTTTGTTTTTTTTTTTTTCATTCTACAAGTTGATGATGATATGGTAGAAAATAAAATAAAGAGATAGAAAGAGACAAAGTTAAATAGTTTTGGATTGTAGAGATAGAAAACATGAAGATACAAACCACTCTTGTTAACGAGAATAGAAAAGCTTGAAGGAAGCAACATCAACATAGTGAGTAAAATATTAGGGTAGAAGGATTGTGTGTTTAGTAAATGAGAAATATCAAAATGAAGATACTACTACTAATAGAGCAAAATTAAACATAATTTTTCATTCAATATTATTAATTTAATGAGTACATTTATTGAATGCACCTTCATCCGTAGATGAATAGATTATTAGAAATTGTGATAAAGAGCAACATATCGTATTAATTAGAGATTTGTATTACTTGCTTTGCAGCACCATCCAATATATTTGTTGCAACATGGACTGAGTAGGTGATATCCCTTATTACCATTTGAGTTTTGTACATTTTCAGTGGTATCATGCTTCGTGCTTTCTGCCATTGCCACCGAAGTACTTGCAATAGCAAAGAGCAATATCACTAACTTCAAAACCATCTTCAAAGAAGTTTCCATTATAACTTTTCTAAAGTTTTAAAGAAAATACAAATGATTAACTTGCAATGGAATATGAATGCAATCTGTACTTATTTATAAGTAGAGGGAGATTGCTTAAAAGGGTTATTAAATAAAACATCCTATATATAATTGAGTAATAATTTCTTTTTTGACAAAATAATAGTGATAGTTAAATGTGAGCGAAAATTCAAATTAATATTTTAATTCCTATCATTTCAACTATTTCTTTATTCTTTAATTAAAAAAATAAACTATTTCTTTATTCTGCTGACTATTTTTTAACACACTGTCATTTATAATAAGGTCTAAATTAATATATCTATATATAATTATGCATTTTAAAAAATTTAATTACCATATCAAAACTAATTATTATTTATTTGTAAAACTATAATGTAATATATCAAATTTATTTTCATTCACATTTATGACAATATCAATTAATATTCAAAGTCAAGAAAGATATACACTTATTAAAGAATATTTTCTAAGAAAATAGCAAAAAAATTTAGTCAAAATGCAAGTAAGAAAAGTTTTAGGCACAAAAATTATGTAGAGATGTATAAATGTATCACATGTGTCATATTATTCTTATCTATATTTCAAATGATAATGATTCCTTTTAATATAACATTTATTTAAGTTCCAACTTTTCATGTATCTATTGAACATTATTTTATAAATATCAACTAAAAGAAAAAGTTATATGTTT